>BSWB01000003.1:120000319-120495319 GCA_033239125.1 Fagopyrum homotropicum
ACTCCATCCCAAACTAGGCACAATAACTTGATCATAAGCTTTTGCAATACCTCTCTAAATGTATGAAGTTCCTCCATTATATGTCAAACATAGAGGCTACTTTGATATCCCCACTGTGTATTTTCTAAGTAGCACTCTAGACCACATTTGCTCCTTATGCTGGAAAAGGCGCCACCCAAGCTTACTCACCGCTGCTAGGTTAGTGTCCAATGTCAAACGTATCCCTAACCCACCAAGTTCTTTGGTTTGACAAATATTGGTTTAGCAAACAAAGTGGATCTTGTGTCCACCATCTCTATTGTCCGATAAGAAATCTCTACAAATCTTATCAAGCTTACTCTTAACACTCACTCGTAACAACATAACATTCATGAAGTAAAGAGGCATAATAGATAGGACCGACTTCACTAGAATCACTCTCCCTACCAAACTCAGTTTGCTAGCTTTCCAGCCTGCCAGTCTAGAAGAAACTCTTTCAACAAAGGGATTAAAAAGCGACTTCGATACTGCATCATGTATAAGTGGAATACTAAGATAGAGGCCCAAGTTCCGAGTATGCAGGATACCACAAGCGGCACTCATATGTTCCTCAAGGGTACCTCTCATGTTATGGGACACAAAAATCCTGGACTTGGTGAGACTCACTTTTTGCCCCGAAGCCCCACTAAATTCATCCAAAATCCACTTCATGATCCTAGTTTCCGCAACCAAAGCTTCCGCAAAAAGGAGCATATCATTCGCAAAGAACAAATGTGATAGAGATGGGTCTCCTCTAGACATATACATAGGCTTCCACTCTCCATCCCTAACCGCTCCCTCAATCAAATGCCCTAATCTCTCTAAACACAACACAAAAATGTAAGGGAAAATCGGGTCGCCTTGCCTCAACTCTTCGACATAGAAAATTCCTTAGTACACTCTCCATTCCAAAGAACCCGCATCGAGCTCGAAGTGACACACTTCTCCAACCTTCCCACCCAATCTAGGGGCAATTGAATGTCCTGAAGTGTGTCAATAACAAATTCCCATCTCAATTTGTCGTATGCCTTCTCTATATCCAATTTGAGTCCATCCATCCCTTCCTACCTCTTTTCCGCTTCATAGAATGAATAACTTCTTGTGCCAAGATAATATTGTCCGTAATCAATCTCCCAGGTATGAAGTTATCTTGTAGGGGACTAACAAGGGAGTTCATGACATGTTTGAGACGATTTGCCAGAATCTTAGTAATGACCTTGTATGAAATGTTACACAAACTAATAGGCCTGAATTGTTGAATCGTCTACGGCTTCACCACCTTACCAATCAAGACGATAAGTGTTTCATTCACAGTGGCCGGCAAAGAAGTCGTGGCCAAGAAATTACGAATGAATCCAATTAACGACTGTCCCACTGTTCTCCATAACTTCTGGTAGAAGATGGGTTAGAATCCATCCGGCCCTGGGGCTTTGAGCGCACCCATACTAGTCTTGATAGCCTCCTCAATATAGGTCGAGATAATGTCAACTTCTGTGCGCTTGTAAGTCCAGAGAAACCTTCTCTGGTAATGAAATTAAGTCGCGGCAACTCACTAGGACCATACAAGGCCTTGAAGAAATCAACGGCATTCTTCTCAAGCATCCCTGCGTCAACGCACCACTTTCCACTCTCCAGTCTAAGCGCATCAATCCTATTCCGTTATCTTCCAATAACAGTCGACAAATGGAAAAAAGCCGTGTTCCTATCACCCGATTAAAGCCATTGTTGCCTCGATGTTTGACACCATAACATTTCCTCTTGCTCCAGGACTTTGTACAGCTCAATACTACAAAATAAAACCTCAATAGTCATGATATTAGCCACACTATTGGAACGATATGTGTAACGGAATACCCACGGTTAAACAACGAAATTCAGATTAGCAACAAATATTGCAACGAATGACGTAAATATGGCTAAAAGTGCTGTAACTAAATTTAGCCACGGACCAGACGTTGCTAACTTTCACGGTTGGTTCCAACAATTAAACTGTTCCAAATAGCAACAGATAGGTAGTTGGTAATAAATGTAACTTTTAGCCACAACTTAGCAACGAAGTGACAGTTGCAACCAACATTTATTACTTCAACTGATATAGCAACAACCCATATGTGGCTATACTTAAATATATTATAATATTCACAACGGATATAGCAACAGTAGATCCGTGGCTATACTTAAATATATTATAATATTCACCTACGATTACAACAACGTTTTTCCAATTTACGTGTTACCTTTTTTCTTATATGAACATCTGCCATTTTATTTTTTTCACAACCATAATTTCAATCATTTTTTTATATTATATTATAACACGTAAACTATAAATATCCGGTACTCGCATCAAAAAAACATAACACGTAAACTGTAAATATCCGCAACTTAGAGAGATTATATCATAGATAACTTTAAGTTATCACAATTGTCAAGCATTTTTAGTTACAACAACCTGTAAATATCCACAACTAGCAAAAATAGGGATAATCTCCGCACCCTAACAAAATGGAATGATGTCCCCTAACTTCACAAAATATACCATGTCACCAGCCTAACAATTATACACAATATCAAACAATATCACTATCACAAGCTCTATTCAGAAGATGAAGTACCATGATCAACATTTATTCGCATTTCACCAACCTATTGATGTGTAGGCGTAGGCATAGGCATCCCAACATAAAAATTTGAGTTCAACAAATTTGTAGAAGTGGTGGGTGCCTCATCAGATGATCCAACATGCTGCTGATTTTGAAAATGTGGATGGTGCTGATTTTGAAAAGGTGGATAAGATGCTGGATATTGAAACTGGGAGGATGCATAAGCTGCTTGATTGACATAAGACTGAAATTGAGACCCTAATCTCTCAATGACAGCAATAATGGTTTTAAGTTGGTCCTTCAATCCATGGATTTCATTTTGTAGAGCAGAGACATTTTCTTGCACTTCACTGATGGAATCTACATTTCCATTCAGGTGTTGAGAAAAAGAATACTTCTCTAACAGCTCCAGAGGCACGTCACTCAAGTTTGATCCGAGCCCAAATACGCATCCTCTTTTTACACCACCGCCTCAATCCACAACTTAATATGATCTATCTCTTTTCCTTGATCTTGAGCCTTTTTCACTAATTCTTCCTACCACTCCTACAAAAAATATTTTTTTTTCATAGAGTACTTAATGAAGTGTTAATGATATGCATAAATTGAACTAAACATAATTTATAATCTAAAAATCATTTATCATACGCATAAAGTTCGTTTATGATTAGGGGCGCGTTGACTGCTTCTAAGGCTGAAGGATCGAGTGAATCCGAAAAATTTCTTGGTTGCTTCTCCGGACTGAATGTGTCATCTAAGAAACCAAGGCGAAAATAAGTTACAAACTATTTCAAACTACATACAAAAAATTTACTTGTAGTGATTGTCTAGTAATAGTCATCTTGGAGTAGTGACGATTCCATCATTTAGGACCATTTTGCAAACAAGGAAAGTGCCCTATGAGATCACAAAGAACTTCAATAATGAAGAAGAAAAATCAATATCATACATTAGCTGCAAGCGAAAATTGCAAATGAAAACCTAAAAACAAACCATTGGTTGCAGCACTTAGCAACCCAGAATCCAAGAACATCAGTAACGATTAATGGTTCCAAAATGTTAAGACTTCCTACAAGCTAATAACAAGAGATTTTCTCTGAGAAAAGGAAACAATTCTTGTCTAAATCAGTTATGTTGCTAAGAGTATGTGTTCTTTTAGAAATTTGCTACGTTGAGAGTCACCTCCTTTGGCTCTCTTACAACTGATTGCTGCACAAAAGGACACATAGGCAGCAACAATATCAAGCTTATAAGCTTTATAATTATAAGCCATATCCTACAAGCTAATAACAAGAGATTACACATTTTCAGGACTTCCTTGAACAAATTAATACTCCTCAGAATCAAATCAACATAATAACTGGAAAAAAAACGCACCTCCTTGTGCGACCTGCGTGTGGCCAGCGAGAGAACAGAAGAAATTCTCGAAGCGGCGAAGTGATTCCAAATGAAGCGGGTGGCCGGCGATTCCAAATGAAACTCCCTGCTACGAGAGAGGCGATTCCTTGTGCGACTTGCGTGTCTCCCAGCGGCGAAGCGATTCTTGTGCGAGTGGCGTGTCTTCCAGCGGAGCGATTGTTGTGAGAGTGGTGTCTCTCAGCGGCAAGCCCTAGCAATTATTTGGAACCAAATTTTCGAAGCGGCGCCAGACCAAATTCTTGAAGCGGCGCCAGACCAAATTCTTGAAGCGCCAATTTTTTTAGTTTTTAGTCTTTTTTTAACCTTTTTTTAAAAAAGCAGTTCTAAATTCTATTAGTTTTTGAAACTTTTTTTTTTGTTATTAGTTCCTAAAATTGTCGCTTTTAAAATTATAGTGTGTGTCTTTTAAATAAATTTATTTTATATGTTATATTAATTAAAAGTATAAAACTTAGATATTATAAATAGTATAATTTAAACATGGATTGTTATTTAATAAAAATTTCTTCATTATATTTTAAAACTACTTTAATTATCTATACTTTAGTATAGTATATAGATACTCACATAATTAAAAATTATTCTAATTTAATACAATATAATTATAATACCATTGCTAAAGGTACAAAAATCTAAATAATATGTCTTTTATTAAGAAATAAATATAGATTAACACACATATATATATATATATATATATATATATATATATAAAAGCACAAATCATCATAAATAAAACAAAAACACTCAAGTTAATAGCATATAAGTCCTTTAAAAAAAATTAATATCATATAAGTCATTAAATATTACAAAACTCGTAAAATATGTGTTTTAATAATGATCAGAATATTCTTCATAATTTTGAGTCTCGTTTTTTGTGTTTGAGCTTGTATCAACTTCTTCCTCTTCTTCATCAGCCACAACAAGTGCTCCAGATGAATCTCGCAAAGTTCTAGTGAGTTATCAACTACGATAGGAACTCTTACTCTTTATGTAGGCTGGTAAGCATCTTGAACATTTTCTCATCATTCTTCGATGGTTTTACGAGCTCTTGTCTTAGTGACCGTCCACCAATTACGTATATACGCCGGCCATGAAACTACCATTGACTCCGGTCCACATGCCAAACTTTTTATGAAAGGGGTACATACATTTCCAACACTTTCAACCTAGAATCAAAAGATTTATGTTATTAAAGTATAATTAATTAACTACTCAGTTTTTAATATTTTGCACATACATATGACTTGAACCATGGTGTGAAGCATTCCTCCAACGTATTACTTGTCGTACCAAATTTATTTGTGTATTCCCTGCAATTTGCATGTGTAATATGTAAGTCATTTAAGTACCAAATTGATTTGTGTATTCCCTCCAACATATTATTTGTCGAACCAAATTGATTTGTTCTTTCTAAGAGAATGATTTTTGTTCAAGAGTCTCCTATGAGTATCAAACCAATTTGCCTTTCTGTTGTGTTTTAACCAAAAAGTCTAAGTATCTTCCATACATGTTGGGCATCCCATTAGTCCCGCAGTGCTCCATCCCGATAACATTCCAAAAGCTGGAAAATTATTTATAGTCCACAATAAGGCAGCCCGCATATTGAACCTCTCATTTTTTGAAATATCATAAGTAGGTACACCGTGATACAATAGCTGAAACTCCTCAAGTAGAGGTTATAAACACACATCTATCAACTTCTTAGGATTGCTAGGTTCGGACACAACCATTGACAAGTTCATGTGAGGTGTTGTCAAACATATTGCTGGTGGAAGGTTGTAAGGAGTGATGATGATAGGCCAACATGAATAATTCTTTCTTGATTGTCCAAAAGGTGTGAATCCGTCTGCACATAAACCTAGACAAATATTGCGAGACTCTGCTGCAAAATCAGGATATGTTTGATCAAAATGTTTCCAAGCCTCACTATCAGAAGGATGAGACATTGTTCCCTCATCAGAAATATGCTCTGCATGCCACCTCATATTTTGTGCTGTAATTCTTGAAGAAAACAACCTTTGCAACCTTGGAATCAATGGTAAGTACCGTAATTTTTTATAAGAAGATAATGATGACCCACCTTTATTTTTGTACCTTCGATGATTGCAAAACATACATGAATCTCTAGCAACATCATCCTTGCAATACAACATGCAACCTTGTGGGCAAATGTCATAAGTTTTCCTAGGCAAACTCAACTCTTTGACAAGTTTTTTGGTTTCATAATAACTTGTAGGCAGTTTATGGGATTGAGGCAAGCATTCTCCAACTAATTGAACAACTAAATCAAAACAAACTTCAGACAAGTTATACTCTGACTTGATGTTTAGTAGTTTGGAAACAACAGATAACTGAGTTTGACTTTCACAATTTGTCCATAATGGTTCATTTGCTGCTTTCCACACATCCCAAAACTTTGCAGAATCATCTTCTTGAACATTAAAATTTTCCTCGGTATATACCATGTTGTCAAGTTATGGAACATTAGTTGGAGAAGTTTGATTTTGCATACCTTCTCCGTCGTTAAGAACAAAATTTGGACCAACAACATCAAGCACCATTCTTTGTTGCGGATTCAAATACTCATTGCCCGAACTCATCGAAAGATTTTGATTCACATGAGAGCTACTTGGCATCGAGTTAATCCCTAACTCATCATAATCTATAAATTCACCATGACAATTCCAATAATAATAATCAGGTGTGAACCCCTTTTTGTATAAGTGTTCTCTTACGGTGTCTATGTCCTTAAACTTTTCATTTGTGCATATGAAACACGGACATTGAATTTTACTTCAACTAGCATTGGAGAAAGCAAAATTCAAAATTTCGTTGACTCTGAGATAAAATTTCCTTTTTAATCCAGCACGAATATATAAATTTTTTTTGTACATCCAACTGGAGCATTGCATATTTGCATGTCTAATTTAAGTTAACTTATTTAAGTTAACCAATTGGAGCATTGCATCTCTAATTTAATTAACTTATTTTCTCTACATGATTTAAAATTCATTTTAAAATTAATAACTTAACTAAATTAAATAATATGATTTCAAAATTTAAAAACCAGCTTATTCTATAACACCTTTCAATTTTAACGTATTTTAAATGCATAGAATATGTAGTCGGATGTATGAATCTAATATTTGCAGTTGGCTATTCTCATGCTTACAAGTTAAAAAGAGCAATAATGGCTAATAGACTATAAACACAAAACATAATATTAAATTTCGTACCTCAAATCTCATGATTATGCACCAATTAGTTGCAAATAGCTTCGTCGAATGCTTCAAATTGTAACTATTAACTTTCTTCTACCCCTTTTTCAGTGTTTTTTTCTCAAGCTGAAACACAAATGTAACCATGAAAATGGAGAGACTGTGTGATAGGAAGATGTAAACTTTATTTAATTAGTTCATCTACCACCAATAAATTTTGGTATCGGATAACAATTCATGGTCACAACTACACTGTGGCTAAAATTGTGGATGAAATAGCCAACCTTATAGCCACCTTTTAACCGTGGCTAAAGTTTATTGCTGAAAAAGGTAGATTCTTGCCACGGTCTAAACGTGGCTGAAATTTGTTGTAATAAAAAGTTAGATTTTTGTCACGGTTTGAATGTGGCCGACATTTGTTGCAAGAAAAAGTTAGATTTTTGCCACAATTTTAACGTGGCTGAAATTAGTTGTTATGGTTTATTACAGCTCATTCGTGGCATTCGTGGCTAGTGATACATCCTATTTTCTTTAGCCACGTCTTCCTTCTTTCGACCCTATTTTCGTGGCTAATTAGCAATGCCTGCATTCCGTTGCTGTCTTATCCATGACTATACCCAAGGCCGGCTCGATGGGGGGTCCATAAGGTCCCTTCAAACAGGGCCCCCAAAATTTTGGGGCCCCAATATATAAAAAAAGTTGAATATACGTTACAAAAATCGCTTAGTCTAGATGGTAACGTATCACTCTTTTTCTTATTTTTTCCCTATGTTCGAGTCTCATTCATCACTTTTTAATTTTTATTTTACTTTTATGGCTCCCTCTTTTGAAATTTTTTTCTTTTCCAAATCAAATGGATTAAAAAAAATGTAGATGACATACTTTGTATAGATAATTTTGGATTTTTTTTCCAGCTCTTTAAGGGGCCTAATATTGTTTTTTTAGAAGGGCCCCAAAAATCATTGAAACGGCCCTGATTATACCAACCTTTTTTTTTTGTAGTGCAAGACCCACTTCCATTTCTCTCACTACAAGCGCATCAGACAGACGCAGGGCCATCTCGCCATACACCTCCTCCAATCTCCTAACCAAATCTTCCTTTCTCTAATGAATATTGCCAAAGGAATTTTTATTCCAAGCTCTTAAGGTTGTTTGCAACTTCTTCAGCGTCACCGGAAGACCACTTAGTTTTTCCCATGCTGCATTCACAAGTTGTTCGAAATCTGGGTGCAAGAACGTCTTTACAAGAGCCATTAACTGCGCAGGTGATGCCATCAATGCAATCAAGCTCCACATCTCGTATAACTGGAAAGATCGATCCAGCAGGTCCTTAGCTACTGCAAGAATGCTAGATATCCACTTAAGCTAGTTCCCATCCTTGTTTCTCTATGTGATAATGCCTCTGAAGCCATGTAATGCTCCATTCCGTCTCTCTACATCTTGTAAATTCTCTTCATCTTAATACAAGTAACATTTCAAAAAAAAAAAAAATCTGGGTGCAAGAACCACGCCGCTTAGAACCGGAAAGGCCTTCGCTTTGGGTTACCCGCATTTGAACTTTCCAGGCATAATAGCAACGGGTTGTGATCTGAAGAAAAGCGTGGGAGATGACGAACCGATGCCATCGGCCATTTCAACTTCCCCATCGGGTTCACTAGGATCCGATCGAATCTTTTCATAACTCTCCTTTGAACCTCCCTGACTCTATTAAGTGGTTTCGCTTGATCCAATTCACAAATGCCAATGAAGCCTGGGATGATCTTGCAACTCCTCCCTGACTCTATTCCATGCTCCTAGTAACATTTAGATCACCACCCACAAACACCGGTAAAGTACAAGCCGTAATAATCGACGCTAGTTCCGTAGGGGGAGGCAGTGTTGCTTCGGGATTTGCCGTAGTCGTCCCCATTAGGGTTTGTCACGCCTCTTCTATGCAATCCTAGGGTTTTGCCACCTCTCTTGCCTGCTTCAAAATGATAGCATCTATTTGTCGACATTTCATCTTGACAATGTATTCTCCCCTTCATCTCCCATTCTCCCGTGTGTCGTCGTTCCCTAATATTCGTCTCTTCTTCTAAAGTATGAAATCTCGCAGCTAATTCCGTGCCTTTTCTCATGGTTTGGTTTCCGGCTGCCATCGCCACCGTTTTGCTCTTAAACTTTTTTTGGATGGCAATTTCTACTTCGTCATTCTCTTGTTTGTTCTCGGTAGCTAGAGATTTGATCCTCTTTCTATTCTAATATCAGTTGTGAGAACGGTTTGGTTAAGCACTTATGTCCCCTCTCTTCAAATTTTATGTTTTCAAAATACTGATGAAGCTTTGGGCCTGTTTGGTATCAGCTGGATAGAGATTCATTTAGTTCTTTTCCAGTGTATTCTTCGGGATAGAAAAATTGTAAGCGTTTGGTATCGGTTTGAGCTTTTGTATTGTATTCTTTTACGAGATTCTTTTGCTAAAAGAATCCCGAAAAAAGAAGTTTGGACCCCAAGCTTCTTCGAGATTCTTAAGTTAGATTGTTATTATTTTCCCTCATACCCTCATTCACCTCTCCTTTCACCGTTCGTTCTTCCAGTCTCGTTCTTCTTCCGGTCATATCTCTCGTTCTTCTTCCAGTCTCATCTCCCTCCTCCTTCTCTTCGGATCTTCTCCATCCGCCGTGCCATGCCGCAATGGACGGCCGCCGATTGCCCTACCAGCCCCTCCTTCGCCTCACCCCTTCGTCTCTTCTCTGTAGCCACCAAGTGGGAGCAGCCTTGGGCTGTCCCCTAGCTTGCCGAAGATCCAGCGCAGCCCCCACCGAATGAGCCCCTCCGCTACAGAACCAAAGCCGCCGCCTTGCCCTGCTTCTCCCAGCCGGATCCATGCCTACAGGCCGCCGCCCTGCTTCATCCCATCACCATCGCCATCGCCATCACTGGTGTTGTGCCAAATGTTATATCCATGGACAATTAGGGTTGCAGAAAGACAAATTTGGGGTTAAATTTTGAGGGTAATTTGGTAATCTTATCTAAATGAATCTTTAACAATAATCTGATACCAAACAGAAAAAGTTTACGTAAAAAACAATCTCTAACAATACCCATCTCCAACAATCCCGAAGAATCTCAAGAATCTCCATCCCGAAGAATCTAAAAAAAGAATACGCATACGATACCAAACAAAACATGCCCTTTGCTTCAAGGCAAACTTGAAGCTACGGTTCAATTGTTCCGGGTTGGTTTCTCAGGTACAATTTCACCTTCTCTCTTCATATAATTGTTTCTAACCCTAACCTTAATTATGCATCATGCTCAGCTCGATTCATGGGATATCCTCCGTTTCTCTTCGTGCTCACCTTTTCAAGGTTCGATTTCTCCCTTACTTCTTTCCTTTTTTGGCTTTCTTATTGAAGTCGAGGTTGTATGATGAATTTAGACTTTTATGAATTGCTAATTAATTTTTTTAACTTAATTTGGTTAATTCATGAATATGCTCTCTGCCTGATTGTGTTGCTCTTTGTTTGCCCATCTCTTTTTTCAGTATCATTTAATTAGATTGTGTGCTTGTACTTTTAATATAATTGTCCTCACCCGTTCTGACTTTCACCGCTTGTTATGGGAATGCTTAACAGGAAGGGAACACCATTTGTATTATGGGAAGCTTAAAAAATATAAAAGGTGATGCTCTAAAATTCGTTCACTTTGTATCAATTATTGGATGTAGATTTAAATTGTTGATCCTTCATCAATCTCCAACTGTAGATTTTCTGCTACCGGAATTGTGAACTACAACAAACGGTTGATCTCTTGAAGATCCCATCTTTCTTTTTGTTGTAAAACTAATTCTTATTGTGTAAACAAGACTATGAACACTATACTTGCAAATGTTGTAATAAAGTCTAGGTAGAGATAGTGGCGGAACTATGATACACAATCTGCCATATTATTCAGTAACATGTGATGTTATCTAAAGTTGCCACTTAATCTATATGATTAAGTTGGGTAGCCTAGGTAACAACTATGTGAACAATAATATAAGGTAGAATGTGTATTATAGAGAAGGAAGGAAGCTTTGGATCGTACTGTTCTTATTATCTTCATCTGATATGTGGGATAATTGGGCTTTGCATGATCCAAGTCATTTAGGCCCAAATACAGAACAAGCTAGGTCATCTGATGGAGATATGAAATGAAACGTTGCGTTTCATGTTCGTAGAGAGCTGCAGAAATTAGGTTAAGAGCTCATTCTGAATTTGGACTGGCTGCGATATAGTTTCTACAGAGAGAGAAAACGATAGAGAAAAAAGAGAGAACAGAGAAGAACGAATCATCAAAATCTTGTTCTGAACAAGAAGGATTCGTAACAAATGAAGAAGAAGAATACAACGCTTAGAGATCTGTAATCTCTAAGGTTTCTCACCATCAGATCGTTGGCTTCTGGTTGAGTTGTGAAAATCGATCTCAGATTCTTCACCGGTGCCTTTGAGGGGGCTTTTCTTCGATCTTTCTTCCTCTTCCTTTCGCCAGTGTTTTTGCTTTCTTTGCCAGACTTTGGTACTCTTGCAAGTAGTGTGTCCTCTGTCTTGTATAGCGCTGTTAGGATACCTAGTGAATCTGGGACCGGATCTCCCCTCTTGAGATCCCGCAGACTAGGAGATTAGCTCCGAACTGCGTCAACATATTCTTGCGTGAATCTTTGTGTGTTCTTCAGTCGATTCTACGACTGAAACGTTTTGAAACTCTTGAGAACTGTTTTTACAAATTGGTATCAGAGCTTTCTCTTTGTAAAAGTTTTTAGATCTGAGTTTCTGAGGAATGTTTTTGCTTATTGGTTTAAACTTCCTTTTTGCTTCCGCTGTTTGTGATGAGTTTTTGGATCTTCTTGTACGTTAATAATACTGCTTAAGATCTATATACGTTGTTGTTTGCATATTCTTCCTGTGTATAGTCTTTATCTCAGGAAAAGAAATTTACATAACACTTCTAACTTGCTTTCTTGTGTGATTGCAGGAGATGTCTGACAGTATAGTTAGACTGAAGCCCTTCGATGGTGTGTCTGACTTTGCCATGTGGCAGGTCAAGATGAAAGTTGTACTGACGAAGGAGAAGTGTCTACGAGCCATTACAGGGAACTACTTAGCAGAAACCTCTGCTTCGAGGAAGGAGGAGATGGAAGAACAGGCTCACGCAGAAATAATGATTAGGCTAACTGACGACGTGGCTCGTCAGGTGGTAAGCTACAAATCTGCTAAACCTCTCTGGGAAGCTTTAGAAAATCTTTATAATAAGAAATCTTTGCCTTCTAGAATCTCCACTCTGCATAGGTTATTCACCTTTAAAATGGACATAAATCTGACTTTAAATGATAATCTGGATAGATTCTTAAAGTTAGAAATGGACTTAGAAAGATGTGATGATCCCATAAAGGATACTCACCTGGCTGTATTGTTACTTGGTTCTTTACCTGCTCAATTTGACATATTGAAAGATGTAATCCAGTATAGTAATAAGTCCTTAACAAAAGAGGCTATAATTGAAGCTATTACTGAGAAAAATGAGACCTTGAAAGTCTTTAAAACTAAACCTGGTGATAAAAAGACTGACAATAGACAAGAGGTCCTCATGGCTAAGGGAAAGAACAGAAAAAACAACAAGAATTCTAAGAAAGATAAAAAGAATGACACTGAGAAATCTACTAGCAGTGATTCTGAGAAAAAGACTAAGAAATGTTTTTATTGTCAAAAAGTAGGGCACTACATTAATGAATGTAGGAAGAAGAAGAGAGATGAGGCTAATAAGAACTCTGAGAACAATGTTTCTTTATTTGAAAGCATGAATAATCAATATCCTTGTGAATTGCTTATGTGTTCTGCTCCTTTTTCTTGCAAAACTGATGACTGGATCTTAGATTCAGGATGTACTATGCATGCTTGTCCTGATAAATCTCTATTCTGTTATATAAAACCTTTTAATGGTGGTGATGTCATGTTGGGTGATAACACTGCCTTAGAGATTAAAGGAATAGGAAATATACCTATGTGCATGTATGATGGAAAGATAAGAGTGATACAAAATGTTAGATATGTACCTGGCCTTAGAAGAAATCTACTTTCTGAATCTGTGTTTGATGACTTAGGGTGTCAGATTAATACTAGTAATGGAATAAGGGAAGTTGTCAAGAATGGTCTTACCCTTATAAAGAGTATCAATAAAGGTGGCTTATACTATGTTATTCAATCACCTGAATTAAATCTCTCCAACATCAATAAAAATGATAACCAAAGTAAATCTGAAATATGGCACAGTAGGTTGGGACATATAGGGAATTCAGGTCTTAATAATCTGTTTAAACAAGGCTTAATCAAAGAGAAACCCAATGACATAAGTTTCTGTGAGAATTGTATTCTAGGAAAAAAGGTCAAACACAGTTTTAATAAGTCAACTTTTAGAGCTGAAAAACCTCTAGAATATATACACTCAGACCTTTGGGGACCTGCTAAGGTTGAAACTGTAGGGGGAAAAAATTACTTCATTTCATTCATAGATGACTTTTCCAGGAAAGTTTGGGTTTATCTTCTTAAGACTAAAAATGAAGCCTTTACAATTTTTAAAGAATGGAAAATTTCTGTTGAAAATGAATCAAATCAAAAGATTAAGTGTCTTAAAACAGATAATGGCCTAGAATTTTGTAACACATCCTTTAATGATTTTTGCAAGAATAATGGGATAAAAAGAAACTTGACTGTTCCTGGTACACCTCAACAGAATGGAACAGCTGAAAGGATGAATAGAACCTTACTAGAAAAAGCAAGATGCATGTTAATAAGTGCTGGCCTAAAACACAGTTTATGGGGGGAAGCTATTGTAACAGCAGCCTACTTAATAAATAGGTCACCATCCTCTGTAATAAACTTTAAAACACCTCAAGAACAATGGACTGGCAGGAAGCCAGATATTACATATTTGAAGCCCTTTGGGTGCACAGCATATTCTCATATAAACCAAGGGAAGTTGCATCCAAGAGCTCAAAAATGTGTAATGCTTGGTTATGCTGAAGGGGTAAAAGGCTATAAGCTTCTTCTAGTACAACCTGGGGGTTATAAGGTGATAACATCTAGAAGTGTAACATTCAATGAAAAAGATTTTCACTTCAAAACAGCTAAGGACACGTCTGAGAAAACTGTTGAGGATAAAGAATCAGAACCTGAATATGAAACTCTAAGCTCAACTCACTTCTTCACCCCAGAAAACACTAGTCTTGAAAATCAAAACATTGATGAGGAGTTTGATATAGGATATTATCAAACTCCCACCACTAGTAATAAAACTGAAAATAACCTCCAAACTGAAAGTGTTGGGGAAGGATCACAAGGGGATACTACCTCAGGAAATGAAAACAATACACCAGACTCAAGGGGGGTAACAATTCCTACTCAAATCAGTGAACATAGTAATCAAAATCAAAATAATTCGGAAGAAAATGCCACTGTTGAAACTAATAATGATGATTATCTGGTTAACAATGATGATGAAAACTATCAACTGACTAGAGATAGGAACCCTAGAGTTAGAATTCCTAGTAGGAAATATTCTGAGTCTGAGTATGTTTTATTCACCACTGAACTGAACTTAGTTGATTATGCCTTCATAGCTGCTGATGCAATTGATAACACATACACACCTGATACTTATAAACAAGCCACGAGCTGTCCTAAATCTAAAAATTGGAACATGGCTATGAAAGAAGAACTTGATTCTATGCTTGTTAATAAAACTTGGGTGCTAGTAGAAAAACCTAGTAATGCTAAACTAGTACCTTGCAAATGGATCTATAAACTGAAAGAAGGCACAAAAATTGGTGAACCTCCTAGGTACAAAGCCAGGCTTGTAGCCAAAGGCTTCACCCAAAGAGAGGGCATAGACTATAATGAAATCTTTGCTCCTGTGGTTAGATATAAAACAATGAGATTACTACTTGCTGTTGCTACTGTCTATGATTGGGAAATTGAGCAAATGGATGTTAAAACTGCATTTTTACATGGTAATCTTGATGAGACTATATATATGACTCAACCTGAGGGCTTTGCTGATAAGTCCAAACCTGACCATGTTTGTCTTTTAAAGAAGTCCATATACGGCCTAAAACAATCACCTAGGCAATGGAATTTGAAATTTGATGCTTGCATGAAAAATTTAGGTTTTCATAGAAGTGACTATGATTATTGTCTTTACTTTAAAGGAGTTGCTACCTTATCTCCTCTATTTGTACTTTTGTATGTAGATGACATACTTCTCATAAGTAAATCTACTATACTAATTGCTGGTGCAAAAAGAGATCTAAAAGCAAACTTTGAAATGAAAGACTTAGGGCCTGCTCAGAAAATCCTAGGTGTAAAAATCATAAGGAATAGAAAGAAAAAGAAAATGTGGCTATCACAGTTAGACTATATTCAGAAAGTTCTTGATAGGTTTAACATGGACAATTCTAAGCCCACATCTATACCCTTAGGAGGGCATCTAGACCTAACAAAGCAACACTGTCCCAGTAGTAAATCTGAAATTGAGAAAATGGCTAAAGTACCTTATGATGTTGCTGTGGGTTCCATAATGTATGCTATGCTTTGTACTAGACCTGACCTAGCTTTTGGCATAAGTGTTTTAAGTAGGTTCATGTCTAATCCTGGAGAATTACACTGGTCTGCTATGAAATATATTCTTAGATATATATGTGGCACAAAAGGGCTCTGCTTAATGTTTTCTGAACAAACACCTACAGGAGAAGTTTTAGGTTATGTAGATTCTGATTATGCTAGCAATAAAGATAATAGAAAGTCTACTACTGCCTATTTTTATACTTTTTCTGGTAATTGTGTTTCTTGGAAGTCTCAACAACAGTCTATAGTTGCATTATCATCTACTGAAGCAGAATATATAGCAGTTGTTGAAGCCTCAAAAGAGGCTATATGGCTAAAGGGCATTGTCAGTGAAATCATGCATAAACCTTGTACACCAGTTATTCACATGGATAGTCAAAGTGCATTGTATCTATGTAAGGATCCTGTATATCATGAAAGGTCTAAGCACATTGATGTGAGAAATCACTTCATACGGGACATGGTAAAGAAGAAACACTTCTTGGTAAAGAAGATTAAGGGTGAGTTGAACCCTGCTGATTTTGGCACTAAAATTGTTACAGCTGACAAGTTTGCCTTCTGCAGGAATGCCTTGCAGATCTTTGAAGTTCCTTAGCACACCTATTACCATGGATCGATGACGGACGGTTGAGAAGGGACTAAATTCACTGTCGGGGCACAACAGCGCTATAACTCATACAAGAATTAGGAGGGCAATTGTTGTAAAACTAATTCTTATTGTGTAAACAAGACTATGAACACTATACTTGCAAATGTTGTAATAAAGTCTAGGTAGAGATAGTGGCGGAACTATGATACACAATCTGCCATATTATTCAGTAACATGTGATGTTATCTAAAGTTGCCACTTAATCTATATGATTAAGTTGGGTAGCCTAGGTAACAACTATGTGAACAATAATATAAGGTAGAATGTGTATTATAGAGAAGGAAGGAAGCTTTGGATCGTACTGTTCTTATTATCTTCATCTAATATGTGGGATAATTGGGCTTTGCATGATCCAAGTCATTTAGGCCCAAATACAGAACAAGCTAGGTCATCTGATGGAGATATGAAATGAAACGTTGCGTTTCATGTTCGTAGAGAGCTGCAGAAATTAGGTTAAGAGCTCATTCTGAATTTGGACTGGCTGCGATATAGTTTCTACAGAGAGAGAAAACGATAGAGAAAAAAGAGAGAACAGAGAAGAACGAATCATCAAAATCTTGTTCTGAACAAGAAGGATTCGTAACAAATGAAGAAGAAGAATACAACGCTTAGAGATCTGTAATCTCTAAGGTTTCTCACCATCAGATCGTTGGCTTCTGGTTGAGTTGTGAAAATCGATCTCAGATTCTTCACCGGTGCCTTTGAGGGGGCTTTTCTTCGATCTTTCTTCCTCTTCCTTTCGCCAGTGTTTTTGCTTTCTTTGCCAGACTTTGGTACTCTTGCAAGTAGTGTGTCCTCTGTCTTGTATAGCGCTGTTAGGATACCTAGTGAATCTGGGACCGGATCTCCCCTCTTGAGATCCCGCAGACTAGGAGATTAGCTCCGAACTGCGTCAACATATTCTTGCGTGAATCTTTGTGTGTTCTTCAGTCGATTCTACGACTGAAACGTTTTGAAACTCTTGAGAACTGTTTTTACACTTTTCCTTCAAGTGGAACATTCAACAGGTTGGTGGGTTTATGTGAATTTGCTTCAATGTTGTGTCGAAACCATCACCATTATTGAGCTAGCTTTTAACGTTGAATTATGCTTAGTCATTTTTGTTTTCTTTTTATGTTACCTCAATGTATAACACATGCTTCATTTGTGGTGGCTTGTCAATCATCATCTTTGACAATTTTGCTTCACTTTCTAAAATCAAATTAAGAGAACTAAACGATACACTCCATAATCTATCACATTAAACTTTGATAATTGTTGTCTGATATTCTATATTCATTTGAGTGTTTCAATCTCAACTAAAACATTTCATAACTAAACTAATTAGGAAGAAGGAAAAAAAGCAACATAAAATGTATGTATCTTGTTATTCTCATTTTTGTCTTGATTACAAGTATATTATTGCTTTGTCATGGAAGTAATTGTCTTCTATGAAGACAACCACCCCATTCAGCTTGTTGAGTTTTGAGTATTTTCTTGGTAATCTCTAACCTTTGCAATTACCATGCAACCAATGTTCGACATTCTCTTGTTTAGTCATAAAGAGTGGCTCGCAGAAGTTCATTTTCTAGGAGTTGTTGATCATCCTAATCTTGTGAAGTTGTTAGGATATTGTTCAATAGACGGGGAAAAAGAAATGCAAAGACTCTTGGTATATGGATACATGGCAAACATATGCTTAGAAACCATCTTTTCAACAACCGGTTGCCCGTCCTTTATTGGAAACATCGATTGCATATCATGTTAGGAGTAGTTGAAGACTTAAATTACCCGATTGTCAAGAGTTGAAGGAGTCTAAGATCCTATGACATATTGTTGGCTCTGCTATTTTCACTGCATTTTGTGAGGAGGACTCTTTGGGTGCTTAACAGACTGCAGTAGGGAGTAGGTTGTAATGCTTCTTTGTGTAAATCATTTCAGTGTAAAAAGGGATTACACTTC
The DNA here is from genome assembly GCA_033239125.1 of Fagopyrum homotropicum. Taxonomy (NCBI): domain Eukaryota; kingdom Viridiplantae; phylum Streptophyta; class Magnoliopsida; order Caryophyllales; family Polygonaceae; genus Fagopyrum; species Fagopyrum homotropicum. The sequence goes on from BSWB01000003.1 coordinate 120,018,805, forward strand.
AGTAGTTTGTTATTGTAATTTGCACACCTTGTACACTACATCTGTAACGCACGTGCGATTTAACTAGTATATATATTTATATATAGGATTTGTATCATATAGGAATGGGTCTTAGGCTCAAAAGTGAGAAGGAATCATAGTCATGATCAAAAGTGAAAAGAAATCACAACCTTGAATCAAATAATCAAGGGTTGTGATTTGTCCTAATTAATTAACACTTGCCATATATTGAACAAAGTTTAATTGAACAATTGAACATATAAATTAACATTTTAACAATTAGTTATATAGTTGAACAATTTTTAATTGCCAAATACACGTTATATTTGATTAATTATTACTTGATCTAGTGATTGTGGATCCTTCCTACAACCTTTTTGTTGTTGTGAGGGATATATATATATATATATATATATATATATATATATATATATATATATAGATCATATGCGAACATGCTTATCGTGTAATCATGAGAACAAATTCGTAATCATTATTAGTTTTGTTACGAATGTGTCATATCGTTTAATGTATTATTCGTAGTTATTGTTGGTTGAGTGAATTATTCGTAATTATTGTTGGTTGAGTGGATTATTCTAATTATTATTATTCGTAGTTATTATCGGCACCAATGCTATGATCGCGACAGCGTAATGACGACACCAGTGCCGTAACAAATGGTGTAACGGAGACAGCCTTTTCCCGTGTTCCGCTATAGGGTTTCCATGTCTCTCCTGTTCTCAAGCTAATCCACATTGTTTTGTTCCTTCTTTGGTTTCGATTTTTTGCCCTCATCCAGATATGCATCTCGCTTGATCCTTTCCTCTCTTTGCACACAACCAAACAATCCACAACTCTTATGTTCTCGGCTCCCATCTCTACCGTTTGGTTTGACAACAACGAAGGAGCATCATTCCCCCACTTTAGATTTTGACAGGAAGGAAATGGAATTTCCTCCTCCTCTACGGTGGTTCAAAGATCCCCAAAGCAACAACCTCGTTGTGTTCCACCCCAACAAAGGTAAACTCTTGATTTGAATCTCCTTTACCGTTCTTTGGTTTTACAATTGATTCTCCAGAGCCATCCGTCGTAAAGATTGTGCAGATCTAGAAAAAAATATAAATATTATATATATATATATATATATATATATATATATATATATATATATATATAGAGTTTGGCTCCCATGTAAACACCTCTTATAGTGTTCAATGAGAACGAATAGTAACCCTTGATCTGATTAATCCAAAGGTTGAAATTTTACCTAAATATTCTATAAAAAAAATACAAACCACTCTTTTGATTGTAATGTGTAATACACTCTCCAAATTAAGGCAATTTCGATATTTTTTAATAATTATAAATGAAATCTTCTTTCACTATTTTAGGCAATTACAATTTACAGAATCTTCCAATTAATTAATAAGGGTAGTAAAGAATATCAAGATAATCGTTCAAACGCAATATCATCCATTTTGCTGCTACATTTTACTCAAACTACAAAGTCTCCATTGTCGCCGGAAACCTAACCATATTTTCACCGGAATAATTAATAGTAAGTGATTCGTTTTCAGTATTCAATCTACCCGTCATCAACCACTCGGTTTTTGTTCTTCAAACTGCTTTAGTCATTTTAAAGTCTTACGTTTTCTATCATTATATCTCCAAATTTTTCGGTTGATTTGTGTAGGGCATTTTGGCAAGCAACATTTTCGAAATCGATGGAAGAAGGTAAGTGAATGTGATATGCCGTACACAATTAAATTAATATATTAACAGATATTTGGTTTCATATTAACGAATATATTTAACTATACCACCGAATACGATTTGCAGAATGGTTACGAAAACAAATTCTAAATATGTAGTGAATTTTTTTACAGATTCCGCAAGTGAAAGAGATTGGGATGTTGATAGATTCGGCATTGATGCTAACATGTAGAGTATGGATAAATTTTATGAAGCAGCGGGATCTATTGTTTGAAATATTAGTTCTAGTAATGTACAATTTTCTTCAACTATATACGTTAATATAAAAGTATTATTTCGGGATATATTGTTTGAAATACGATTACATTTTATAGCGTTGAAACAATAACGAATATAATTCGGGATATATTCGGCATTGATGCTAACATGGAGAGTATGTTTGAAATATTAGTCTGACACCGTCTTGTTTTCTGAACACAACAATCAAACAATAACGAATATAATTCATCTTATTCATGAATATTTCATAAGCATAGTCAATGTCTCATTCGACAAGGCATGGAGAGCAATCAAACAATAACGAATATAATTCATCTTTTAGCAATTTTATCAAGTTTCGCATCAAATATAAAAAATAATGACCATCAACACCAATCATATATGAGCAGGCAAGTGTATAATGGCTGAAACATAACTCGTATTCGACAAGGCATGGGAGAACATTCAACAAAATTGGAATATCAACCCAAATTCATCAACATAAATCAATAGTCATTCAGTTGGCAACATTCATCAACAATGGACTACCGAATATAAAAACATATAGCCATTAACACCAATCACATATGAACATGCAAGTGAATAATGGCTCAAACATAACTCGCATTCGACAAGACATGAACAACATTCAACAACAATGGCTTATCAACCCAAATTCGACAATAATACTTCAAGCTCATCAACAAAAATCAATAGACATTTGGTTGGCAACATTCAACAACAATGGACTAACCAATATAAAAATCATTACTCATTAACACCACTCATATATGGACAGGCAGGCGGAATACAACGATAATAGTACCTCGTGTGACAGATGGGTTGCGGCTAGTCGAATACCCAAATATGTGTAGCGATCGACAATGAACGGGATATTAAGATGCAGAACGCCGAATACCAGCGCTTCTAGAACCGAATACGGACAATGAACAGGATATTAAGATGCAGAACTCCGAATAACGACGCTCCCAGAACCGAATGCGGAATCGAGTACGAACACAACACCAGCGACTCCAATGGCGCTGAAGACCGGAAGAAGAAGTTGAGGACGAAGATAACTACAACAAAATTAGGGATTTTGTTACTTTTAACCGCAAAAAAACCCTAATTGTAGAAACGAAACAGAAAGTTCATCAACAATGGACATTACCTCGAGCGACGGCGGGAAAGGCGAACACAATACCTAGTGTATAATGGATGGGGGGAAAAAGCTCATGCTCCACAAACGGCGGCGAATAATGGAAGAAGATAGCGGCACCAATGGTCTCCTTCAGTTCAAAAACAAGGGATTCTGCTTTGGAGGAAGAAGCGGGATACAAAAATAACCGTAAAAAGATTTAATTGATTTATTTAAGGGAAATTTTAAAATTGGGGATAATTATGGAGAGGATTGTTTGACACGCGCTATCACTTCCAAAATTATGATTTAAATTTTTTTCTAAAAATTTTTTATTTATTAAACTATTGCTTAATCTCAGCCATCCATTATAATGATCCAACGAATATAATTAGTTCTCATTGAACACTATAAGGGTTGTTTACATGGGAGTCAGTATCTATATATCTATATATATATATATATATATATATATATATATATATATATATATATATATATATATATATAAATAATATTAGCACATATATATATAATATTAGCACTATTATTATACACATTTTTTATTTTATTTATATATTTTAAACTAACTAATTAGATATTGTTTTATTAAATTTTGTTAAAAGAAAAAGATTTTTTTTAGATTTTGATTTTATAAAAAAATATTTATTGGTTTAATTGGGTGATTTAGTAAAAGATTTAATCCGAGAAAAAACGTGGGGTGTCACGTCAACATTAGTGTAGTGTATTGTAGTAAAGTATATAGATATTTAGTTAGTGTGATGAATAACTTATGTTTTTGAAAACCTTAAAATGTTAATTTATGAATTGCGGAGGGTATATTCAGATGTCTATAACTCAAGGGTACCATTCGAAAACTGAAAAATTCTTATATGCATAATACGAAAAGTTAAAAGTACAAGGCATGATTCAGAATTTTTCAAAAAATATTTAAAAGAAGGTTTGCATAGTCCGATCGATTTTGTATTTTTTTAGAGAAATTCTTGGTTCCCTTTGTTTTAGACTTTCCGGATTATGCACAAACGATTTTTTAGTTTCTGGATGGTGCCTTTGAGCTTCATCTCAATTATCATCTTCAACCTCATCTATTTCGGGTATGGCTGGCCAGAATTGCCTCCCTCTATCGACTTCTAAATCGCTTGCATTATTTTGTACGGAAAAAAAAAATTTATAAATGGAGGGAGTCACTTTAAGTGTTTTTATCGTGACCGTAAAAAAATTTGCAAATCAATTCCGGACACCAGCAGCCGGCGCATAATTTTTATTTTTTAGAAAAAAAAGGAAAAGGGCCTCATCCGCCATCGCTCAAGCTTAACGTCGCCTTGTAAAATTTATTGGCACCAAGTAAATTGAGCACCGTGTATATAACACGCGCCTTACACAATTATGATTTCAACTTTTTAAACATTTATTAAATAGTGGGTGAAGATATGATATTTTATTATTTTAATAAAAAAATTAATATTTTTAAGTAACACTTGTTTTTAGATGTACCAATTTGTGATTTTTTTTATCATTGTACAATTTAGATATATTTTTAACAAAGTAATGACAAAATATAGTCAGATATATATTAAGTAAACCACATACAAATCTCATTAAAGTTAATACGAAATTAACGATTTTAACAAATTTGGTTGGATAAGATGGACTTATCGACTTTAGCAAAAATAATTCGGAATTCAATTTCATTTTAAAAAATAATTAGTAAATTTTAAAATATAAAAGATTTGTGGTATTGATAAATTTCTTATAAGTTAATGAAAAACAATTTGAAAAATAAATTACGTTAATTAATTAAAAACTAACAAATCTAAACTGCCAAAGAGTATGATTTTTTTGTTTCAATTCCACTGATATTTTGAAGAAAGAAAACAAATATATTAAAATTTTATTTTATTATTACAAATTAAAAATAAACAAATTTTTTTACTAACAATAAAAAGTATAAATTTACGTAAAAAATTGAAAAGAGATATATATTATTTAGTTTTCTGTTTACAATTTCATAGCCAAAATTTCATATTAATGAAAAAGGAAAACTAAATAAAAATAATTTTAAAAAATGAAAACTATTTTTTTTTTTAAATAAAAGCTATAGTTTTAGGGGAAGTGTTCAAGTAAGGCCCATTATTCCGGTAAGGCCGTGCGGCCGTCTGTACGGCCGACACGTGTCCCGGAAAAAAAAAAAAATTTTTTTTTTTTTTTTTTTCTGAACGAGTTTTTTTTTTTTTTTAAACGAGTAAAAGTAATAGTTCAAAACTTATTATGGAATAGTTCATAACTTATAAAAGGATAGTTCATGAATTATAATAGAATAGTTCATTGTGTAAAATTTATAAAGGATTGAAAGTAATAGTTCAAAACTTATTAAGTAATAGTTCATAACTTCTAAAAGGATAGTTCATGAATTATAATAGAATAGTTCATAGTGCAAAATTTATAAAGGAGTGAAAGTAATAGTTCAAAACTTATTATGGGATAGTTCATGAGTTATAATAGAATAGTTCATGGATTATATTAAAAAGTAATAGTTCATGGATTATATGGGAATAGTTCAAAGTTTATAGGATAATAGTGCATAAATTATAACATGGTAGTTCAAATAAATTTTCATTAGTTTCCGGAAAAAAAAAAAAAATTTTTAAAAATTAAAAAAAAAAAAAAAATTTCGGGACACGTGTCGCCCTGTCGTACGACCGTACGACCGTACCGCAATAAAGCAACCGTACCTGAACATTTACCTAGTTTTAGAATTGATTGAAACATAAACTATTTTAATTTTTAATATAGATTTAAGTTACAAATAATTAGTTTAAAAAAAAGAGTTAAACGTAAATAGAAATAATTTTGAAAATGCATAATCAAAGATTGACATAAATGGGTTGAATTAATTTGATTTAAAAAAAATATAGGTACAAAATTTATTCAAACGTAAAACGTAAATTTTTTTAACTGAAAAAAGAAAAAAAGATTACGGTTTTAGATGACGATCAAACTCATAAAAAAAAGTTGGAAATAAAATATGAAAAACAAAAACAGTCAATTAGTTAAATTTTCGTAGAAGATCAGTAACATAAAAAAAAAAAAAAGAAAGGAGCTTTATCAATTCGTAAAAAACGATTGATTACGTTTTTAAAAAGATCGATCAAAGAAATAAAAAAGATTGGAAGTAAATGTTTTACATATTCATCAAAAAGTATATCTGCAAAAAGATATTTTGCAGGGGATAACCACAAAGTTGAATCTAGTATCTCTGTGCAATGGGAAGTTAAAAGCAAGAAATTTTTAATAAACAATATTAAAGATGACAATGTAGGTGAATGAAATCCATACAAACAGTATATCTGCAAGAAGATATTTTTGGGTATCAACAATTCATCAAAAAGTTGTGTGTCGACGAAAAGCTGCATCAATGGCGCAAGATGACGAGATGAGTTTCATGGCGCTGTCATAGTTAAAACTTTGAAGGCTTAATTTACAGAGTCTCCCTACGTATTGCAAGGGAAAGGAGAAGAAGAAAATATCAAAAAAACTTACCATATCAGAAAATTACAGGTTCATCAAAAAACATTTATAAAATCCGAAGCACTCTCCTGTACGAATAGAAAACAGAAGGTTCATCGGTTTGTTCAAAATCCGAAAACTCACCATATTAGAAAATCAAAGATGACGATTCTTAGAATGTTAAACACAGTCTCGAAATCAAACATTTCCGAAAAAATCAGTTCCAAAAAGATCAAAAAAGGCGACTGGAAAAGATACAGGCAAGAAGAACCGAAACCGATTGAATTAAAAACAGTCAAAAATCAAAGTATTGGTACGCTCAGATTGTTAAAATCAATTCCTAAAGAAAACGATTAGAATCAAAAACTGGAAATTCAGATGAAGTAGCTTTGAAATATCCGACGACAACCTGAAAAAGATGAAGAGAAATATGATCAGCAGACAAAAACTGAATGAAATTATCTACATTTATAGTTGGAGGATACGCAAAATATGTACTTGTGGAAATGTTTTGTGGGAGGATAATCACGGTTAGGCTAAGCATGGTTAGACTGAGTGCACAAAATTTTTCTCTTCTTACACATAATGTTGTTGTTCGCCTCTTTTTTGTTCTTCCAGATATAGTCAATCATCATCTTCTTTTGTGTAGAAAGAATTCTTATTTGAGATTTAGAAACCTTGGAAAAAGATTATGTGTACTCATTCGTTGAGATATAAGTTTGAATTTTAGCATCTTCTAGAACGATATATTGTCTAACTAAAAATGAAATGTAAATGTCATTTAAACTATTTATATGATTATTATTGCTCAAATTTCTTGGAGGATTTATGTATTCAAAATTTCAATGTATCATATTTGATGTCGATTGAGTTGGAAGAAGAAAAAACAATCACGCAGAAAGTGTAAGGCCAAAGAAACGAAATAAAAAAAATTACGTACTATTACTGTAATTTACGTTTTTTAATAAAATAAAGAGAAAGACTTTATAAATCGGACCTTGTAAGTTTGTGTTACACAATATTACTTTTTTAAAAGGAAAACAAATATTTACGACGACATTCTATTGTCGTACAACCGTCACAAAAATAAACTATGCGACGGGGGTTTGCCGTCGTAGATACTGTTTTTGACCTCGTACCATGTGACGGAATGAGTGCAAGCGCAAAATCTCTTTTGTGACGGTATATTTATATTTGCGACAACATTATTCGTTGGAAATCTTTCTTTTTTTTTAGTTGTATCATGTGATAATCCGAGCCCTTGTTGAATTTTTTCTCCTTATTTTCAACAAACTCGGGGGACATGTTTAAATTTATCATCAACTTCAACACAAATAGGTTTTAGTAACTCTTTCGGCTTCTCTTTGTTGACAACATTGTAATCGCAATTATATGTCTTTATCACCTAGTCTTGAAGATTAACTTATATAGCAATTCAAAGCGTGTTTTCAATGTGAATGGTGTGTATACTCTTGTAACACCCCGAATTCTCAGAACTCGGGACATTGCTGGTTAGGACCTCACAATGGGTCCCGGCCTCAGTTTGACAACAATATTACTAGGATCTTGCAATAAGACACAAATAAGAAAAACCGAAATTCATAAAAATGTATTTTTAAAAGGATGAATGCAACAAACTGTCTTAACAACGGAAAAGACAAATTGTCTTAACAAGAGGAAAGGACAACAAAGTAACAACCCAGACCCCCACTCTAAGGAGTACGGAGACTCAGCTGACCACTACTTCCGGATCACTCAGTTGTTGCTCTAACCTGCGGTAAATCTAAAATCACAACGGAACAACCATTAGCTAGCTATCTAAACATTAGAAGAATAATAATAGCACACACACACACATAGCAATAGTAAACACTCATCATGCTTTCAAACAATCCATTTATTATCTTCATTTAAGTCATTCACTCTTACTAATGATACTTATTTTGTGACACGAGGAATTCTCAAACCTCGCCTCCGCCCCCGTGTAACCATCAGGAATGGATCCGATGCATCTCACGTTGTACCTCTATGGTTTGGATATAGAGAACCTCCCAGTCTCCTGTCAGAGCTGGGCAGTGATGTCACAACCCGTTATACATACACTTGGGCCTTAAGATAAAAATAACAGTCGTCCTATCAAATTGTTATTATAAACACACACACCACTATTATCACTCAACTAGCATCCAATAACTAGCTAAGTAAGTCGCAAGGGCTTACCTGAATCAAATCACACTCTAACAAATCTCAACTCGGTCTGTACTCGTGGTAACTCAAACGTCTGTCAATAAGGCATGTGGATCAAAAACATATCCCATACTCTTAGAAGTTAGTTACAATCTCATGACGAGAAATTATGAAAAAGGCTCTCTTAAGGTGATTAGACTATTTTATCCCTGGTTCCGAAAATTCTAGAATAGAATAACCTAGTTCTAAACCCTCCTTTGGAACCTAATTTCATAACTAGTTCTCACAAGAAGGTTTGCTACGGATTTCTAGAGATTAACCCAAAAGTTCTAGTTATACACAAGGTTGCTAAGGTCCGACTCTAGGGTCAAGGTGAAAAGCTGGAATAATAAAATCAAATTCCGAAATAAAATTCTAACACTTCTAAGCTATGTATACTAAACATGGGGATAAAGATATCTCAAAATACTTAACCACAACTTTCTCATAAATCTCCGAAGTTGAGATAAAAGCTGAAATTTTTCATACTTAGTCAATTTTCCTATGTTGTAAAAACAGACTTGTGTACTCTACTTCGAGACCTTATAAAACCTAATCCGACCGTTAACTTTCTCCCAAATTTTAACACAGTAAACTACTTATCTCTATCTATCATATATCAAAAATTGAACGGTGGATTTTCATCCTAAGGTATCGAAATCTGTTTCCCAACTAGTCAGTTTATGTGCATTTAAACAACAATTCAACAAAGGTTTCAAGTGGTCCTGGGTTCAATACTCCACCCCAACTATACTGGATTTATAACTGGAACTAAACAGCCTACCCATTTGTACCCGTACAACATCGACAGAAGGCCTGAAGAGGGACTTACCAACACAGTTGAAGGTGGTCCGGTTCACAGGATGGGGCGCAGCAGTGGAGTTCCAAGCCGGCTCGTTCACCAACTCGCCTGCCCTCCACAGGTATACCCGCGTTCAGGAATGTCACCGCAGGAAACAAGGATAGACCCTTCGGTATGTTATGACGTGAAAACAAAAAGAGAAGGAGGAGGATAGGAGGCAGTAGCGACTCACCTTCTGCAACAACGATGTCGTCGACGGTCGGGCTAGCGTGCGGGACTAGTGTTGGTGGTTGTCGCGAGGTCTTGTCCTTCAGCCCTAGCCGCTCAGCCACGTCGTAAGGCTTGGGTGTCTGCCGTGCGAAGGGAGTTAAAGTTCGGTGGCTGTAACGATAGAGACAACTCGAGAGGGGGACGAGGTCTTACCGGCGTTCCCGTCTTGAAGGGGCGTGAGACTGCGGTTACGTCGGACGGTGGATGTGGATGCTGCTGCGTCGGTGGGTATAGGTCGCTGACGGTCGTACAGAAAGAGATGAGGAAGGTTGTGGTTGTAATAGGGAGGGAGAATTAGAGTAGCGGCACTTAGGTTAGAGAAGAATAATTAGGGTAGGCTTAAACGTGATTAGGGAACTGATTAGGGTTTAGGGTTAGAGATAGAGTTTTGGGCCTGTGGGTTGAGGTTATTTGGGCCAGTTAAATTGGGTCTGCTCACCCATTAAAACAAAAGACTGAAGTGAATTATAAAAACTCGTACAGGATTGTTCTTCGGGTTTTAAACTATACGGAAATATTTACGGTTTATCAAATTTATCATTTTATGTGAATCAAGGTCACATAAAATTATAGATTTTAGTATTGTTTTATTTTATTTAAAAGAATTTAGGTTTTCGGATCGGAATCCAGTTTTCATCCGGTAGTAAACGGAGTTTAAAATTTCGGTTATTACAACTCTTTTAACTCCTGTATGTTGTTTACCAAATTCTTCTAACCCCATCCCGATAAAATATGCTTTTGTAATTTCCGATTTGAAATATGAATCTCATACACATGGATCTTCATGTTGAATATACCAAACCATTATATTGAAGTAAGTATCGAGCACAACAATTTCCTTATACTTAAGTTGATCTTTAAATATTCTTCTCCTAAAAATGTTGTAGAGCAACATCAATGTCCTATTTAAAAAATAACATGAAATTAAATTATTTTAAGAATATATTTGGTGTTGTCAATATACTGAGAGTAATATGAAAAATTGATATGATTTTTGTATTGTGTCATGAACAACACTTAAAGAACTAGGATTTAGATTTTCAGTGTTGTCAACAATTCTTAGTTTACTATTAATAAATACTCAAAGTAATAATAAACAAATGTTATTGTGCTTCATCTGTCACTAACACTTAAAGAACTAGAAACTAGAGTATAATGTTGTCAACAATACCTATTTTACTATAAAATAAATACTCAATGTAATATTAAACAATGATATTGTGCTTGATTTGTCAACAACACCCAGATAACAAGAAATTATGGTTATGCTATTTTGCAACACTATATATGTTACTAACTATTTATTCATTGTGATTTCAACAAGTTTAAAAGCATTAAGAAACATATATAAAAATAACATGTCCAAATACAATAATACTATTTCTTCCCAACAACAAACTTCCTTTTTATCACAACTTCAAATGAAAATAAAATAATATTAGAAAAAAGATAATTAATAAATTAAAATTAAAGAAAAAAAAGAATTTAACATCACAAGATAATATTTTTTTAACAACACTATAATCACAATATAATATTTTAGGTATTGTTAACATTAAGAAAATTAGCAATATAAAGTGTTTAGTTGTTGTCAACAACACAATAATAAAAAATTAATGTCTTCAGTTGCTGCCAACAATACTAAACAAACTCAAAATCGAATTTAGTGTTGCCAACAATACTAGAACAATAATATAATCTGTTTAGCTCTTGTTATTAATACTATTATAAGATAATAATATGTGTAAATGTTGTTAACATTAGCATAAACAAAAAAATAAAGTGATTAAGTGTTGTCAATAAACCAATAATAACATAATAATAAACCAGTGTGATTATGTATTGTCAACAATACTAAAAAATATTCTAACTATTATCAACAAAATAATAAGTAATGTTTGTACTATCAACAAGTTTGAAGAACACAAAAAATAAGTAGTGTTAGTCATCCAACAATACTAAAAAATAAAAATTAATGAAATTCAGTGGTGTCAACAATACTAGAATAATAATACAGTTTGTTTAGCTCATGTCATTAAGGCTATGTTTGGCATGTTGAACACAAACACTAGTGGTCGTGTTCACTTGTGTTTTTTGGGATGATTTTTGAAAGCCACTAGGGGTAAGTGTTTTAAAACACTAACGGGTGTTTGACAATTTCATTACACAAACAATAGTGTTTCGGCATCCTCGCGTGCATATCTTGTGTGTTGTTTTAGGGTCAGCCTTTCTTCTTTTATTTTTGAAGAAGGGGATACGAGCGACAAACACTAGCGAATCGTTGCTGCTCTCAGACCCGTTCCCAGCCACGTCTGCCACCGTCAACCGTCCTCTAGGTCGTCATCTTTCAAAGGTACGTCTATTATTCTTCTCCCCTTTTTGTCTTCTTTGAAACCCTAGGTATTTCTCCGTCTTCTACTCTAGAAAATGGAAAATTGTCGTCTAGATTGTGTAATTGATCAGATGGAAATCTGAGTTTGATTAACTTGTGTTGAAACTTCCTGGATGATACTCTAGAAATGAAGGACTCCATAGTTGTCTACTTGGCTTCCTCCTTCTTTAGGGGAATACTGTAATAAATGTTACTTCTAGAGTGCAATTTCACAAACAGTTTAATTAGTAACAGGTGAAGTCTCGTTTTCCTAGTTTGAAAACGAAATGCTAACATTTTGATTTGGATAAGTGTTTAAGTAACCCTTCATTGAAAAACAACTTATGAATTTGCTGCCAAGTACATTTATGGTTAGACACTCTCTTTTTTTATGGTTGATGGTGTGTAATACTAGCTAGATACCCAAACAATGCAATTAAGTATAATACTTCTTGTGTATGATTCTACTATCAAGTAACCCTTCAAGGCAACAATGCAATTAGTTTTAACTTGAGTTACCCTTGAATGAAAATTAACTTATGAATCTGTTGTTTCTTAAACATCTTATCAATCCAATGCCAAGTAACCCTTCAATGAAAAACAACTTATGAGTATGTTGTTTCTCAAACCGCTTATGAATCTACTACAAGTAACCCTTAAATGAAAAACAACTTGTGAATTTTGTTGAAGCATAATACTAGTCATGTACTCAGACAATCGATTATGAATTCAGAGCAACAATGCAATTAGTCTTAACTTGAGTTACTTGTTTGATTGTTGTTGTCATCCAATTTTTATTCATAAATGATTCTTGTTGTCATCCAGGTAGATTGTTTTTTTTTTTTTGAAAAGTTTCTGTATTGAATCAAGGAGAGGATATACAAGGCCCATCATGGGTAGAGGAGCAGTACATATGCAGTAGAACTAAAACAAAAGACCAAGCCAAGGGGGCATTACATGAGCTGAATACCAAGTGTGTTAGCCCAGGAGAGAGTGAGTGTGGATCTATCCTTCCAGTGGTGAGAAAAGTGGTTTTTGGTTGTGAGGATGATGTTGTGAGCACAAGAAGCTTCATGGGTCGTAATATGGTTGAAGATCAGGTCGTTCCTAGCCTTCCAGACGAAGTAGACGAAGTTGAGGAGCGTGGCAATTCTGATGTGGTAGATTGTTGTTATCATATAGTTTTTATTCGTGTATGAAGTGATCATACATGGTTATACACTCCTTTTTATGGTTGATGGTTATTACTTGTTTGATTGTTGTTGGCATCCATGTATGAAGTGATCATACATGGTTAGATACTATTTTTTGTGACTAATTGATATATAAAATGCTATTAGTTTTAACTTAAGTTACTTGTTTGATTGTTGACTATTTGTTTTGTTATGTTTGTGGCTATACATGTTTGTAGTTATACATGTCTTTTGGAATAACATACGTTGGTCTTAATTGACAGATTTTCTTACTAAGTGAGGATCTTACTGAGTGATTAAGGTAAAAAATGTCAAACGACTCTAGTTGTGACAACAAAGATCCCGAATATTATAGTTGGATCCTCAACGAGATATCGATGCCAAAGGATGATCCAATTGAAGACGAAATGCTATTGTACTGCTTCGATGATAGTGGATGCTTTACAATATTAAGGGAATTCGTAAGAGCTCAGAGTAAGAGATGATAAGAAACCATTGAAGTATGAAGTTCGATTAGTACGCATGAGGAAAATGGAGAAGACAAATGATATTGAAGCATTAACGCAAGAACTTACTCAAAATAAAGGAAAAAACAAGGAAATTAAATCTCAAAAATTCTTTCAATGCTTTTGTTTGGAGGGTTAGTTACTAGGGTAGTACTTGTTGCGCATGTAATGTACTATCAGGTAAGTTTTATGAAACTGCATTGTGGCATTTGCTTATTATGTAATGACAATGTTTTGTTTTATAATGACAATATGAACTTACCATAACAATAGTTTAATGGGAAATATGTGAATTGAATCGCTAACATAGTTTTACAAAAATCAAACAACATTAATGTCATACTAAATTATAAGTTTATACATTCATTATTGCATTTCAAATGGCGGAAGCAATACAATCACAAATATGGCTCATTCCTCTTCCGTTGTCATTGTTGTCCTCTACATCTTCTACCTCGTACTGACTTGTCGTTGGCAACTCCTCTTCATCTTCTGACAAGTGATCGTACCCTAAGTATAAGTGATTGGAGTTGTGTAGGGAGAAGAAAGCAAGATGGATGTCAACTTGTGTGTAGTCCGGTAACATGACAACTAACAACTTTCATCTCTTCTTCAGGATTCTGAAATAACGTTCAATACAACTTCTCGGAGAAGAGTGTGTCCAGTGAATGCTTTCTTTTTGTTGATTGGTGGCTCGTTATCAAACTGATACAAGTGATACCACATATACGATTATGGAACTAGGAACCCCGGTCTATCTAGATAACCCTTGTCACAAAGATAGTACTTCTCATGAAGTGGATGTGGGAAGTGGAGGTCGGGGTTGCAAATGGTATTATCGAGAAATTAATTTTTGCATCATGAGCGGACCCTTCACATCCAGACAACACAAAAGTGAACACCATATTAAAATCACATACGGTGAGGACATTGAATGTCATTGTATGTTTCTGACCGACGAAAGGAACTTGTAGCACTTATAGGATGTGCGCGCTAATATGTGTACCATCAAGAAAACTAATGCAATCCTGAATTGCAACGATATACCATCTATTAGTGAGAAAATGTATAAAGTTATTAAATCACTCTTTGAAATTATTTGTGTGTACCTTAAAATAATCCTTGTATCTCGGGTCTACAATAATTGTGATGGTGTTCTAGGAAAATTAGGATTATGGAATCGGATAATATCACCTACATGTCCATGGTCTTCATATCCACAAGCGGTAATGGATTCCTTACGTTATTGAATGATCGATGTATGGTTTTGGTCGACCTTTGAAAGTTCTCAAGAACAACACGAACCAAGCTTCCTTATGCAAGAGTGTATAAGAACAAACCTACTTTCTCAATGACTGAGACTTCTGTAGAAGAGTTAGGCCGTAATTCTGCTCTAACTCGTTGCACAAACGTAAGAAAACTTCAACGTCCATTCTGAACATGTTGATTGTCCGAATGTGATGACCATGCAAGATCTTCTCTATCCATAGTTTCCCCCGGTCATACCTAGTGTAACAAGCCTCCTTGTATATGTGTTTGTAGTAATGATTAGAAATATTTGTCTTTGCAAATATTCTTGATATGCTATAAATTTAAGAGTGCGAGTTTGTTGAGACTTGAAGTTTTGTCACTTAATCACTATCACTTGACATATTTGAAGTTGTTCTTTTTTAACTTGTAAACATATGTACCGATAACATAAATAATAAAGGTCAACTACAATTTAGTTTGAATGGAAATGAACTTCATAATATAAAAGAAACCACAATATATATATATATATATATATATATATATATATATATATATATATATATATATATATATATATATATATATATATAGAGTGTGATTCCCATGAGAACACCCCTAACGTGAGAACATGAGAACAATCGTACACCGTTGGATGTGAGTATTAAGGGTTGAGATTTAGAGTAGATATCAAAATAATAATAACTACGAATAATAATAATTAGGAATCCAACATTAACTACGAATAATACATTAAACGATATGACACATTCGTAACAAAACTAATAATAATTACGAATCTGTTCTCATGTTCTCACACATTAGGGGGTGTTCTCATAGGATCTATACTATATATATATATATATATATATATATATATATATATATATATATATATATATATCCAAACACAACTACACAAGTTCATAATAGTGAACGTTCATGCTCCCATTTCATCCACTTGAATCTTTTAGCATCATCCGTGAAGTTCAACATTATAGTCATGCTCTTTCTTAAATTAGTCTTTGAATTTATAAAACACCACAATCAACTTTCTTCCTCGACCAAATTATTCTCGACTATCCGATCAACAATCTCCAACCCTTTTTGAGCCATTATCTCACCCCTCTTTTTCCTTAGAGGTAACTTCTTCCTAGAAGAGTATGACCAACCTATCATTTTTCTCTTTTGCATGTCCTATATATGCTTCCAACTTGGAGGAATAAACTGATTGTCTTCTTTTTCTCTTCATCGGGCCCTTGTCTTTGTTCACGGTACTTAGAAAAGGAGGTTGTGTAATCTGTATTGGCTCATCATTGATGTTTGCTGGTACTCCTAAGTTGCTAGATCCTCCACCTTCATTAATGGTGCCAACAAATTTATGGAAAAATTCACGATCGCCTTCATCCTCTTCACATATATCCTCAACTTCATGAAGCGACACACGTTGCGGACTTGTCTCATGAACCATCCCATATGACATGGTTAGGCGACCAATTGCTACATTTCCAACAAAGAGTGAAGTCAACAACTCTTCAAACTCCATATTCATTCTCTTGTTACTGTATTTCTTATAATTTGCATCATCCTACAACACATTTAATAACGCATCAAGTTAGAACACATCTATATTTTCACATGCTTATTGGAAAATAGAAATTAAAAAAATATCAAATACCTTGATCTTCCTACCCCACCATTCATTAGAAGTCGTGATCGTACGAGTGTTGTCATTCCAACCTAGACCCGCCTCCGAGTCCTAAGAAACTTCCAAGCCTTGTACTCCTTTTTCATTGACTCAAACTTATTCCTACAAAAATCCTTCACATGAACATGAGTCTTCTCAATCTTACTAGTAAACGTAGCAATAATGTCATTCCAATTGCACACTTGCTTGCTCCCCTTTTTTGGGTATTCAATTAAAATCGTCACTAGAAGTCTGACAAGTTCATCAATCCAGACAAAATTTGTACCCCTAGTCCGACTTTGTAAAACATTATTGTCCTTCATCCATATTCATGCTCAAAGATATTATAGAAAATCAAAATATACTATGCAAAAGTTCAAGAATTCAGGGGGAAAAAAAGTTGCACCATTTCCTCATGACATACTTAGAATATAATATCTTGTAAAGGACATTAACTGACATTGCCAATGAATGCCCTAATTTCATGGGGTTGTACAGAGTCAAGAATAACCATATAAGAGTCATATTAATACAAGTAAAATTGAAAGGTGAGAAAGAAGAATAGATAGATTTCACATAATGGTCGTACCAATACGAAGTTACAACACTGATTTAGGTAAAATCAATTCTAGACTAAGACAAAATCAAATAGGTTATATTTTCCGGTTTTCAATTATCTCCATCAAATAGGTTATATTTTTGGGCATAATTTTATATAACACTACTTTGGCTCAAACACCTTTATTACTCATACAATAGTGCTTGCATAAAATCAAATAAGTTATATTTTTGAATTTCTGCAAATCTTCATTTTTTATTCCAATTGTTCCACAAAACAATATTCACCTCCTATCAAACACAAACAACATTTCACAAGGTCACAATCACACTACAATCTTCACTAGCATCTTATTAATGAAGTTTACAAACCACCTAGATTTTCATATCTTCACCCCACAAAACAATCTTCACCTCCCTCTACAAAACACAAATACCATTTCACAAGGCCATGGTCAGAATTATAATAAAGTAAATAAAGATAGATGCGTAAAATTCTTCTCCTCAATTCAGCCTAAACAACCAATGCAACTGTACTAGACAAGCTCATTGACATCTATTAATGAAGTTTACAAACCAACTATTCCACAAAACAATCTTCACCTCCCTCTACCAACACAAATTACCATTTCACAAGGCCATTGTCAGAAATATAACAAAGTAAATAAAACATAGGTACATAAAATTTAATGAATGCAATTCAACCTAAACAACCAATGCAACTGCACCATACAAGTTCAAAAGCATCTTAACGAAATTTACAGACCACCTAGATTTCTAATTGTACAAACCTCAAACCCTTATATGGATAGGTAATCAAACACAACTGAGTCAAACATAACTGTGCAGAAACCTTAATCTACTTGCTCCTACAAACCTCAAACCTTATTCTGCAAATTTAAACCACTAAATTTAATTGTTTGATAACATTTAACAACTGAGTTTTAATCAAACACAAGCTGACAAGAAATCCTCTCCCTCGTAATCTCACCATGACAAGCATACTATCAATTAAATATTAAGTTGTCAAAATATCCCTACATATACATTTTCTATTCACCACCAACATCTAGAACCCTAACATCAATACTCAGAATTCGAAAAAGAAGAAATGAAGATGTACTAGTGATGAAGGGATAGACACAACCCTAACATCAAGGGATTAGCGAGGAATAATTAAGAAAAGAAGGAATGAATAAGTACCAGTGATTAGTAGATCTTCTTCTTCTTCTTCTTCTTCTTCGGTTGTCGTCTTTTCTTCCGATGGTGAGAGCGATGCTGAGAGGTGAAATAATGTTTCTTATATACTAGGTATTTGGCATAATATGGTTAAAATAATGAGGTAACAAGGTCAATTCCAAAGTTTGAACGCTAGTGTTTGGTAGAAACCCTTGATCTGAGGCGTGTTTCAAAAACCAACCGAGAAACACTAAACACTAGTGTTTTATTCAGGTCAAACACCCGTTCACTATGCAAACACTACCAAACACGCACAAACACTAGTGTTTGTGTCTTGCCAAACACAACCTAATACTAGTATAAGAAAAATAGCTTGTTTAAGTATTGTCAAAATTAGCATAAATAAGAAAATATAGTGTTGACGTTGTAACGCCCCGTATATTAGGTGCGTTTTCGATATTTATTTTCCTACTTTCATCGATATGTTATTAGCTTAAATAATTTTAACGAGTATTTTCACATTGTAAATTAAATTTTATGAGTTTATATATACATTCCGTAATTTATTTTCGGAAAAGTCGGAGAAGTTTTCCGGTTCAAAAATTCCGTTCCGAACGTTTGGGATCGGATTCACTCTTACTCCCTTTTTCTTAATTTTCTTTTATTTTCTTTTTTCCTTTATTTTTTTCCCTTTCTCTCTTTTCCCTAGATGATGAGCCGTCTCACTCTCCCTGACCTTCTGCAACCCGACTCTTCGCCCCTTTGTGACTCTATGGGTATTGTCCGAACCTTCGCTCACCCACCCTTGACCCCTCGTTATCCTTGGTGCAGCCTTGTCCTACCCTATCTCCCTCCTCTTCTCATCTGATCTCTCTGAACCTCACCCCATCTTCCTCCACTGTAACACAAGCTGTAACTCCTCCTCTCCTTGACTTCACGCCCAACCGCACCAACTGGAGAAGCCCTTGTTTCGCCCACCTGCAACCACAAGAGGACCACCTTGCTAGCATCGCCGCTTGTCCTCCCTCCTCCTAGATTTTGTCGCGCCAATACCCCCATTGTCTCCCTTCTTTCCCTAGCGAACAGCTCCCTCCTCTAATCGTCTCTGTGCAACCCGCTGGATGAGATGCACCACTAGGGATCCGCCAGGAAGGAGTCGCTCCTCACCCCCCGTCTTGAGCCACCGGGGTCGCCGGCATAGTGCACCGCTGTCTCGCTGTGCTGGAGATCAAAGTTAGATCTGCAGCCCTCTGCACTCTCCCACTTCCCTTGCCTCACCTGCTCTCCCCTGTCGCAGTGAACCCCGACGGCCTGAAGCCACCCTTTGCCATGTCGTGCCACCCGGAATGACGCTGGTGAAGCCGCCCCCGCCTGCACGAGCCTGGCCGGAGCCCATCCGCCGCCAGTGCTGTAACACCCAAGTTTTGGGAACTTGAAGCGCTACAGGCTAGGACCGCACAATGGGTCCCGACCCTCAGAGTAGCAACAACAAACGGATCTTACAACAAGGCATAGACAAATGAAAATCAAAACTCAATAAAAAACCAAAGGTTTAAACAAAAGAAAACACAAAAACTCCGCAGCCGAGTTCAAAATAAAAGGGAAACAACAAAAGAAACAAAAACCTGATCCCATCCTATAATGTACGGGAACCCCGGCTGACCACACCATCCGGATCACTCAGCAGCATCCTGAACCTGCGGAACATCTACAACGACGGCATAAACTGTTAGCTAACATTCAAGGTACTAGCAAGAGCGTAAAGGCACAAACACACATAAGGTAAAGAAAACACATAGCATGCTTGCACACAACCGGTTATTATCTTTTATTAAGGTTATCCATTACTAATTCAACTTCTTTTGTCACACGAAAATCTCCCGAAACTCGCCTCCGCTTCCGTCTACCAATAGGAATAGATCAGTACTATCCGTTACCTACGGGTCTGGGTTGCAAGAGCGCATTCTAGTCTCCTGTAGAACTAGACAAGTGGTCACCGCCCGGTTATAATACACTTGGGCCAGTTAAGGTCATCAAAGGGTGAATCCTATTTCCAGTTATCCGTTATAAACATGATAAACAACATAAACAAGCCAATACAATCCAACTAATACGCTGAATAAAGCTAAGTAAGTCCAAGGGACTTACCTCACTCGAAGGTAACGCAAAGGCTCAACAACAACTCAGAGAACACTCAAGACAGAGCTTAGTTTCCCTCAAGAAAGGAGCAAGGAAAGCGTGTACGAACAAGCATCACGGATCAGGAACGAAACGGTTGCTAGAAGTCTATAACTTCTAGTCTCAATGATCTCTAAAAGATCTCTACAAGCAAAGGGCTCAACCATAGTCTTACAACAACTCAGAAAACAAGGAACAACCAAAAGGAACCAAGAAAGGAACGAGGAAACGAAGGAAGGAAGCAACTCACCAAAGACGGGAGTTACAACAAAGAAAACCGCAGGAGCGGTTGGGTAGAGGCGCAAGAGCGGTACGTTACAGAGGCGCAGGGGCGGCTCTGTGTAGGCGCAGGGGCGGAACTTCGACAGAAGCTACTGTCGGGCTTTACTTTGACAGCACTCACAACAAGGGCAACCAAAGCTTGCACTTTTGATTCCAACACGTCAAGACTCAACTCTAGAGAGCTTGAGAACATCAAAGGATCAACAGCGGAACGCTCCACAAGAATCAAGTCTCAAGCTTGATCCTTGGAGAAGAAGAAAAGAGAAGAATGAAAAGAAGAAACCGAAACACAAGGAGAAGCAAGGTGCAGCAGCACATGAACGTGAAGAAGAACAAGGGAGGAAAAACTTACACGTTCAACAAGAACACAAGGGCAAGGCTGAAGCACTCTAGGGTTGAAGGAGACGTAAGCAAGAAACGGGAAAAAGAGGAAAAGAAGAGAATATATAGAGAAGGGTTGGAAGGATAGACGGAAAGGCGTATAGGGTTTAGAAAGAAGATCAGGAAACCGGCCCATAGGATAGAATATCGGATATTCTATCTGTGGAAGGAAGATAAAAAGAACGGAAGAAAGATCGGGCACGATCAGTCGTCATCCGCAGGGGGCGGATCGCATCAGCCGCAGGGGCGGCCCTCTTCACCGCGGCAAAAATTGGATCTTACAAGTGCATCTTCTCCCCCAACCTTTTGAAACCCTTGTAGCGGGTGTTTGGATAATTGGTGAGAATTACAAGAAATCACCCATATTTCTATTTTACAGATTTGACCCGAGTTTTAGAAATTTGAATATATGCCCCTGCATGATTAATTACATATTTGGCCCAGTTTTTTTTATTTACAGAATGTATCCCAAGTTTATGGAACTTCATGAGTTGCCCGGAAAATATATTATGGTTTTTAAACTTGAGTTTTACTTCGAGTTATATTCTTATAATTACATATACTATATTTTATGCCCTTGTTGGACCAATTTGGGTTATGCCTTAAAGTTGTAAATTTCGGGTTTTTGACCAAGTTGCTAGATTCACATATTTTGCCCGGAAGGGTTATTACGAGATTTAAAGTTGGCTTTTAAAAACGGGTTTTCCTTAGATTTATTTATATTATATATTCCGTTCAAGTTTAGCGTATAAGCTAAACTTGCTTAGTTTTGGTATTTGGTTTGGAAGCGTCCCGATAAAGGCCTAACGAGTCCAAGTCGACATCTGTTGAACGAATTTCATCTTTTGACGTCACGTGAGTACCCCCTCCCTCGAGATTATGATCTTACTCGATTTAGTTATGTTTAGTATTAGTATCACGCTAGGTTGGATCTAGCATAACTTAGAGTGAATACCAAGTAGTGGTTTTGGATCTTAGGCGAGTGTGAGGAGCATGTTTAACCTCATAGGTTTTTACGTAGTTCTTGGGTGTTGAGTATGATCTTATGAGCGGTAGTATGCAGTTGAGAGATCTCCTCATGCATTGAGTGAGATGTGAGTGTTACATATTCTAGGATGCGGTCCTAGAATGAGAGTCAAATGATCTTGCGTAGATCGTTTGTGTGAGATGCCTCAGACTTTTGAGTTGACCGAGTTGTTGATACATATCCTCTTGTGAGCAGGTTATGAGCTTCTTCCCAAGGGAAGCGAGAGTGCTGTGAGTTGAGTGTGGAGATGAGGTAAGTCTCCGGACTTACTTAGCTCGTATTCCTTGTATTAGCATCTATGTGTGCTTGGTGGTGTGTGGTTAGTGTTATGTTTGGTGTGTATTTATTATATATGTTATAACAACGAAACCGGACATAGGACGACTTTATATTTTGATATTGGCCCAAGTGTATGATAACGGGTTGTGACAACACTGCTTAGCTCTTGCGGAGAGCTAGGAGGTTCTCGGTAACTAGCCCGGGCAGGTAAACGGCCAGATGCATCAGTGTCATTCCTTGACTGTGAGTAGGAATCGAGGCGAGATCATGCGGTGATTCTCGTGTCACAAACCTAAGTTGAATTAGTAACGGGATAACCTTAATAATAAAAAAAAAAGATAATGAACGGGTCTTGTGTGTTTCGATCATGTTGTGTGTTTATGTTTATATGTGTGTGTGTGTGTGCCATCATTTGATTCTAATACTTTGAATATAGCTAACGGTATTATACCGATTGTTGTAGATTGTCCTGCAGGTTAGGAATGCGACCGAGAGATCCGGAAGAGTGGACAACCGGGGTCCGTACATTTTAGGACGGGTTTTTGGTTGGTTTTATGTTGGGTTTTGTATGTTGTATTTTGTTGGCCGTGTGTATGGCTTATGGTCTTTGGAGTTGTGTTTTCGGCTGAAGTACGTTGTTGTTGTCTTTTGGGTTTCTTATCATTGCATCAAAAATGTATTTCGTTTTGGCCTTTATTTGTGCCTTGTTACAAGATTAGGTGAAATTGTTGTCAAGCTAAGGGTCGGGACCCATTGTGAGGTCCCAACCCGCAACATCCCGAGTCCCGCGGATTTGGGGTGTTACAAACGTATTGCTAAGCACCGACACAACATGGTGCGTGATGTCTTATTTGATAAGTGCTTAAAGATAGGGTTTTTGTTCAGAAGGAGGCTCCTACTGACATGGTTGATGGTGATGGAGGGGAGCTCCACCCGACTAACATTCTTTTCTATAATTGGTTTCAACGCAAAGATACATGTGTCGATATCACCGGTTTGTCCCCTTTCTCTTCATCTAGCCTTACTGGTTTCATCTCAGGTGAAGTTGGGAGGGTTGTTGTTGAAAACAAAAGAAAGAAATACGCTGACATTGTAGTTCCAAGTGGTATCACTTTCTTTCCTTTTCCTTTTCCACGTTTGGCAAGTTCGGAGATGATGAGGTAGAGCTCCTTAAAAGATTGGGAGCATATGTTAAAGGGCTTATCGGGTATAGTAGGAGTATTTGTAGTATTTTGACTAGAATTGTTTTTACCATTAAAAAAGAATGTGCGGGGTCAACTTGTTAGTCACCTCCCATTCAACTTCGTTTAATCTGTTTTACGGTCCAAAAGGGTGTTGGAACTCAATTTGTTACGAGGCTTCCCACCAACTTCATGTAACCCTTTTCCTTTATTTTATAATAATTTATAATTAAAAAAATAATAATAAAATAAATAATAATAATAATAATAATAATAATACAATGTGATTATGTACCGTCAACAAAACTAAAAAATATTTTAAATACATCAACAACAAAAAATATAAGAATAAATGATGTTGTTGTTGTTTACAAAACAATAGCTATAAAAAAAAGATAGAACAATATTAATATTAATGATTCTTCTACTTTTAACAATATAGATCATACTGAAAATAAATTTTAAATCTTATTACATATCCAATATGAACAAAGAGCATTACAACTAGTTTGAAACCCTAAATTGAAAGATTTCATCTTTCATGAATCTGATTGATTTTCCGTTGTTGATGACGTTTTTTATTCGAGGAGATGAAATTACTATTCTTCTTGAATCGAGCTGATAAAATTTTAAAATAGGGAAATCGCATGAATTTTGTAGAAGTTATCGAAAGAAGTTAAACAAGTTCGATTGTTTCAATTTTGGGAAAAAAAAAGATAGCCTATTTTGTGAGGAAAAAATTTTCTATAATTTTTACTATTTATACAAATTATTTACAAGAAAAGATAATTTTAGTGATTAGTTTTGTAATTTCAAATTTCATATACTTTCCTTAAAGATTTCATATACGTTCCTTAAAGATTTTCACCTACTATTGTTGATAAGCCAAAAATTATCTTTATTGCATTATCTTATAATTTTTCGAAGGGAAAAAGATCTGAAAAAAATAGTGTAGACATGTTTAGTAGTTAAAGTAGGATTAGGATCTAGGAACTGTAAGCGAGTCGGATGTCGATCTTTATATGAACAGAAGCCTCTATTTTCCTCTCTAAATCCACTCTCTATTAGAATCCGCCTGAAACTTTTCAATAACAGCCACCATGACCGCCGGCGGTCGTGAAGATCTACCGCTTCTCAACGGCGGTGAATTTCTACTCCGGTTAGTCCAAAACCCTCAGACGCCTTCCTCTTCCTCCGCTTCTCCACTCACACAACAATCCGTTGCCGGCGTCTCTGTTGACCCAGCCGTCGCCGCTTTCGGACCCACCATCCCCCTTCCGCTGACCGGCTACCCTGACTCTCCTTACCCACCTAACTTCCACATCCATGGTTTCCCCCAAAGCACCGGACTTTGGCACCACCAACAACAACCACAACAACAACCCCCTCCACCCCAGCCTCCCCGCCTTCAATTTGATTTCTACCATCGCCAAAATCTTCAAGAACAGAGCAAGCTCATGCTGGGTAGTCTGCCCTTCAATTTTCTTGGCCAAGACGAGGGTTTCAGCAAACAGTCAGTAAAACTCGATGCTCAAGGAAAGCGTGATTTGGGTTTTGCTCATGGAGATAAAGTGGCTAATGGGTCGGATCTAGATTGGGGATTTGACCCGCATGTGAATCTAGGTCTTCGGAGCCACGGACCTGCTGTTGGATCTGGGAAGCAGAAGAGATTTGGGGAGAGGGAGATCCCTGGTGAAACGGGGCCCACTGGCCAGCATGGCCGTCTTGGTTTGCCAGCTGGCAGTGCTCTTCTTTCTGAGTCAGCGACTGATATTAGAGTGTCATTGTTGAATGCCCTTTCTGTGGTAGTTGATGGCGTGGATGAAGCTACAACTAGTAAGCAGGTTGACAACTTTAATGATGGGATTAGTGATTTGAGTGAGCAGCTGGGGAAGTCATTATTGGTTGATGATGAACCCAGTGAAGTGAGTGAGAAGAAGAAACATAGAGATAAGGTAAATCTTTTTTCTTTTGTTTGAGTTTTTGTGTTATGAGTAGGTTTAAAGTTTAAACTTTGCATGACAATGTTCCCTTGTAGAAGGTCCCATGCTTCATTTACATAGTTTGGAACTTTGGATACAGATTTTGCTGGTTGTAAATATCAATATATTTGTTCTTCCTTGTCATGGTGTATGCAAGTTTGTGCCATGTGTATCTTTATAATGGAGTACACTTATGAATATATATATCTTTTGTTTCTATAAGTATGTATATTGCTTGGCATTGTATCAGCGTTCTTTTATAAGACAAACTTTGTAATGAACTAATGATGATTAATTGTAATGTTAGTGGTGTATCAGAAATTCAGAATATTTTCTATTAAGTTGTATCTTTGGGATTTTTGGAATTTCAGTGTAGTGACTAAAGGGGTTGCAACCTTGAAGCTAGGATCTTGGATTTTTGCCATTGTATCTAACTATCCTTGGCTTATCACTGCTCAGATTGAATGCATTGTTGTGCTATTGAGATACTAAAGTTTCCTTCTATTTTCGTTTGAACATTTATATGATGCTAAAATAGACCCTGATCACCATGTGTTTGTGCTACGGTTCTTTGAATTGCTCTTATTGAAAATTTTGGGGTCTAGGAATCAGTGAATTTGATAATAGTTGCTAGCCATTCTGGTAGGGTTTATAGTCGCTACTACACTTGTCTACTTTGAAAAAACCCAGCAATGATACCCTACATGTGTCTTCTTAGTGGTTTGTAATGTTTGTTCAGCAATGATACCCTACACATCTCTTCTTAGTGGTTTGTAATGTTTGTTAGAAGTTGAATATGGTGACATGGTCATATTAAGGATGATGCGTTTTATGCACTCAACAGAAAAGTGTGATCAGTTAAGTATAGCTCATGGTTGTATACAGCCTTTCTTGATTTAGAAGGACTTGCTCATCTTTAATGCTTGTAAACAGGATTTCAGATCTGATCCTAGGGGAACGTATACCCTACCACAAAGAATGAGGAATATGCGGACATTAATTCAATGCCGAGGTGACATTCACAGATTCAACTCACCTTTTCTTGAGATTTACAAGTCTCTTATACCAGTGGAAGAGGAGAAGGCAAAACAGAAGCAGCTATTGGCACGATTGGAGGCACTGGTTTGCAAAGAATGGCCTAATGCTCGACTGTTTCTTTATGGATCCTGTGCCAACTCATTTGGATTCCCCAAAAGTGATATTGATGTCTGCCTTGCAACTGGTGACCAAGATATCGACAAGTCTGAATTCTTACTTAAACTGGCAGACATTCTGCAGTCCGATAATCTAGAAAATGTGCAAGTATGTTTATTCTTATTTCCTTCAAAATTTCTTCTTGAGCCCCTCTGTGATATATATAAATTTTATTGAATTGAATGGTACAGCTTTGTATATCGCATGCTTGTTTATTGTATATAGTTTAAATGTCCATCTTGATGAAGTATTATTTCCCAAGTTGGAATCATCAAAAAGGAGCTTATTTGATGTTTTCTTAAATATTGGTTGTAGTGACCATAGTGCTCTTTTTAACGACTCCATTCTACTTTATTCACAGGCGCTGACTCGTGCCCGAGTTCCCATTGTGAAGTTGAAGGATCCGGTTACTGACATCTCTTGTGATATCTGCATAAACAATGTCTTGGCTGTTGTAAACACAAAACTATTACGGGATTATTCAGAAATAGATGTAAGACTCCGGCAACTGGTTTTCGTTGTCAAACATTGGGCCAAATCTAGAGGAGTTAATGAGACTTACCAGGGGACACTTTCTAGCTATGCGTAAGTAATCTCTTAAGGAATGTTGATTAATGTCAGACTACTTGAGTGAATTCTTATATATGCTTTGCAACAAAAGATTGTGGTAAATTTATCTAGCACAATTCCTTTTGATTAAGCTTTACATAGTAACTTATCTAGCACAATCTATTTTTGGTTAAATAAACCAGCACAATTTCCTTTTGATTTCTAAACTATCAGATGCTGCAGTAAATTTCTTATGATGCAACAATGTAATACAATTTTGGTGAATGTTTTTTTAATGGAAATACAACTTGCTCTGTCCACTATGGATATGACACTTATGTTCTACTTAATGTATATAATCAGAAAGATTTTGAAGTAGGCTACAATTGACAGTGTGATGTTGAGTCGTGTGAAGGGTTTTCTTTAATCAGGCTTGTAGTTAATAATAAGCTAACAAGCATATTGCAATCGAATTTGTTGTATTTCTTTGTTTTTGTCAAAATATTGCTCTTCTTCTCCCTTTTTTTCGTAGCTTATTGACGCAAGTTTGTGCAGGTATG
Organism: Fagopyrum homotropicum; assembly: GCA_033239125.1. Taxonomy (NCBI): domain Eukaryota; kingdom Viridiplantae; phylum Streptophyta; class Magnoliopsida; order Caryophyllales; family Polygonaceae; genus Fagopyrum; species Fagopyrum homotropicum. The sequence continues at coordinate 120,047,098 of BSWB01000003.1, forward strand.
TCTTAATGTGCATTCACTTCCTTCAACAGCGTAAACCGGCTATCCTCCCTTGCTTACAGGTATTTTCATGATTTTTCTGCTTTCCTTATCCCTATGAGAAATTGTCAATAAATTTTCAGTTATACAAAGCTTATATGATCCTTGCATTTATGTTAATAATGTGTTTTTCTGTAAGTACCGTCTCTATCCGTTTATACAATAGGGAGTGTTAGAATAGATATGAGAAATATAATAGAAACAATAACAAGAAAGAACACAGGATATACATGATTCACTAACATAGGCTTAGCTACATCTGCAGACAACGGGCAAAGAACAGTTCCGTTTTTATTGAGATTAAGAATTCGGATTACAGCTAGGTAAGCATACAAGAGATTATATAGCACTCCTGTAAATCCTGTACACCCTAATAAGCAGAGTGTCAAATTCAAGGGATTCCAACAAATGTCTTTCGATGCATTCTCGTATCCAATTATTCTTTAATTAAAATAACTACTTGACCTGATGAAAGTTGCACGCAATAGGCTGAAATTTTAAGGAAAGCGAGCATTTGTGCTGATATGTACAAATTTAATGAAGTATTCTTCTGAGTGTTAGTTTAACCTTTCAATTGCTGTGTTGCCCTCTTGGACTCTTTTTTTTTGAACATGCGCTCTGTTTACACTTTCCAAACATAATCGAGTGTTATGAATTAAGACCTGAGTTGGATATTAATCTAAATCGAGCAAGTAGACAGACACGAGAGAGAATGAACAGCCCATTAAATCTTCTCCAGGCAAAAAGATGATAGACTAACACAGAAGTTGGAATTATCAAAGGTCACTGACTAATGCTTCAGTAGCTTGATAACTTGAGTTTGTTTACCCACATTGGTGTTGATGTTGAATGCTCTTTTCTCCTTTTTTTTTTTTGCCCAAATTGTTTCCTGGTGTAATAAAAACTGAAATTGTGTTCGGGTACATGATAGCTTCTAAATCATGCTTTTTTGACCTATCAGATGATGGAGCCCACATATGCAGTGAGTGTGGATGGTGTCAAATACACTTACTTCGATCAAGTAGATAGGCTTCGGAACTTTGGATCTCGTAACACAGAAAGCATTTCCCAGCTTGTGTGGTCCTTCTTTAACTACTGGGCATATCGTCACGACTACACAAATTCTGTCATATCAGTTCGCACAGGAAGGGTCCTCAGGTAACCGAAACTGTCCTATCTCTTTCTGTTAGATTCTGTTGTTTTCCCCTAATTGGTTCGTCGGGTGCGCGCATTTTTGCATTGCAGCAAGCAGGGAAAGGATTGGACAAGAAGGGTAGGGAATGACCGACATCTGATCTGCATAGAGGATCCGCTTGAGACGTCACATGATCTAGGAAGGGTGGTAGACAAGCACAGCATCAGGGTTCTAAGGGAGGAATTTGAGCGTGCTGCTGAAATCTTGCAGTGTGATCGGAATCCTTGCATAGAGTTATTCAAGCCATATGTGCATTGAAGACTCGCCTTTTTCATCGATTCTTTTTGGTTTTCAACTTCTCATTTATGATTGCGCCTAGAAGCAGTTCCGGTATATATATGGCAAGTGTCTGCGTTTGTTTATAGCTGATTAAGTTGAATGCTAGTGAGGTTTTGGCCAATAGGTTGTTTGTTGTCTAATGCTGTAAAGCAACATATTTTGTTAAGTTGAATATTTGGTAAGAATGCTGGTTAGCCTAGTTATATCTACTAGGTCCTTTTCATACATAAAATCTTAAATCCAGTGAGCCTAGTTATAAGATCTTAAATGCTGGGTAAGCGACCTACACCCGTACAAAAGCAAGCTCGGGTTGAGCCAAACTTAAAAATTTACCTGAAGTATTTGTCTAAGCTGGCTCGGCGAGTCATGTTCGAGCCTCCAATGTTGCCCATGTCCGCACAAACTCAGGCGGGCTGCCAAGCCGTATGTAACTAAGTATAAAACACTATGATCCCCCTAAATATATAATACAAAACTTAAACAATGAAGTATCTCGACATAGAATTACAATGAAGTTATTCTTACATTACAAACGAGTTTAATACTATAAACTAAAAAAAATTGCAATTCAAACACATGAAAAATGACAAGTAAAATAGCAATAAAATTATCCTTGCATTGCAAACGAGTGTAATGGAGTTAAGAATACTTAAATATGACATTAATTTTAGGATTATATATAGAGTTGAGTTCAATGAAAAAGAGTCTTAGGATCAAAAGAAAAAGAAATAATGATCATTAGATAAAATGATGAAGACTTGTGATTGAACGTTTATTTTAAATAAAACTTGTGATTAACGGTGATATTAAACACCGTCAGAGAGGAAGAAAAACTTGAAGAAAGACATATCGGAGAAGAACAAAATCGAAGCAAAATCAAGGGATGAATCGAGTGAAGCTTAAATATACAAATCTTTCAATTAGAATCGATCAAAAATAGTGCGAAATCGAGGCGGCGCTCACACAATAAGTTCCTGAAACATATTTTTTAAAAGCCAACTCTTGAAACTTCGAAAATGCTCTAATTATGAAATCACCATAACCTAATTGCAATCAACATAATATTTGGACGACAATCGACCAAAGATCGACAAGGAAGAAGTAATCGATTCTATTTTTTTTTCATTCTTGAAGAAGATCATCAAATGTGTAGTCTAAAAGTTAATTTGTTCAATTATATGTCTATTTGTTCAACTAGATGTCGTATTTGTTCAATAATTGATTTTATGAAGATACAAACCTATCAATAAACTTTAACATATCAAGTTGGAAAAAAAATTAAAAATAAATTTTCATCAAAAATATAAACACACTGATTTGTTTTAACTATACATTCAATTTGTTCAATTATAAGTGAATTTGTTCAACTATTTGTCCAATTTGTTCAAAACTTGATATTCTAAAATGTTAAAAGAATTTTTACATATAAAGCCGGAAATATATTAATAAATATTATACATCAAAATAATTTAAACAAATCGATTTGTTAAACTATAATGCTTATTTGCTAAAGACTTACTTTGGTTAAGTATACAAGTAGTTTATTTGTTCAACTTTATTGCATATTTGTTCTATAATGCATATTTTTTCAAAACCAGATTTGCTCAAGTATGATGACAATTAATGTTCAAAACCTGATTTGTTCAAGTATGCATTTATTTGTCAAACTAGAATACATATTTGTTCAAGTATACTCTCTATTTGGTCAACTATAATGTCAATTTGTTAGAAATAACAAAATCTCACTTGTTCAATTATAATGACTATTTGCTCAAATCTGACTTGTTCGAATATAATGACTATTTGTTCAAGTATACAACTTATTTGTTCAACTTTATTGCATATTTGTTCAAGTATATTTCATATTTGTTCAACTATAATGCTATGTTGTTCAAAACCTAATTTGTTCAAATATAATGAATATGTGTTCAAGTACACAACTTATTTGTTGAAGTATACTTCGTACTTGTTCAACTATAATGTCAATTTGTTCAAGTATAGTGCATATTTGTTTAAAGCTTAATTTGTTCAAGTATGATGACGATTTTTGTTCAAAACCTGATTTGTTTAAGTATAGAATTTTGATTGAATTTGCAGAAATTTCAAACTCACCGTTTACCCCTTGTGATACATCGATCAAAAATAAAGGAGAAGAAGAGAAGTACACCATAAATCGAATCAGATAAACTGGAATTGAAGAAATCAAATAAGAGAATATGGAATGAAGAAATCGAAGGAGGAAAGAGGAAGAATAAATTAGTGTGGAATGAACAATGTTATTAACGGTCATTAACCTAAGTGCGCATTGTTCATGAGGAGAGAAATAATTAGGTCATTCGCGGTTTTAATTCAATGGTTGTGAGTCTTTCTCACTTTTGACCTTAAGACCCCTTTCTATATGATCTAAATGACGGTGAGAAATCAGAACAAAATTAGACCGCACGATTTAATTCATTGGACGAATATGATTTGTTGGTTTAATAAGGTAGTAACTATGATATATTTATTGTTTTCATATATGTTAAGTAATATACTTACTTTCTTAATTTATCATTATATCCAATTATACTAAGAATCGCCGGTGAATGTTTTATTGTCGGTTTATTTCCAAAATTTAAGACAACACAAATCACTACTTATATGCACGAATGAACCTAAACATGAAATATAAGATCCCACAACAATAAAATTTACAAGCATGACTCAATGACTCTACCACACAATCACTACTTATATGCACCAATAAATTGAGACTCATATGCACGATTATATTCATATAAGAACCTACACGAATGGCGATTATACAATTACTCTAACACAATCGCTACGCACGAATGAACCGTGCAATATAAGGACATTCGTCTAATACAATAAAATTAACATACAATTGTCTTGCTATGATATGTTCATGCATTGCTCGTGCAATGTAAGTGCATTGACAAGTATTGATTGTGCACGAGTACCATCATGGTAGTGCTTGTGCATAAAAGTGCACTGCTCGTGCACAATCGCTACTTATTCGTGCATTGTAATACTCATACATAATTACCACTTATTCGTTGAAGTTGATACGTTTTCGCCGGCGAACAATGATAATGAGAATTAACTGTCGTGCACATCATAATTAGCATAACACATTAATGTTTCCATTTAAAAAAAATTGTATCCAAGTATATAATGTTACCATAATCACGACTAAGGTAATAAATTTTACATAAACGATTACCTTATAAAGCCGGTCAATCTTAGTCATTCGTGCTTGAATCTAACGATCTATAAGGATTTTTATTTCTTACCGTAACACATGTTCTTACCGGAACTTAACCCTATATGTGTGTGTGGTTTGGGTGATGAGGGTCCTTATAAAGAGGAGTGAGGAGGGTTGTGAGCCACAAGATCAAAACAAATTAACGATCATGATTTAAAAAAAAGTTGGAAGGCACGCTTCAGACACGTTGTTGATTGCTACTATGTACAAGGAAGAAATTATTGTAGTTCATTTCTTTGTGGGCACGACTTCATTTATTGTTAACTAGTAGTTCATTTTTTCAGGAAAATGTAGTTCATTTGTTGTGAATATGTAATACCAAAACGTAAAAATGTGAAACCTAGTGTTGAGTATGTAGTATGCGACGTAACTGAATTTCTAGAGTAATTTATAATTTAACTTCAATTAGTTATTTTTGTGGCATGAGCTCTTTTTTTTTTACTTGTTCATTTTCTTAACTACATTGAGTTAATTTTTCATACAATTATCTTCATTTTTTTTATATAAACTCTATTCATTATTCATATGTGTCAAACTATTAATGGAAAAATATTAATGTAATAAACCATTGAGTTATTTTAAGTTGCACCGAGTTCATTTATCACATGCCTTATGTTCATTTTCCATATCCATTATGTTCATTTTCTTACAACATGATTTATTTGAAATCACTATTTCATTGAGACATTTTATCGAGTATGGACCGTGCATCTCTTTTTACCAATTATGAAGGACACAAATGCATTATGAAACCACTATAGCTTATGTTCATGTGTCTATAACCCTTGTAACGTCAAGAAAGAGGGCTTTAGTGTTGTAAGAGTTCATAGATTCATAGGCTAGATGAAGGAGAAAAGTTCAGATCCTATAAGAGAGGGATTCGTAGGATAGATGAAGGAGAAAAGTTTAAAGGATCCATGTTTAGATCCTACAGAATTGGAGAGAAGGATCCATGTTTAGTGTTGTAAGTGCTAGTTTTTTTTTTAAGGATCCATGTTTAGTGTTGTAAGTGCTAGTTTTTTTTTCTTCTAAAATAACTATAGCCCTTGGATTTAGTTTAATCGTAGGGTTCATAACCCTCCTCGTTACTCTCCACAAGCACCCTCCTCACAGGAACCGATATATATGTGCACGGGTCATGCCGGGTTGTGCCTTAACCTTATCCATCCCATGTAAAAACAAGCCGGTCAAGTCCAACAGGCTAAACTTGTTGTCCATACCTTCAATTTTTTCTGGCCCAGATTTGTACAGGCCTAAAGCAACCATGGAACCTTTTTACATCATGTATTCAGCTCCCCAAGACATCAAACCTTACATCGTAGTCTGAATGAGTGAAAATGGCACATGAGAAAGACAATTGACTATCAGGAACAGTCCGAATCATAAAGGTTTCTTTGACAGTAAGTAGTAGACAAGTACAAATTCCACTGCTCTTTTACAGTTATCAAAAGTGCACGTCTTCCACATATCAGTCCCAAATTTGAAGGGACAATCAATTCAAAGAATACTAATACACAACACTGCCCAAACCACCAAGAGGACATGGGGCATCTTACAAACTAACGGTATACATAAATTCCGTAATCAGTTCAGTTCGTAGTTAAAATGAGGAATCATGGGAGCATATGAGATACGGTTACACAAAGAATAAGCAATGTGGACAACAGAGATAGGTTTGCAGCTCACTCAAAATTAGGAGGGCGCCTCCTTTCTCTAAGCCTAATTCCACCGTAAGCGTTACCATACAGACTTCATCTGAATTCAAAGCATAAGGCAAGAGACAGACTGAGCCCAGTAAGCGTACTGTTCTAATCCAGGATTTGGCTCATGCTCACTTGGCAACCTTGCAGGCCCGAAGGTAAGGGTGATCATAGTTGACATACTTAGTCCAGTATGGTCGATACTTCATCATTGCAATCTCCAACCATGGCTTCATGTTTCCATTATAGTGAACAACTGCTGCACTTTCAATTTCTGATTTCTCAACACTCGGGTTATAGCCCAACCCCAAAACATGCCAAAACTTCTTAAGAGGATGTGTTAACCCATAAAATGTGATCAGTCCAGGAGGCAACGTCCCAAGCTTCCACAATGTCCTTTCTTCATTCTGCACAACAGAAAGAAAGAAACCAAGCGATAAGTTTATGTATCCCTCTTATAATTTTTACATGTTCCATGAAATATGCAAATGAATTATAATACAAGGACAAAAAGTTCCAAGCAATGTAAATTTGAAGACTAACCATGTTCTGCCACTTGTGATAGATGCCAGTAATATCCTTTCTTTTCCATTGCTTGAGATCAAACATGTTCATACCGTAAGCCCATCCACAAGCGTTTGCATCGAAGTTTTGTGCAATATGCGGATTTGAAAAGTTGAGATATTTATCAAATCGGTGAAAGCTCTCCCCACAGGTTTCTACAGCACCATTCACTTTCCCATGAAGATTCACTGACCAGAGACCAGTCAAGTCTTTCTGAACAACAATATCATCATCAAGAAATAGGATTTTCTCCAGTTTGGGATAAACTTGTGGGAGATAGAATCTCAAGTGGTTGAGCATTGATAAGTACTTTGGGTTCCTGTACTTCAAATTAGATGCCCCAGCTGATATAGTGGTGGAATGATCCGCCTTAAAATAATATGCCTTCATGGAAGCAGACTCCAGTTGTCTCAACACCGGACAGTATGATGAGTTCAGCCACTTAAATTCATCAACATTTTCGACATGGATAGTTGCTTTCCCTGGGGGATTCAATAAGAACCACATGTTCATAGCTCCAAAATTCAGTTTGTCAGTAACAAGATGAAATACATGCTTTTCTGGTTCCTGCGCGATATTTCAGAGTGCATATTAATGCAGGTAGCTACGAAATTGAATAGTTGGAAACAAAGCTCTTTATAAAGTAAATGAGTATGAGTTATAATAAGTCATCCCAAGAACAGAAACAACACGGAACACAGACAGAATAATAATAATATTCAGAAATTCATTGATGGCCAGTTTACTACAGCAGGTGAGGCCTTTGAGTTTGTATACTTGGACAATTTAATATTGCGCCTTGACATCCTCATTATGGAACTATAAATATAGCCCCAGAAAGAAATACTCGTTATGGGAACAGATCATGTTGCAACATGCCACAGCTTTAGTCAATATCATGTTACTTTTTCATGTCGTACAGACAGCCTATACTTCAAGATGACAGCTTGGAAAGTAATTAGCAAGCTCAAGTAATATAATGAAAGCCAGAATAGATCTATAAATCAGATTTAATCAACAATATGTTACTTTTCCCCACTAGCTATATGGGAACAGATCATATTTTGCAACATGCCACAGATTTTACCTTACCTTGGCATTCATAATGGTTGAGTTTACAACAACTGATGCTGCTAGGACATTATCAGAGAAGAGGGCATAGTGGTATAAAGTGGGATTCGCTAAATTCTGACTCCTAGGAAACTTCCTCTTCTCCAAGGGAAGAAGGTAGTACTCTATGGTCAAACGCATAGACAGACAGTGAATTCCATTAGGAATAGTCTTCGCTGCTAGTTGGCTCAAGAAAGTGCTCTGCTTCTTTAAGCTTCTGACTTGTTCATCTGCAGATTGAAGCATGCCTCTCAACTTCCGAGTGACCAACTTACAGTCATACAGCTGTTCCTTTGCTTTAGACAGAACTTGGCCCATAGCTTTTATTTTCTCAGGGACACTATCAAAACAAGGAGATCATCAGGACAAAAGCAAAGAACAGTTTCTACCCATGGAACAAGAAAAGAGAAACAAGAACAGTTGAGCAAAAATCGTTGGCATCTGCTGACCTTTGTTGCAAATCTGCATCAGAAGTTGCGTCTCCCAGGGCACGTTGGCTCTCTTTAAGTCGATTTTGGAGTTCTAGGAACAACTCAAGCTTATTCTTCATCTTAGCAATGTTTATATATACTCTAGCCATAATAATCTGATCTCGCATCAATCGTACTGTTGAATCAGCATTCTCTTTATCAGCTTCCCTTCTCCATGTATTATACTTCCCCAAAACTGCAGTGTCTACGGATTTAGATCGCTCAATTGCAGCATTTTCAAGTTTCACAACCACTTCATCATCCTGGTTTTTTAAGTAATCTGGACGTTTTTCACTTCTTTTCTCTGTCAGTTTCTGTAGAAATACAAACAGCATCATTAATACAGAAGTCAAAATTCAAAAACTCATTGGCTATGATTAAGAAATTTCAAAAACACATTATGCTCACAATTCAAAGATGGAATATTATTTACCCTGCGGGTTTGCTTTGCCAGTGAATCAAGGGCACCCTCCTGATCAACTTCTGAACATTTAACAACTAAAATCAGCAAGTTCAAGTTACCACAACAAATTGAAATACTTTATGGATCAAAGGTAATGACCTAATAACCATTCTTGTTTCTTGGTTTCCCTTTCTTCTTTAACAGCAGGCAATCGTTGGACTACCTTAACAATCAAAAACAGAATATAATCAGTAATCAGAATCACCCGCTGTTTTCAAACATCGTTTGAAAAGAGCATTGTTAGTTATTTGATCCCTTCTTCCCTCCCTCTCTAATCTAGCTTCTGAACTACATAAAGCACATATTCATTGAACACAGAATATAAAAAGGTAGCATGTAAAATAATTGTAAGAAAATTTCAACTACCTGCTTATGCGAACCGATAGAATTTTCAACCCTTTCTGCAAAGAAAGGAAAAACCTATAAGAAGAAGTTCATAAACAAGAAAGAAAGCAAGAAACAGAAAGGGTGTGAGGAGATCCCGGAAGGACCCTCATCCTTTCACCATCACAGATACGGAGTTTCGATGTAATGCACGAGTCAAACTATAAGTTCTTATCCCATTTTATACCTAACTTTAGATAGTTCTCAGAGGCTCGGCCCTAAGGATAATGATGAACAGAGTAACAGGTTGATTGACAAATGAACAAGTTTTCTCTCCTCTTTTATTTTGCAGATATTTCTCCTATTGGAAAATACCTTCTTAAGTGAAGAAAATAAAGTACTAGCATGGCCAGGTTATTGTGCCATCACAAGAATGTGAATCACATTCTATGATTAGTGGAAGGGGAATACATATACAATGGGTATGGTGATGAAATCAGACCCAGCAACTTGTTTATGAAAACAAAAAGTCCCTGTTAATTCCCTGCAAGAAAAATTCATTCTGATAATAAAAAAAATCATTTAGCCAGCATTTTGTAGAGCTAGATCACAAATTAACAGGTTACATCAAGCCCGTACTCTCATCACCTTATTGATCTACACTTCAATATCCGTCAAACTCTCAAAGAGTCCCCTTGTGACAAATCATTCATATCAGCCGTATCTAGGATTCTTTTCAATGGCCAGGCAGCTGGAAAGTAGATTGTGCACAAAATCAAACTCGAAATTCAATTGGAAATCTACTAATCCCCAGTTGAACAAATAAACTCAAACTAACTGTTGCAAGACCAGATCTGAGCTAAAAGCGCGATTAAAAACGAACAAATAACAGAAAGCTGACCTTCGACCGCGGAGGAGATGTATAAACCTCGAGCAGAGAAGAATAACAAGGGGGAAAGCAAAGCAGTGAATAAGAAGACAAGGAGGCCCGTTGAGATCCACGATCTACAACCGCTTTTGACGCTGCAGTAGAGTCCCTTTTTCATCGCCATTCCCGATCAGCAAGAAACCTGACGAAAATCAAAAGAGGGAGAGAGAATAAAACAATTAAAAAGGACGTGGTTGATGATTATTTGCACAAACCAAATGCTACGGATAAGCAAAAAGGATATTTGAATACGATTGTAGTAGTTGGATGCAATTATAAAATAATGCTTGTGAAGCAGAAGAGTCCAAGCAGAGCAAGAAATGCAAGCAAAAAACACATATATATATTTGCAGATAGATGAGAGAGAGGTACTGGTTGCGAGAAAGAAATGAGATCTGATGATAAATGGAGGAGATCAATCATCAATGGCGCTTAATGACAGAAGCAGCTACTAGAAGCATCAGCAGAGCGAGACTTGAAAAAGAGGGAGGATGGTGACGAAGAATCGAGATGACGATTGTTATGCTGACGCCGCTATCAGAATGAATCTGCCATTTTCTGGCTGAAGAGAAGCTTGAAAACGGCGTCGTTTAGGGTTGTGAAAAAAGGTTGTAAAAGCATGTCCGCGCGTGAGTTTTGTTCAATGCTAAGTTGCTAACCGATAACCACCTCTAACAAATTTCTTAGACTAATTTCTATTATTAGTAAAAATGGATTCCCAGTTAGGTAGTGGTATTTAGTTATGGTTATTGTTGTGATTTTACAAGAATTGTTGTAGATTTGTTTTTGTAAAAGAATATAGAAATGCTTGATAAAGTTTTAATAGAACTCATTAAAAGGAAATACATAAGTTATTGGAATTGGGCGATCCCTAGGGCGATTTCTGCGCCCAGCATGATGGTCGGTTCGTTGGTCCGGCGTTGCGGCTCATCCTCTTCCTGACGGCCGGCGACTCCTCTTCCCCACCTCCGACGGCGCGTTTCCAGTCCCACCTCCGGTGTGCTGTTTGTTGGGGCGCTTCTCATCCTCTCGTTCTTCGCTGGTCCGTTTGTCCCGCCTCCAGTCCTGCCTCTCTCCCTCTGCTTCCCTGGCGGTTGGCATCCCTGGTGGTCGATGCCCGGTGCGCCTCTCTCCCTCTCTCCCTCTCCAGTGTGCTGTTCGTTTGTCCCGCCTCCAGTCCTGCCTCTCTCCCTCTGCTTCCCTGGCGGTTGGCATCCCTGGTGGTTGGCATCCCTAATTTGTTTGCGATTCCTTGCGCCTGGTCAGCTCGGTGGTCGGCTCTGTGGTCCATTCTCTCCAGTGTGCTATTCTCTGCTGTTTTGTCCAGGTTTGTCCCTCTCCTGCCTTCTCAGTTTTGTCCAGGCAGTGGTTGCTTGAGGTTGCTGCTGTGTTTGTGCCTTCTCAGTTTTGTGTGTTTGTGGTGCGTTGTGTGGTTTCCGGATGAGAGGTTCGGGTTCCGCTCCAGCCGTGCGGGTGCACTGCCCCTTCGTTGGGCGGGAAGGGTGTCGTGATGGTGGGGGTAAGGGTCTTACCCCGGCTTACTTCATTAGGCACTTGCGCGATATCCATTTGTGTGATGGCTCCCTTCCCGGGTTTAAGTCTCTTATTTGTTTTGATCAAGGTATCTATGATAGTTTTGTGGCGGTTCTTCGGCAAGTCGGTCTTTGGTTTTGTGGTGAATGTTGCGTCACTCACACGGTGTCTAAGAATTGTGTTCATTCTGATGGGGTTGTTGCTGCTCCTTTGTCTTGTGATGGGTCGGTTGCTTTTTATATTCATGGTTGGCCTCGACCTTCTCTTGTGGTTGCTCCTTCTTTGGATATCGTGGATGTTGTGGGTGGCCTGAATGCCCTTGCTCATGATGATGTGTTTGACGTCTCCTTGGTTGAGAAGGTTTTTAATGCCGATGTTCTTACTGTGAAGAACGTCCCGTGGAAGTGCAGATTGGGTTTTGCTAGGGTTTTCAAAGACGCCCTTGATCGGGTTCTTTCTAATCCCTCTTGTGTGTCCGCGTGGGTTTGTCTCCTTATCTTACCTCGTTGTATCCTTCATCGATATAAGCCTAAGTCATGTTCTGAAAATCGGTCGGGTGTGAAGCGGGGTTTGCAGGCGGAGAGTATTGCTAGGGCTATGCGATTGTGGAAAGAACCGGGAGGTATTAGATGTCTTGTCGAGAAACTTCTGGCTTCTGTGGTTTATTCCCGCCTCAGGGATGTTGTTGGTAGCCCTGTTGAGGCTAACTTGAAACAGTGTAAAAGGAAGGTTAGCGATGGTCATTTTGCGGCCGCCATCCGTATCCTTACCTCCTCGGGTGTTGCTCCCATGTCTGAGGATACCCTCCAGGGCCTTTTGGATATGCACCCGTCTTTCCCGCCCCCTTCCTTACCTTCTCCGGTCGGATCAGGAGTTGCTCTTCAGGTTAACAAGAGTTTAGTCCTTGATAGGATTAGGAGTTTCCCTAAAGGCACCTCCTGTGGTAGGGATGGTTTGCGGGTCCAACACTTGTTGGATGCTCTTGGTGGTGGGGCTGTTGCTATTGCTGATGATCTGGTTGAGTCGGTTTCTGGGGTTGTTAACCTTTTCCTTAGGGGTTGTTGCCCGAACACCCTTAGTGAGTATATTGCTAGCGCTCCTCTTACGCCTCTCCTTAAACCGGGAGGGGGGATTCGACCTATTGATGTTGGCTCTATTTGGAGGCGTATTGTATCTAAAGTTGCGGCTTCTGTTATCGGTAAGTCCCTTGGACCTTATTTTGAGGACGCTCAGTTCGGGGTTGGGGTTTCGGGCGGTGGGGAGGCTGTTTTGCATGCGGTCAATCGGTTAGTGGAATCTCAGGGTGAAGATGATAGTATTTCCATGCTTCTGGTCGATTTCAAGAATGCTTTTAATCTCGTGGATCGCACTTCTATGATTTCTCAGGTCCGACGGGTTTGCCCCGCCATTTCTCCTTGGGTTGAATTCTGTTATGCCCGCCCTGCACGTCTGTATTATGGAGAGCATGTCCTTTATTCTTGCAAGGGCGTTCAACAGGGAGACCCTCTTGGCCCGTTGCTTTTCTCGTTGGTCCTTCATCCCCTTATCCGAAAAATTTCGGATTGTTGCCGGTTAAAGCTTAATGCTTGGTACCTTGATGATGGGACGTTGATTGGTGATACCCTGATGGTCAGTAAGGCGCTTGACATCATCAGGTCGGATGGTCCCACACTTGGTTTGTACCTTAATATTGGTAAAACGGAGATCTTTTGGCCGAAGGTTGATCCGCGTAGTTATGAGCCCGGTGTTTTTCCTGAGCTTATTGCTAGACCGCTTGATGGGGTTAAGTTGTTAGGTGGTTTTGTTAGCCTTGACCCGGCCTTCTGCTCTCGGGTTGCTTTGATGAGAGTTGCAAAAACCAAGTCTTTGATGGAGGCCATTATGGGGTTGGGAGACCCTCAGTGTGAGCTTTTGCTTCTTCGAGCTTGTTCCGGCGTGTCCCGTCTTTACTTTGCTATGCGGACTGCTCACCCTTCTCATTTCTCCGAGGCTATGGGGGTCTTTGATCACGCCCTTCGTTGTTCTGTTGAGCATATTGTCACTGCTGGGAGGGCTGGATTTGGCCCCCTTCAATGGCGGCTATCCACTTTGCCGATTAGTGACGGAGGGCTTGGCATTTTGTCATGTGCCGATACTTTGCATTTTGCTTTTCTGGACTCGAGATCTCAGACCCGTAGCTTGCAGGATCAGATATTGAGGTTCTCTGGTGTTTTAGGTAATGGTGCCGCTTTTGAGTCGGCTGCTGCTTGTTGGGTCAACTTCTGTAAAGACTACAGCTTGGATATGACTGTGATACGTCCAACCCCCCATTTAATGAAGAAATTGGCTGGATGTTATTACAGTATCGTGTTTAAGGGTTTTCTGAGGGACTTTGACCTTACGGTTAGGCAGAAGGCCGTTGTGGAAAACTTGAGGCTACCCTTGGCTCAGCATTGGCTTAAAGCGGTCCCGATTTCTGGTCTTGGTCAAGTTATGAACCCGGCTACTTTCCGAACCGTCCTTAAGCATCGCTTGTGCATTGAGATGTTTAGGGAGGGCTCCAAGTGTCCAGCTTGTGAGAAGGGCATTTTGGACGCGTGGGGTGACCATGCTCTTGCTTGTGCTGCACAGGTTGGTATTAAGCATCGGCATAACATGGTGCGTGATGCCTTTTTTGATGAGTGTCTTAAGATTGGGATCTCTGTCCGGAAAGAGGTCCATACTGGTATGGTTGATGATAGAGGTGGGGAGCTGCGCCCGGCCGACATCCTTTTATATAATTGGTTTCAAGGCAAAGACACTTGTGTTGACATCACTAGCACATCTCCTTTCTCTTCGCCTGGCCTGTCTAACTTCATTCCGGGTAAAGCTGTGAGGGTTGCTGCTGATAATAAGAGGAAGAAGTATGCTGAGGTTTGTAGTTCCATGGGGTATCACTTTCTTCCCTTTTCCTTTTCCACGTTTGGCGACTTGGGTGACGACGCGGTGGAACTTCTTAAAAGGTTGGGCTCGGTTGCTAAAGAGTTGCCCGGATATAGTAGGAGTACTTGTTTTATTCTGACTAGGATTGCGTTTACCATTCAGAAGGGATGTGGAGCCCAAGTTGTTAGTCGGCTCCCATCCAACGGCTTGTAATGTGTTTTATCTTCGGTTTTAATAATAATAATAGTTATAATAATAATAATAATAATAATAGAATATTTAGCCATTAGGACACTTTTGGTTTATTAGATACTAACTAGGCCCCTAACTAATTTTAAGTGGAATAAAAAGATAAAATAAATAGGAGTTCCTTAATTATAGGTGGTGGATTATTTAGTTGCTATAATTAATTTAAAATAAATTTTCCTTAAATGGATGTACGGTTATTGAAAAAAAAGAAACTGTCACGGTTGAAGATATTCAGAAGATTCTGCAATCTTATCAAATGGAAGTTGGTCCCGAGAAAGTATATCGTAACTTACTCTCTCACATTTGCTTTTACTTTCGAACGGTCGACGACTTCCATTGACGAATATCGCCATTGTCGTCTCTCCCACAGCAAGTTCGAACTATCTACCGCTGCTGCCATTTCGATTCTGGTCCTATCATCGATCTCTCACATATTCTGATCTAAAGAACACAGGTGAGTTTTCGTTGCACATTGTTTATCGATTCTTCCCTATTTTCTTCGTTTTCTGGATTCTGTGTTTTCTGGGTTCCGAGTTCTCAATTTTACCATATCTTCTTCGTTTTATGTTTTCGGTTTAAATGGAGTAGCATATTGAAGAAGATGATGAAAGTAGTATGCAAAGACTTGATTTTTAACTAATCGTCTTCATGATTTCAGTGAGGAAGACCTAAATTTTACCAATACACTGTAAATCCTATAAAACGAAGAAGGTATGTGATTCAAGTTTTTGTGTTTCTGGATTTGGAATCGACTAATTGTTAGTGTGTGTGTACATATAAGTAGTTCGAATGTTGTTAATGTTCATAGCATATTTAAGAAGCTGTTACATGTATGGATTATGTATCTGAAAAGACAATATGTACACATTTATTTTCGCCCAGCATAACCCCTCCGTCAGTTTTTCTAGCCCGATTATCGTGATGCATAACGGAACACTCCACATAAACTGTTGCATCCCATTTATTTGAACAAATGTGTCTAGATCTCCCCTTGTGTTAACATCAAATGGTTTCAACGAAGCATTGAACGGATTCCTGTATGCCAGTTTGATTTCACACTCTGACACGCATATTCCAAATTGTAATGCAATCTTATGTACCAGGTCATCGTATGTGCAATACTAATCAACAGCTATTGGTTTGCTCGACACTTCTCCATTGTAATTCCAAATATCATTTTCAACTTCCCATTTCCTTCCGTAATAAATGGTGACGAACAAAGTAGACATTCCTATGACATAATGTACATACAAATTAGATAAGCATCACATAGGCGTACCATAAATGTATAGATCAGTATGTACACATTTACAAAACAATCGTACATA
Organism: Fagopyrum homotropicum; assembly: GCA_033239125.1. Taxonomy (NCBI): domain Eukaryota; kingdom Viridiplantae; phylum Streptophyta; class Magnoliopsida; order Caryophyllales; family Polygonaceae; genus Fagopyrum; species Fagopyrum homotropicum. The sequence continues at coordinate 120,063,446 of BSWB01000003.1, forward strand.
CAAACTATGTACTTACTCAATGTATACACATCATTTCATACACAATATGTAGCAGATGTATATAATTCATACACACGTGTCAAAACACATATGAACATTAATGTACACAACAAAATGTACACATTACTAATACATCAACACATAATTTTATGTACACAACAAAACATACATATTATTAAGAAATACATATTTAAATATCTGTACACACAAAAATGTACACATTACTAAGACATGCATACATACTTTTATGTACATAACAAACTATCACAAACAAAACATCATAATATGTAATTCATTATACATATTATTTACTTGTTGAGAACACATACATATATTACTGTATCATCGAATGTGTACACAAGCTACTTCCTTCAACCTCATAACGTCATTTACAAAAAGTCGTCGTTTTTGCCGATTATGGCTTACCATTCCTATTCAAGATTATAAATATCTTCATACACATTTAAAACACTACATGTAATTCATTCATCACATATGTACATTAATACTCTATGAGACAACGATTAATTGTAGAAGTTACTTCCTTTATCCGCCATTGAAGCATAGAGTAAAAGCTTCGAAAATCTAGAAAATATACTTACACACATATGCCTTACCGAATTACGATTGACGATGATGCTGAAACCAAAAAAATCGATGCCGTAGAAGTTCACAATCGCTCATACGTTTACCCAAAAAATGTCGATGACCTTCGTCCTCTGATTTGTGTGAAAATGGAGAACCGTATCTTGTCCAAGAAAGAGCATAATTATGGATGATCGTGGCTGCTAATATTTTTCAAACAGTTATTTCCTTAAATTTAATTAATTAATTTTGGAAATAAATATGGTTTAATTGGAGAGAGAAAGATCATGGGATCTTTATTTTGATTATTATTAAATCTTTATTTTTAATACTTTAGGGGCCTAGTTTGTTAATGATAACTCAAAACTACCTACTTTGTACACAAGTATGCAAAAGGTGCCTACTTAACCATTTTACCCTAATAATAATAATAATAATAATAATAATAATAATAATAATAATAATAATAATAATAATAAGGTTGTGCTCCTCATTATAAATTCTTGTATTTCCAATCCGGCAGCAAAATTTTCCTCCATAAGCTTGGTTCACCTTGTTGGCACACCAGGTTCATATTAGGAACTTAACAAATAAAAAATAGATAAACAAGTACAAAGATCGAGTTGATTGAAGCGATTAATCGACTCGATTAGTAATTGTAAGGGAAGAAAGGGGTTCTTACCATGTGGTCCAACTCAGTAGATGGTAACCGTGATTATAAAAAGAAAAAAAAATTGAATAATAATGAATATTAATCTCAATTAATGATCATCCATATGTTTTTGTTTTTTGAAATCAAACAACAATAACTACTAATGCAAATTAAGAAGAGCTAGTTGACCAAGGTGTGTAGAGAAATTTTTGTGAAAACTTGTGATATAAGACCCTCTAGAGTAAAGATTTGGCTCCTCAAAGGCTCCCCCAAGAGTAACTAGGTGTCTAACCAAGAAATGCATCCAAGAGAGTATCATTCATGTGATAACTGTGACACATCACACGTCCAACTAGTGAATTGGGAAAAATTCATGAGTTGCCAACATTGTTTTGAGAGGAGGGCTTGATTAAAAACTTTGAGGTCATGAAAGCCCATTCCACCAAAGTTTTTTTTGCTAGCAAAGTCTTTCCTAGCTATGCCAATGGATTCGTCATTTTCGGTCATTCGAGCCTCACTAAAAGCGAGTCATCATGTTGTGGATGCCATCAATCACTTTATCTAGAATTTTGAATACGCTGGTAACGTAAATTGACATGCTTTATACTACCGACTTGAGAAGCATCTCCTTCCCGGCTTGTGAAAGGAACATCTCCTTCCAACCTTGAAGTTTTTTACGGACTGTGTCCCTTGTACCGTTAAAGATCTCATTTTTTTCTTTCAACCTAGGGAAGCTGGAAGCCCTAGATATTTAGTGAGGGTGTCGACATGTTTCACTCCCAATTTGAGCGCCGAGTCAGCTTTAACATTTGTAGAGATGTTTCTACTAAAGAAGACCTCCGATTTGCCAAGGTTCACATGTTGTCCTGAAACAAATTCAAAAGAGTTGATCAGCTCCATAATACGTCACATTCATTGTTAGAGGCTTGGGTAAATAAGAGACTATTATCCGCAAATAAGAGGTGGGAGATGTGAGGTGTTGTGCGGATGATTTTGATCCCTGAAATCAAGTTACTTTGCGTTGATCAGGAAAACAATTTAGAAATGACATCAGCACACATAATGAGTAAAAGTTGTGGCGTAGGGTCTCCCTACCTAATTCCCCTAGTGGGTTTCACATTGTCGACAATCATACCCTTAACCTTAAAGGAATAGGTCACAAAAATAATGTAGTTCAAGATGAGGGAGATGAAACGTTGAGTGAAACCCAATCACAAAAGGATAGATTCCAGAAAGCTCCATTTTATGCGATCGAAAACTTTTGCAAGGTCTAGCGTTATAGCCATTTCTCCGCAACCCAATCTCTTATGTTTCATGTTGGAAGCACTCAAGGACAAGGACATTGTCCGTTATGAGTCTACCATGAACAGAAGTTGACTGTTCCTAAGAGATAATGTCAGACATGAGTCGTTTCAGTCATTGCGTAATGACTTTAGAGATAAGCTTGTACAAGAAATTACAAAGTCTTATAGGACGGAACTCACGAACATGCATGAGAGATGAAGTTTTCGGGATGAGAGTGATTACCATTATTAATGTGATGCAGACCAACTTCATTACGCCGCTATCGTTGAATGAAAATCACAACATCAACACCAATAATATTCGAATCGTGCTTGAAGAAAGCTGCATGTAGACCATCAAATCTCAAAGCTTTCCAAGATTTCATAGTTTTAAGTGTAGACCAGGTTTCTTCGGGAGAGGGAAGTGATAAGAGTGACGTGTTCATTTCAAGAAAAACTGTAGGGTCAAGGACACTAACAATGTCCTCCATAGATGTATTCTGGATACCACTAGTAAGCATGGACTAATCAATCAACAACTTTATGATGTTCTCAATCTTTCAATTTAAAAGTATGATTATTTCTCTTGTGTTTGGTGGAGATGATGGAATTATATAGTATTCTTGTCTCCATGCTTTAAAACCTAATTTATGGATCTCAAGTGCTAGTAACTTTCCTCTTCTTTAGGGAGTTGTTCTAGTCTTGTTGTAAGGGTAAACCTCTCTGAAGTGTAGCAATTGAAGGAGCATATCATTGAGTTGTAGTAGCTCCCCCTCATATGTTGCAATTTTATTATACATTTGATTAATAGCAGTTTTTCCTACAAAGAGAGATCATACATGACTTGTTGAAGCCTACCAAGAATGTTTTTTCCAACAAAATCCCCCAAGAATTCTTAATGGTTGCTTTGCAGTCCGGAAGGTCGATCCATAATTTATCAAAACAACGGTCTTTTTGAGAGTTGGGGATATTACCGAGAGGGTTTTAAATCAAGCAAGAGTGATTAGAGGAGTGCCTTGGCAAGGTAGTACGTATATTCAAGATGCTTTATTGTCCAATCTAGGGAAATAAGGAATTTGTCTAGGGGATCTCTAATTAGTGTATATGTTTTGTGCCCTCTTTCCCATGCAAATTTATGGTCAGACCATCTGGCATCAATAAGGTCATACTCATCAATTGCCCATTGTAATTGGCAAAGTTAGTTGTTTGTTCGTTGAGGTTCTCATTCTTTCTCGTGTTGGAACAAAATAGCATTGAAATCCCTGAAGAAAAACACGGGACCCGAGTATGCGTTTCGCAATTAGTTCATCAAAGCTCATGTTTCACGTTTTCTTGATTGTTGTGGTCAGGCGTAAAGCCTAACTAGGGCCGGTGAGTCAGTTTGAGTTTCATCAAAGCACTCAATCATAACATGATTATTTGAGTAGGATATCAAGGAAAATAATGCATCTTTCCACCAAAATCCTAAACCTCCAAAAAGTGACACATAGGCAGTACTAATACCATTTACAAAAACCACGTCATTGTAGTGAATAAATCAGGCTTACCATATTTCTGAACAAGTGTCATTACTTTTAAATATTGTCGTTTCAAGTCTCGGGGTCCATGATGTTGGATTGATGGCGCAGTTCCCGATCTAGATTGAAAGTCCTCGACAAAAGCAAATCTTGGATGGATCAAAGAAATCTCGGGCGAGATTTAATGAAGAAAAGACCGAGATTTATGAAAACTCAAAATGCGGAATAATGAATGATATGGAAAGATAATAAGTCATGGGCTCAAGATTCTGACAGTGGTTGCAATGGGTCGAGATTCTTGTAATCTCGGGTGAGGCTCAGGATTCTCGACCGAGATTGTACAGGTTGGCCGAGATTCTTCACGGGAATGTCTTTCGTCTATTCCTTTGTTCAATGTTTGATCCTTGCCTTCCGTTTTCTGCTTCTTATAAGTCTCAATGATTTATAGCTTTAGTTTTACATTTTTACCATTGAATGTGAACATATAATTATTTGTATAGCCATCATGCTCCACTTTCCGATCAAATTGCCAAGGGCGACCTAACAAAATATGACAAGCCTGCATAGGTACTACATCACACAAAATTTCATCAGCATAATGTCCTAATAGGATAGTCACTCTATCTTTCTTGTTGATTTTTAATGTAGCACAATCATTCATCCATTTTAACTTATAGGGCCTAGGGTGATAAAATATAGGAAGTTGCAGTTTAGTAATCAATTCAACACTAGCAATATTATAACAACTACCTCCATCGATGATCATGTTACACACCTTTGCTTTAACACATCATCTAGTATGAAAGAGATTTTCTCGTTGATTATCTTCACAAGGAGATATATTAACATGCAAGGTTCTCCTAGCAATCAAAGATTCTACATGTTCATGTTCACAATTTTCATCACTTTCACTTAAACTTTTAGGCTCATCTTCACTTTCATAATCCCCTTATTGATTAATGAATAAAACCTTATTGTTAGGAAAATCCTTTTTATAATTACCTCTACCTTGACATTTAAAACATACAATATCTCTCGAATGTAAAGTAGAGTTAGAAGTGCTCCCTTTAGGATCCTCCGAAGGCTCATTCAAAGGGCAAGAATGTGTTCGTTGGGACAACGCTTGGTCATTGTGCTTGTTTTGAGGATCTTCTCTGGAGGTATCTTGGTCAAATCTCTGCTGAGATTGTCATGATTTGGCCGAGATTTCTGTTGTTTCCACGAACTCGTCTCTTGGTCTCGTCCTTTTAACTTCTTCTCCACCTTAATAGCCAAATGCAGTAAATGAGTCATATTATCATAAGGATATAAATCAATCTCATTAGCTAATGATGGATGCAAAATTCTTAAAAACCGAGCCATAATGGACTCCTCATCCTCATGGACATTGGCCTTAACCATTTCCATTTGAATAGTGGTGTAGACCTCTTCCACGCTCCGGGTTCCTTGCTTTAAATTCACCAACCTTTGCCTTGCTTCCCTAGCATAATAAGGGGGAATAAACCTTTTTCTCATCAACGTTTTCATTTGTTTCTAAGTGTTGATGTCCGGGTCTAGCCCTCCTTTGTTTGATGAGAATATCCCACCAAAATAAGGAAAATCCTTGGAATTACAACGCAACAAGTTGGACCTTCCTTCGTTTGCTAAAGATATGGCAAGACCAAATTTTTTCAATTTTAGTCTCCCATTCTATGCAAACGTCCGGATCGTATTTGCCCTTAAAACTCGGAATCTTTATCTTTACTTTGCCAATTCCATCTTGCTCTTGATGAGGCCGATAAGGTTCCAAGTCTCGATCTCTCCTAGGACGTTGATTACGTCTAGGATAGTCTCTCCACATGCCTTCATTATCCTCTTCCTCGTATTCTTGAAATTCATTAACAAAATCTGGCATATTAGGTGTACGGAAGTTAGGATTCAGAAGTCTCATACCTGTCCCGTGATGGGGCCTTGGAGCCGGATCAGGGGTTGGGGGCGGTTGTGGATTCCGCGAGCTTTCTCCCATCTCAAGGGCAAATCTCGGGTGAAATCTCGGTTGGGGGATGCGATTTTTGGGCGAGATTTGTTCTTTGGGGCGTGTTTCCAGCCTTGTCACTTGTTCAGTCAACGTTGAGACAGTGGCCATGAGTTGTTTTAGTACGTCACTGGTTTTGGGACTCGTTGGGTCACCCCGTTGTGAACCTCGTGGGCTATTAGACATCGTGCACAATCACACAAGGTAACAACAAACGCGTGAAGTTAGTGAAAACGAAAGTACGTTCTTTACTTGTTTTCTCTTGCACTCACACTCTGTTGTGAATCTCAAGCTAATTTGATGTTATTACCTTGGATGGGTTAATGCTTCTTTACCAATCGATGGACTAGCTTCAACTAGAACTCCTCGGATGCCTCAAGTAGTCAACTTAATTCGGTAAAAGGTTCTTGTGTTGGAAGTTAGTGAAGGTACTCCTATTGTGGGTCTTTTCACATGATGACACAAAGTAGAAAGAATATTTCAAGTATGACACAACTAGTATGATAGAAAGTATAGATACTAACTAACACACCCAAAGAATTTGACTCTATGTGTTTAGAGTGAAAAGAGGAAAGAAATAGGCACACAAGAGATTAAGAATAGAGCTTTGCGTACCTCACACTTGAGAAACTGGAGAGAGTTAGCCGGTTAGGATTAAGTCTTGACAATAGAAATCTCGGGTTACACGGGTGAAGTCTCGGCCGAGATTTGACAAAAAGGCAAGGTTTTTGTGATGCAAACGGGTTGGGGCTCTGGATAAGCTTCTTCTTTGTTGCCTTCTTGGTATATATACTCTTGGATCTCAATAACTCTTGACTGAATGGCTTCACCGAAACTTTAGGTTATAGTCGATGATATAACCATAAAGGTGAAGTAAAGAGTGGACCTTTGATGTTGTATGAACGTGTATCCAAGGTAGATGATGGATATAAGGCTGCTGTATAATAGATATGGTCAAATTGTGTGGAATATTTGGTTATGTTTGAAGATATGATAAGATCTTATCTACTAGATAAAATCTCAACAATAAGGTACCCCATATATCTCTTTCCTTTCTTTCTATATCTTGTTATGATATCTCTCTAAATATATATTCCAAATATAACTTTGGATCTGATTAGATTTGGAGAGATAGTCTTGTTCTTTCGGTTATGACAAAATCTCGGGCTATCTTCTATAAATCTCGGGCGAGATTTTCGGAACAGGGCTGAGATTTTTGTTCTGCAGAGGATTCTCAGTCGAGGTTTCACTGCTTTAGGTAATGGTTGCCTCGTGTTTGGCTATTGCTTTTATCTCTTTTCCAGTAATCACAAGACAATGCACGTTAAGCTCAATAATCTCAAAAAGAGATGGCAAACACAAAAAGACTCGATTTTTATGTAACTCAAAGAAGACTCTAATAAAAATACTCGAACTTTGGTGTAAGGTTGGGTCGGACTTCAATCAGTTAGCTCTAATACCACTTTGATGCAGTTTGATGCCGTAGTTCCCGATCTAGATTGAAAGTCCTCAAATCAAACAATAGAAGCAAATCTCGGTCAATATAAAGGAAATCTCGGACGAGATTTTCCCAAGAGCACGCTGAGATTCTGTGAAACTTAGAATGCGGAATTATGGATGATAATAGAAGACAAGAAGATCATTAATAAAATGTAATATGATAAGTATAGGAAGATCGGACTATTATAAGACTTGTAAAGAACCTTGACCAATTATGTATCAAAACCCTAGACAAAGAACTATCTTTCACGCTTCTTTCTTTAATCTTACACAAGCCTTCTAGATAAGACAAGCACAAGGCGAGACTAGTTTGACTAATAGCACCAATCTTCAACAAGATTAACACACAAGAACAACCTAGCAAGGATTCACAATGATTCAACCAAAAACTCTCCTTTTGATTGAATAGAAATGATAAAATGCAAACTCCGTGAGTGAAGTTACAAGTGTCTCACAATAATGTGGAAATCAAATTCAAATATAAGTTGCCCTATGAATCTCTTCCTCTAATGCTATTTATGGTAGAGATTTCTCTAAAAGATAATATATAAAAATAATCCTAAAAGATAGGATCAAAAACCAAAAGATACATTCAGAATGTTTGAGAGCTTAAAAGGTATTAAAAATAACAAAAGATAAGTAAGATCACAAGGGATCTTATAAGTCTCGACATACTTAAAATCCCGGTCTATATCTCGGCCGAAATTCTGTCTCAGGACCGAGAATCTTCATTTCCATGGTTCATTGATCTTCTTTGATAGCATCTTCTCTCAGATCATTTTGGCCCTTGATCTAGTGATTGGTCTTGTATGGTTGGTGACGAGAATGGTCCCACATCAACTTCACTACTTGTCAACAAGTTCAAATCAATAGCAATGCTTAGAAGGAAAATTTTACATGATAACCATATACACTATTGAATGATACATAAATATGACATCCGTCCTATAAACAATAGCCAATTTCATTTGTAAAATATAAATATGACATGCAGGATGAATGTCATATTTATATTTTACAAATGAAATCGGCTATTGTTTGTAGGACATATGTCATATTTATGTATCATTTAATAGTGTATATGGTTATCATGTAAAAGTTTCCTTCTAAGCATAGATATAGTTTTGAACTTGTTGACAAGTAGTGAAGTCAAAAGCACTCTCAACAAACACTTGTTGACACTTTTTTTTAATGTCAATAAGTGTTGTCAACAAACACTTGTTGATAACTTTTCTATCGGCAACAAGTGTTGACAACCGAAAAACAAAATTCGGAAAATTTTTCGGAATTAAGGCAATGCTTTAAAGGAAACTTGTAAATGATTTTCACATACACAAATATACTATAAGATTAGGAAAAGAGGGTGAGAAACTTTATAGGTGAATATAAAGGATATAAATACTCTAGAGGGGGGGGGGGGTTTGAATAGAGTATGAGAACTTTTCGCAAAAATCTATCTCAAGGCTTTGAAACTGATTTCAAAACCTTGATGTCGATCTGTGCTCTTTGTGACACAACTGGTTTTCAAGGGCTTTGAAAATGATTTCAAAGCCTTGAATCCGAAACTTGCAAAACAACGTTAGTCACAATTAAGCAAGATATAGTGCGGAAGAAAAAGATCGACACGGTGATATGTTTACGAAATTCAACTCTAACAGGCTACGTCTCCGTCCTAGGGTTTGTTTACCCGTAGGATCTAACTATCTATTATCTACTTCAAAGAGTCCTAGATACAAACTAGAAGAAATCTTCTTCTTCTCTCACTGTAGTCAATGCTACGATCTAGTTTCAACTCTTAACCTAGCAATAATAGCCTAGTTACTTCGCAGAGTAACACACACCCGAGTATAACACTCTCTAGATATTCCAATGAAGCTCTCGTGTTTTTCTCTCTCTCTAGGGATGTAGACTTTTGTAAGGTAAGAGGAAGAAAAACTTTTGGAAGAATGAAGATGCTATTTGGTTGAGTACTCCTCTTAGCTGTTGCAAAATAGCCGTTTGTAAAGTTCTTCTTTCTCCATAGATCACGCTATTTGGTTGAGGTGAAGTAGTCGTTGTAAGATCTTCTATCCTCTCTCTTCTGTTTCTTCTCTTTGACGTTCGTTGAAGATCACCGTAATCTTCTCTTTGGAGTTTGAAAATGAGCCGTTGAAGATCTTTATTTGTTAAAGATCCTAGATCTTCTCTCTTTGATATTGCCGTTGAAGATCTTTGTTTGTTGAAGATCCTAGATCTTAAAATCCGAGATCTTCTTGTTGTAGATCTGTTGGAGATCTTGTGCCGAGATCTTCTTGTTATCTTTGGTTGTTAAGATCTTTATGAGATCTTGTTGTAGATCCGTTGTAGATCTTGTGCTGAGATCTTCTTGTTATCTTCGGTTGTTAAGATCTTTATGAGATCTTGTTGTTGGGGTCAAGATCTTCTATTTAAATATGTTGAATATCTTCTAGTTGAGCTGGCCGAGATCTTCTCTTTATATCTTGTTTGAAGATCTTCTCTTGATCCTTGGTGAATTTGGTTGTTGAGATTTGAATCTTAATTTTGAAAAGCTTCCAGCCAATTTCTCCCTTGTATCGCTTTTCAAGGCTTTGGCGTTTATCCCTTGAACTGCTTTCCAAGGCCTCCGCGTTTAATCCTTGAAATGCTTTTTAATATATATATGTGCTTGTCCCTTGTAACGAGTTTCAAGGCCCGCATTCTTCCTTTGAAATGCTTTTCAAGGCCGTCACACATTTAAAAAAACAAACCAAAACATGCAATCTAGAAATGCAATCGATATTTGTTAGTTTATAAAACCGCTCATAAATGTTAAGTCTTCCATCATCCACATAGACAATTCATAATCAAGGTGGAGTTATCAAAGGGGATCCTTATTTAGTAAATTAATGAATTACAATTCAACACAAACTTTTAGCTAAATAGTGAATGACAACATAACATCTATGGTTTCTATGTTGTTGACAACAACGTAGATTATAAAAATCAAAATGCAAGAAAAGTTGTTCGATTCAAGTTGAAAAAGTAGCTCGAAATGAATTAGATCCTTCAGGATAAAGTGTAGTCATCTTCAAATCAACAAAATTGTGAGGGGAGTAAATCGAGGAGTTGTTCGATTAAAAAAATTGCTTGGTTGATAACTTGCTTCTCATCTTCTCCTCCTCAAAAAAAAATTATGAATGAAGAGTTTTTCTATTTGAATATGTAAGAGCCTTCGACAAATCAAGTCCTTTTCTATCATGTTTGTCTTCGGATTTCTAGGGTTTCCAGCTTCCATGGAAGCTCTATTAGAATCAAAATTGTGAAATGAGTGTTTGTTGATTTGAAATTGTGAAGGGAAGTCGGATATGTATTGTTTCAAAGAGAATCGAGTGTTTGTGGTTTGTAATTGGGAGAATTTGTCGAGAATCAATTTCTAATTGTTAAGAGCATTTCAAAGAATTGAAACAGGATTGCGTGAGGAGAGAAAATAATAAAGAATAAAGCTTATATATTGATTATTAAACTATTTTGAAGTATAGCATAATGAAAAATATGAATTTCACCCATAAATAAAAGAAAAAACAATCTAAAATTATACTTCCTGAGCTTCTCAATAATTGTCATTAGAGATTTAAAATTTTAGTTAATAATATATGTCATTATAGGTATAAGTAATAATAAAACCTTCCACAAATAGAATTTCATCTATTTTTCCATTTATTGTTTGAGTTTTTACAATACTATTTCTTCTTTTCTCATACAAATCTTCACATTCTACCACTTTTTTATACATTTTTTAAATTTGTTATACATCATTAAGTATTATACCTCCTATTTTTAGGTTTGTACTTTTTTACTATAATGACAACTATTGAGAATCGGAGGGAGTACTAACTATCAACATTGAACACAAAATAATACAAACTTTGAATATTACTAGGACCAATACAAATTATTAACATATTTATAAAAAAATCATACGTATTAGTTCTCCAGCAGAAGTTCTAACTCCAGCAATATATTTCTTATATGTCATAAAAAAACTAGGATGAGGTTGTGATGTGAACTTTTATTTATTAAAAAGTTAAATTAATATCATTTAATAAAAATGTAAATAAATTTTTTTTAATAATTAAAAAATGATTATTAATTTGAAAAAAAAATTGTACACATTTTATTTATTTTAATTTTATCATATATATTTTTAGAAATTTTTATAATCATTTTGTAAAAAAAATTGATTTTTTAAAAAAAGTTATATCTTTTAACTTAATCCCTAAAGAAAATTAAAAATAACATTTTTGCTAAAAATAGTTAAAATATATATTAACAAAATTCCCCAAAAAAATTTCAATAGGAACCATTTTTTTTTTGTCACAAAAAAAATTTTAAAACATATATTTTACAAAATACATTTAAAAATATTTTTACAAAACTTATTATTCAAATTTTTAAAAAATATATTATAAAATTTTAACATATTAAATAATAATAATAATTTGATTTAAAAAATATAATCACATCACATAATTAAGCCTATATTTGATGATATCTACAAAGTTGGTTGACACGTGATCGTCGGAGTCAAGTTTTATAAGTTGTGTTATATATCATAAATACGTTGATAGTTCATAGTAATTTTAAATTTTAAATTATTTTGGATTTAATATTGAGATTTGATATTATTTTAGATTATTTGTGAAGAATAAAATAGATTTGCCTTTGCCCGGGTTTGATCACTAATTGATTAATATTATTAGGTGGAGTTTTTGTTTATTTCTATAGTGAATGGGAAAAAAAAAAAGTTTGCGTGATAAATTAGTGTAAAAGGTAAAATTAGGAGATGAAATGTAGAAGGAAAATGAGAGGCGTGTGGCTGTCCAAATGTCCCATGAACTCCATCTTCCTCTTCCATTCAAAATCGGATGACTTGATCCAAATTGGATTAACGATAACCATCCCCAACCTTCTAAAGCTTAGTGATTGGCGAACATGGCAACTTCAACCTCTGCAGCCTTCTCCATTACCCACTCTTCTCCCAAGCCTCCATCCTCTCTCCTCATCCAGGTGCTTTCATTTTTCTCACATTTTACTTTTACTATCATTATTTTGCTTGTTCTGAGTTAGAGTATCGCCGCAGAAAACAAGCTTCCAGGGGCTAGGGATCCAGGAGGCGAAAAGATTAGGGTTGAATTGCGTGTCATTCGAAGCAATTGCAGGGAAGGCGAAGCTAGTAAGAGGGAGAGGAAGAGTTGTGGAGATCAACGCTAAAACTGCAGGCGCTGCTAAGTCCATTGAGGTTGAGGTTGATAAGCCCCTTGGACTTACCCTTGGCCAAAAGCCAGGCGGCGGTGTTGTCATCACTGTAAGTACAGATTCTTGTTCAGATATTTACGATTTTAGCCAAATCTACATTGCGGTTGGTGTTTGATATAGGCAGTGGAAGGAGGTGGAAATGCAGCAAAAGCAGGTCTGAAATCAGGAGATCAAGTGCTCTACACAAGCAGCTTCTTTGGGGATGAACTTTGGCCTGCTGATAAGCTTGGTTTTACCAAAACTGCTATTCAGGCCAAACCTGATTCTGTTTACTTTGTTGTAAACAGGTGCATATTTTGCTTTTTTTTTTTTTGCTGTTATCTGTATAAATGCTCCTAGATCTCAAATTCTCACTTTTTGTTGGCTGCAGAGGAGCACCTGTGGATGTGAAGAGGCTGCCCAAGCGGCCTGCACCTCCACGCTTCGGACGCAAGTTGTCGGACGCTCAAAAGGTGAAGAGCATTCATTGTCAATTGGTTTTAGGATGAAACTGAGAGATTGTATACTTTTTTGTTGTAGGCTCGAGCTACTCACATATGCCTAGATTGTGGGTTCATCTACACATTGTCGAAACCCTTTGAGGAACAGGCAAGTTCAGTAAGAAATTTCGTTTCCGAAACCAACAAGATGCATAGAGTTTGAGTGATGGGTGTTGTTTTTATGTTGCAGCCTGATGAGTACGCATGCCCACAGTGCATAGCGCCAAAGAAGAGGTTTGCAAAGTATGATGTGAACACAGGGAAGGCGATAGGAGGAAGCCTGCCTCCTATTGGAGTCATCATTGGTCTTGTTGCGGGACTCGGGGCTGTTGGAGCCTTGCTTGTTTACGGTCTTCAGTGATCCAGATCATTTGGGATTGTAAGTTGTAAAGTTTACATTTTGGTTATGGATGTGTTATGATGAATTGGCTAAGTAAACATTGTGGTGAATAAGGGAATGAGAAGGTTTTGATTCAAGAGAATGCTTTGGATTTCTTTAAGCAACCATGGCGCCGTCATTCCGCAAGACGCTGCAACTTTCTTGAATGATTACTATGTATCAATATCATGCTTAAGAATATAAAAAGGTCCTTGTCAAACACATTTTGATATTAGAATGAGTAGTCGCTAGAAATCAAGAATGACTCACCCACGGAGCCCGAAATTTTTTTTAGGGGATATTAAGCTAAAAATAGTATATATTTACTTTAATTTATAAATAAATTGTCAAATAAATTATATTTCGTTATATATATATTTTTTTTAATTAAATACAAAAAGTATATTAAAGTTTTTTTACTATATTTCGTTATATATATATATATATATATATATATATATATATATATATATATATATATATTTAATTAGAGGATAGTTAAATTAATTTATATATTTACTTTAATTTATAAATAAATTGCCAAATAAATTATGTAGTGGGGAATGAATTATTGTATTTGAAATTATATTGTATTAATTACTTTAGATTAACTAAAAGTGAATTTAAAAATAACTACACTTAATCTCTATTAAATAGATATATATATTTTCTTCAAATGAAAATATACAACAAGAAGGTTTGTTTTGTATATTAAATTTATTGGTGTGTTTTTATTAATAAATTGTCAAATAAAATCTATTGATGATTGGTAAGTTAGTATATTAAAAATTATATTGGGCTAATGTAATAATAAATTTCACTTAATCTCTCCATCCATAAAAACAAAAATCACTATTTTTTAGTCCTCCTAGAATTCGAACTTGACACTCCATATACACCCTTCCCTCTATCTACCACATGAGCTAGCAAAATAGTAAGAATCATACCCAACTAATGAAACTAATCTCGTTGGAAGAAGGGGCACACTCCCACCTACCCCCTTGCTCCGCCCTTGGACTCACCGAAGTAGGAATCCCAGTGAATGCGAAGAATCCCAAAAGAGGAACTTATATAGAAGATGCTATCGATGTTTAGAACTTCAAAAATCAAACCTACCTGCACAAATCCATTCAAATTAAATTCAAAACATGCAAGTGAACCCAAAAATACTATCATCTAAATTAGGAAAGAAGAGGAGGATAATTAACTACAGCAATAACAGTTACCGTTGATGCAAGTATATAAACAAGATACGGAACGTGAAAGCTTTGCTCTAAATTTCAACTTTTGGCACCAACAAGAACTTCAATTGATAATTAAAAAGCAAGGAAAAAATGCATATTTCTTGCAAAATTACACACACTAACATTAGAGAAAATTGTCTAAACAGTACCCCATCTTTTAGGCTAACTAAACTTTAGTACCTCGTCGTTTAAACTATCAGAATGAAACCTCCCCTATTGAGCCCGACCAATGATTAGTACCTCGATCGCTGTTAACACGTTAAACCATCTGAACGGTGTTAAATATCAGGGGCACAATTGTCCTATTACCTTAGATAATATACTATTACATTTTTTAATTTAAGGTTTTCCTTTTTAGAGGGCCTTTTTTGCAAAATCCCTAAAATTTTCTCCAAACCCTATTTTTTTTTTCTCTCTTCAATTACACCGCCTCTCAGATCTCTGTATCCCCTCTTCTTCGATTTCTTTAGCTTTCGAGATTATGACTATTTGGTTTGAGGGTGAAGGTGAAAACCCATAAATGCCCCGTTAAAAGTAGTAGTAGCACGTTGTCACCTCCAGCCGTAAGCCTCGAATCCATCACATCTACCCTGACTTCTTTCAGTGACTTATCATCCATCTTCCTAACAACAAGATTCTCTCTGAACTGAGGACGAATCATGCTAAGTCTTTGCCTAAAAATCTTTGGAGTAGTATCCACTATCCCACTCAGGCCTGAGAACACATTAGGAGCAGGAGAAACACTTTCTTTCCTCTTCTCACTCAGCATAGGTAGAGTTGCAACTGGGTCATCAGCCTTGACTAGCAGCGAAGAAGACGAGAAAGAAAGCTTGACAGCCTGCACTATCTCCAAGCTCTCGGGCACTAATCTAACGAACCCTAATTCAACCATGCCAAAGTTAGTAGGGATCAAACAAAAGTCTGAATTGCAGCAGATTTGGCAAGAAATAACCTCACACAAAAATCAGAGTTTGATTTCAGCAAATTCGAGACCCACACATGCTTCCTTGACTCGATGCACTTCCCAGGTCCTCCTTGTCCTTTTGGAAAGGAGAAGTACATCGACACCAGGAAAAACATCTCTCGAGTCTAAAAGGCAAATAATCATCTTCCGAACCCCCAAACAGGGCATTCAATTTCTGTAGAACCCTCTTCTTCATCTTCTGTTGGCCTTCATCGTCAAGCCAAAAGCTAAGAATTCAAGCCACAACCTGTAATTTGTGGTGGTTCATTGAGAGAAGCCATGAATACTCAACAAAGAAGGCCCTCAAAAAAGATAAATTAAAAATGAAATATGGACAATTTTCCCCTTGATATTTAACACCGTTTAGATGATTTAACGTGTGAACAGTGATCGAGGTACTAATCTTTGGTCGGGCTCAATAGGTGACGTACCGTTCTGATAGTTTAAACGACAGGGTACTAAAGTTTAGTCAGCCTGAAAGATGGGGTCCTGTTTAGACAATTTTCTCCTAACATTATATTTTGGTTAATAAATCATAGTGACGGTGAATTGTTAGGAATTCGGATAATAAAGAAGATAAATCATCAAGTTAATATATATATATATATATATATATATATATATATATATATATATATATATATTTAATCAAGGTATAATACAAGATGCTGGTAAATCCAAAGATGTGTGAAATGCCTACCCCTCAACATGAGGGGTGAGTTTTGTTTCTACTAAATCTCTTGAAATGCATTGTGATAAGTTTGAGTTTCTGCCATAATATATTAAATATGATGTTATAGGTGATGATTTATCTAATAACTTGACTGTTGATATGCATGATCATATGACAAAAATGCGTAGTTCAAGTTTTGATTTATCTACTACATCTTTTGGTTTGTATGATGGCCCAAAAAACATGTTGATTTTGATAGACAAATGCATGAATTAGATAGAAATTAATTACCCATTAATTTGGTGAAGTTTTCTATTAGCAATTATATATATAATATAATTTAATTTACATCGTGCTATAACAAGTTGTGTTGTCAACCCTTTCTGAATAGCAAATCCGACCCTCCTTAAAACAACATCATAAGACTTAGGAGACATAATGTTACCATGCAAGACCCGCTGCACCCTCTTGAGAACCTCAACAACATCAGGCGTAAGAAATTCAAAAGTATTAAAAACAAACGGAAGAAACACATGTTCATTTTCAATACAAGCCCTGTCATTTTTAACCACCTTAGCAAATGTCATATTAAGCGCCGTTTTACCCACCACAAAAGGTCTGCTATCAAAACTAACAAGTGGGGAGACCCTCGTCAAATCAATACAAACATGTTTTCCACCCACTCATCCAAACATTAAGACATCCGTCGGCCTCAACATAGACCTCCCCTCACGTGAATTAGTCAAGAAGGTCACAAGTGCCTCCTTCTTAACCAAAAACCCCGTTCTCCTAAACACGTCCTACAAAACATCACGGATCAGATCATGCCTATATTTGAAGCTAGGAAGCTCTTTACAATGAACAACATGCTCCCCAAAAGCATCCAAAACTCTTCGACAATTGGGCATTGGACAAATCTCATCAACCGGGTATAGGAGAACCATAAGACGATACTTAAGGACCGAGCGTTACTCAACCGGGGACATACATTATCCACAACCATCAATGGGTATGGCAAGAAGGAAGTATTGATTATGCGTTGATTGTAGACACCTAAACACGATTTATGCCTAAGGTTTAAATTAAAAACAACTTCCATATCCATCACGATCTTACTAGAAAAAACACTCGCCAAAGCGTGTTGGGCTTAAGGGGGGAAATGTTATTGGTAGTAAAAACCAGAAAGATCAAAAGTAGGAATAGAAGCCTAAAGATTTCCCAAAGCTCCATAAAACTCAAAGCCCATATCTACTACTCCACTATCCCGCAAAATGTGGTCTTGAAGGACCCAAGACTAGGCCTTGGAGGCCCCAAAAGCAAAGGAAGAAGCCTCCATAGAAAAGTAGAACCCAAGACCCTCAAACCGAATAGGCAGATAATCAAGCCACAACTAAAGATTCCCAAAAAAAAGGTCCCATAAACCACAATATCCTCGACCGAACTACGGAGCCCAATATCAAAATAAGTTGTTGCACTCTCCCAATGCTCCGGATGACAAGTCCTTGAAACAAAATACTTCTTGGCAACACTCATACAAGAATGAAGTATGAGAAGTTTACTCTGCGGGCCTCTCAACTATGGAAGAAGATGCATCAAATCAATCGTCTTAACAACTCTCCTCATGACAAGCTCTCTAACAAACCCGTCACCTTTACTCACTTCCCCATCCAACAACTTAACACCCATCACCGTCCTAGCAATGCCTTGTGGGAATAGTTCATATCTAAGTTTTGACCCATCGCACGAAGGCTAAAAGAGCTTAGTTTTGCGAACATTCATCTTGGGGCCTAAACCCGGACCAAACTCTCGAATGACACCAAGTGCTTTAGCCACCTTCTTAGACTGAACAATAATTATACTATCATCAAGATACCAAATGTGTAAAAGAGGCTTACAAGTGTCCTTGATCCTATGTAGAAAGGGGTGCAAGACAAGAGAAAAAAGGAGTGGCCCCAAAGGGTCCTCTTGCTACACACCAATAACGACAAGATAAATCTATCTCCAATGTACAATTGGGCGGCTTGACCATACAAAAAATCAACCATAAAGATATAGGCGGACATCTCTCTAACCTCCTCAAGCAAAATAGTCATGTCAACTAGGTTGAAGGCTTTAGAAAAATCCACTGTTAGCATAGCCAAAGAACAATTAGCATAACGCTCACTCAAAAATTGTTTGCTCCAAAAGGTGTGTGTGCAAAAAAGCCTTAAATTTAGATCTTGAATATATACCTAACGATAAGCGAACCCGCAGTGTACGGATCTATCGTAGTAAGGGCTTATATTCCGGAGTCGATCTAAGGGATTCGGTGAGAATAAATTCAGCAAAGCAATCTAACTTAGCAAGCATGCAATAACACTGATCAAAAAGCGAAGACAAGAATATATGATATGAGTGGGGAACGCAGATTCTAGAGATCAAGGTATCCAGTTGTGGTTTCAACTCAAGATTTCTAAAGGATGAAAGTGGACAAAGCTGAGGTTTGTTGAGGGAATGCATTTCTACGATAGGATAGATCACTGGGTAACTCTCACCATCCACTATTCCAACCCAAAGATCCTATCACCGGGTAAGTCTCAAGGAACTAAGGAAAGTAATTATCAACTCAAACCAACACACTCACCTAAGGGAACAAAACTAACTGTTACGCTAGAAACGTATAGCACAAAAGTCTTACAATTTATAACTCGATATAGTTTCCTAACTCCTAGCGAACCCACAGTGTATGGGTCGTTTTGTAGCAAGGATAGTATTTCGATGTCGAACACGAAGACTAAGGTGAAATCAAATCAAATAAATGATCATGGATAATGCAAATCTAGTCTAAGAAAGGAGAAGGAAATAAAGAAATGAAAATCATGATATTTTTGGGTTTGGTTTTTGTGGTCATCAAGCAAAGATCACAAATCATGCAAGATTATAAATCAAACAAACAACTCAAGCTAGCAACACAAACACAAGATATGTGATCAAAGAGAGAAAAGCGGATTCTAGGGGTTAGGACTTCCGGTTATGGCATTAGACTCAAGCTTCTAATCAACCTTGAACAAGCTATGGTATGTTGGGAAAGGGTGCTTCTCAAATGGGATCAATCACCGGGTAGGTCTCATGGTCCACTAAACCCTCACCTAAGGTCCTATTACCGGGTAAGTCTCTAGGAGCCTAAGCTTAGGAATTCTACACAAACCGGATTGCTATCCAGTGGTCAAACCTCTCCTTACCGGGTAAGTCTCGGGAAAGCAAGTCCTAAGCATCAATCCTAGCACACTCAGTCCAATAGCGGCTTGTGAGGCTCACTACTACCTAGAGTTTGTCATCTTCGGTATCTAAGATCGAGAATTACCGGGTACGTCTCTTCCCTTACTTAGTTTGCTAGCATTATGTCATCCTAGACTAGATTATGCTTAACAAACACTAGGATTTCAACAATCTAACATCCTAACATTCTGATTCATCAATACAAACACAAAGAACAAACCACGGGCAGATCATATAGAACCACGGCCGTAGAATCACATGAACAGATCGTGGTTTTCATCAGAGGTTAGGTTCGAGTAAGCAAATCATCCAAAGGTACATTCAAGTCTATTCTATCATAGTCCAAGCCATAACCATCATTCCATTATCCTAGAATCACAACTATTTAGCCAACAACATGCATTTTAAGATTCAAACTCAACATGCAAACATTCATGGCTTCCATTGCAAGTGAATGAAATGAAGATGAAAAGAAACAAGTAGTCTTAGCTGAATATGAGATTTAAACAAGACTTAACTCTTCAAACACCGCTCCAAAACGTTCTTTACAATGCTTCAAATATTCTCAACAAAAGTCACTCAAAAATCACTCTAAATCTCTATCTTTGTGTGTTGTTCTTCCTCCAAAATGAGAGTGTTTCTCTTCTCCTCCAAGAATTCTCAATGTGGATGATGATAATGTGTGAGAGAATATAGGGGGGGGGATCCCTTAGCAATAACCTGCAGGACCACTTATATTCTCCACCAAGAGCAAGGGTCGGGCAAGGTGATCGTGGGACAACTATCACAACTGTCCAAAGAAAACTACGGCCAAAACCACAGGCGTGGTTTTGGCCTCTGGGCCGTGGAAATGCTTGTTCAGCTCTCCTTGGATCATCAAGCCATGAGTTGGTGCAAGACATGCACCAACAAGGTCCTATGTGTTCTCCTTTGCTCCTAGCTTGCTCCTTAATGAGTCCAGAAGTGTGCCATCACGAGGAATGATCCTCGAATGTATCGATTAAGCTCCAAAAGTTTCCCAAAATACCTACAAAACCGAGAAAATCCCGTGTAGACGTCTATCTCGATAACATGCATGAATTAAGCGTAAACGTCACAAACTAATGCCAAACCATGCATGAAAAACGGAAAAAACTATCTAAATGAATGCCTAAACTAACGTCATAAATCACGTTATCAAAATACCCATACTTAGTACTTGCTCGTCCCCGAGCAAAGTCCAACTATAGGCTACGAGATGACATGATTTATAAATGCAGAAAAATAAAAAATATTTTTGGAAATGTGCTTCTAAAATTGGATCACCTTCATAGTCATGTTTCATGGTTATGGACAAGCAATCATGCATTAAATGAATGAAGGCATGGAAAGACAATCATACTTAACTCGAAAGCATACATGAAAGGTAAAAATGAAGAAGTCAAGATGATCATGAGAATATCCAATCTAGATCACTGAGTCATACACATATGCAAATAGGTCACAAGGACTTAAGAAAGAAGAGGCCAAGAAACGTTGTTATAGGTGAGAATTTTTTAGGTCATGTGATGCTAATCCGGGAAAGGAACTAACTCCACAATTTCATTTTTGATCAACTTCCCCACAAATGTATATTTTTCTCCATCTTTTCTTTCTTTTATTTTCTTTTTCTTTCACTTATTTTTGAGACAATGGCATTGGTGTACAAAAGCCGAAACCTTGGTGACTAGCGGGCCTCAGGATTTTTCTTAGGTGCCTCACACCGGGCCCACATACCAAGGCTCGTTAGGACATTCGGTTTATCCGACTTTGGCAAGGCACAAACACCCGATTATGTGAATGGTGCCGAGTTACTCGTCATCAAAACTAAAGTCCCCAAACCTATATTTTTTCTACACTTTTCACAACAAATTTAGCACTTCATTCACAACATTCATTCATCAACAACTTCACCCCACACTTGCTTTTCACACACTCAACACACTAGCATGCTCCTATTCCCGAATGGGTCAAAAGAGGTCAAATTTTTATCTCAAATGAGGTGCTCAAACAACATGATCAAGATGAGAAGAAGAGAGATGAATTGCCTTAATCATTCCTAGATGATGTGCAAGAACTAGCATGTAATTTTGACTATCAATCCTCAATCCAATCAAGGCAAACATCATAATCACAATTCATACATAGGATTCAAGAGAAGTATTTCAAGTCCACATATGCATCAATCCATTCAACACATAAGGCCATTCATAGCCAATTCACAAAACAATCTCATCATAAGGGTCATATCCAAACTAGGAAGCACACATTTTTTTTTTTAAATTTTCTGATTTTTTTGGAATTTTTGAAATATATATGTACAATGCAAAAGTTAATGAAACATGTGACAATATAAAACTATCCTAGATGAAATCATGCAAATGATAATGAAAACCCCACCTCATACTTAAAAATACATTGTCCCCAATGTACAAATTAAATAAAGAAGTGAAAGAGAGTCCTCACAATGTAAAAATGGTGTTTTCGGTATTTTGGTTCACTCATGTGGAGTGATGGTGGATGATCAATCAAAAGTGGTAGAGAGCTCTTGATGTTCATTATGGCGTCGGGACCCGTGCTAAGCACCGCAAGTCATCCAAGTCCCACGTCCGCTCCACCCACGTTTGATGCGGGATCATCATCATCCTCCTCATGCTTTGCAAGACCTCCATGTTTCCTAGACTCTAGCACACAAACACACCAAAACAAAAACAAAAGCAAAAATTAAAAATGAAAACAAAAAACGAAAAGGGAAAGATATGTACCAATGGGTTGCCTCCCATTAAGTGCTTATTTAAGGTCATTAGCTTGACCAAATTCGGAGGTGTTTCACTCAAGGTGAATTGGGGCAATCACATCCCCCAGAGCTTCCGAGATATACTTCTTCAACCGATGCTCATTCACCTAAAAATCTCCACAATGCTCTTCACCTATCTCAACCGCTCCATGGGGGAAGACCTTCCTCACCACATAAGGACTCGTCCATCTAGACTTTAGCTTTCCGGGGAAGAGCCGCAACCTTGAATTGAAGAGAAGGACTAAGTCACCTTCACTCAACTCCTTTGGGATGAGACGTTTGTCATGCCAACGCTTGGTCCTTTCCTTGTAAATCCGGGCATTTTCATAAGCATCCAACCGAATCTCCTCAAGAGCATTCATGTCTAGCAAGCTCTCTCACCGGCTTCCTTGAGGTTAAAATTCAGCCACCTTATGGCCCAATATGCCCTATGCTCCATCTCCACCGGAAGGTGGCAAGACTTACCATAAACTAGCTTGTAGGGTGTGGTGCCAATTGGTGTCTTGAAGGCGGTTCTATAAGCCCACAAAGCATCATCAAGCTTCATAGCCCAATCCTTTCTTGTCCTAAAAACCGTCTTCTCAAGTATTCCTTTTATCTCCCGGTTAGAGATCTCCACTTGGCCACTAGTTTGGGGATGGTAAGGTGTGGCCACCTTATGAGTCACCCCATA
The DNA here is from genome assembly GCA_033239125.1 of Fagopyrum homotropicum. NCBI lineage: Eukaryota > Viridiplantae > Streptophyta > Magnoliopsida > Caryophyllales > Polygonaceae > Fagopyrum > Fagopyrum homotropicum. The sequence goes on from BSWB01000003.1 coordinate 120,086,777, forward strand.
CTTAGCCAAAAGTGTCCCAAAGTTCCTATTGGTGAAATGCTTCCCTCCATCACTTATGATCACTCTTGGTGTTCCAAACCTAGGGAAGAAGACTCGGTTGAAGAACCGCACCACAACTTTGTCATCATTTGTGGGAGAGGCGATTGCCTTCACCCATCTCGACACATAATCCATCGCCAATAGAATGTAGAGGTTGCCACATGAAGCGGGGAATGGCCCCATGAAGTCCACACCCCAAACATCAAAGACTTCAACCTCTTGGATATTGTTCAAGGGCATCTCATTCCTCCTTGAGATGTTTCCCGTAATTTGGCAAGCGTCACAAGCTACTACAAGATTCTGCACATCCTTAAACAAGTTAGGCCAATAAAAACCGGATTGCAATACCTTTGCACACGTTTTGTGTGAGCTAGCATGGCCTCCACATGGCAAGGAGTGGCAATGGCGGATCACACTCTCCACCTCGTCTTCCAGAATGCACCTCCTAAAGACTCCATCCGGTCCTCTCTTGAACAAGAGAGGCTCACTCCAATAGTAATGCCTCACATCCTTGAAAAACTTTTTCCTTTGGGCATATGACAAACAGGGTGGCACCTCTTCACACACAAGGTAGTTTACTATATCCGCAGACCATGGCTCACTCTCTCTAGACACTTGAAGCAAGCACTCCTCCATCATTTGCAATTTCTCATCCCGGAACGAGTCATCAATCGAGATGTCATCTCTTCCAATCTCCAATGGTGGTAGCCTACTAAGATGGTCCGCTACTGAATTTTCGGAACCCTTCTTGTCCCGAATCTCCAAGTTAAATTCTTGGAGGAGAAGGATTCACCGAATGAGGTGAGGCTTGGCATCCTTCTTTGTGAGGAGATAACGGATCACAGCATGATCCGTGTACACGATGACCTTTGCTCCAACAAGATATGATCGGAACTTCTCAAAGGCATACACCACCGCTAGCAACTCCTTCTCGGTTGTGTCATAGTTGAGTTGGGCATCATATAGCGTCTTGCTAGCGTAGTAGATGGCATGTGTAAGCCCATCTTTCTTTTTCCTAAAACATCCCCAACGGCCACATCACTTGCATCACAAATTATTTCAAATGGTAGGCTCCAATCCGGAGGTTGCATGATAGGGGCGGAGATTAAAGCATCCTTCAACCTACAAAACGCTTCAAGACAATCTTTCGAGAAAACAAACTCAACATCCTTCATCAGTAGGTTAGTGAGAGGCTTATAAATTTTAGAGAAATCTTTTATAAACCTCCGGTAAAAACCGGCATGCCCTAAGAAACTCCATACCCCTTTCACCGAGGTAGGTGGTGGCAACTTCTCTATTGTTTCTATCTTTGCTCTTTCAACCTCAATGCCACGGTGGGATACCAAGTGTCCCAACACTATGCCTTCACTCACCATGAAGTGGCACTTCTCCTAATTCAACACAAGATAAGTTTCCTCTCATCTCTTCAACACCAAAGATAGATTAGCCAAGCAATTATCAAATGAAGAGCCATACACCAAGAAATCATCCATAAATACTTCCATAATATTCTCAATATATTCAGAAAAAATAGTCATCATACACCTTTGGAAGGTGGCGGGTGCATTACACAACCCGAATGGCATCCTTCTATATGAAAATGTTCCCCAAGGACAAGTAAATGTTGTTTTCTCTTGGTCATCCGGGTGAATAGGGAGTTAAAAGAACCCACTATAGTCATCTAGGTAACAAAAATGTGAATGTTGAGCTAACCTTTCTAGCATTTGGTCAATAAAGGGAAGGGGGAAGTGATCTTTCCTAGAGGCCACATTAAGTTTCCTATAGTCAATACACATTCTCCACCCCGTAACCGTCCTAGTTGGGATTAGTTCATTATTCTTATTAGTTACTACGGTCATACCACCCTTCTTAGGAACAACATGTACGGGACTAACCCATTTACTATCCGAAATTGGGAAAATGATTCCCGCATCTAGCAATTTTAGGATCTCTTTCTTGACTACCTCTTTCATAATAGGGTTCAATCTTCTTTGAGGTTCAATTGAAGGTTTATGGTTGTCTTCCATCAAGATTTTATGCATGCACAAAGAAGGTTTAATGCCAACTAAGTCATCAATGGTGTATCCAATAGCTCTCCTATGCAATTTCAATTCATTCAACAATCTATCAAGCTCATCATCATTCAAAGATGCATTCACAATCACAGGATATGTAGAATTTGAACCAAGGAAAGCATACTTTAAATGAGAGGGGAGAGATTTGAGATCAAGTTTCGGAGGACCTTTCTCGGTTGGATGTGATCCATATAGCTCCACATTAGATGAATCCAAAGCCATTGAAGACTCTCCAAGACTCCATGAAGCTTGATCAACAACTAAGGGACTTTCTGGAGAAACCACGGGCAAAACCACGACCTCTAGCACAACCACGGGCGTGGAATTGGAAGAGCTGGCACAATTGGACATTACAGAACTTGAAACCACGGGCGTGGTTCTTGCTCCCTGGCTGTGGTTCTTACAGTGCTTCAGCACTACTTCGTGCACTTCAAATTCAGCACTTGTCTCCTTTTCTAATGCATCCAAAGCTTGGATTTCTTCATTGCAATCTTCCTCAACTTCTTCCTCCATGATGCTCATGCTAAGAACCTTAGCAAGTGGATCCTTGATCAAGATTGAGTTCACAACTTCTCTAGATTCCTCTTGCTCAACAATGTTGAAGACATCTTCACCAAGGGCTGACCCCTTCATCATTGTGGATAGCTTTAACTTGATATTCTCTTCTCCTATGTTGAAGGAGAGGATTCCATTTTGCAATCCACTAAGCATCTGGATGTGGCTAAGAATGGCGTCCCTAAGATGATAGGAACCAGGTAGTCCGCCGGGATGTCCAAAACAACGAAATCGATTGGCACGTAGAACTTCCCAAGCTGAACCGGTATGTCCTCTAGGATCCCTACGGGGTGAGTGATGGATCGATCCGCCATGTAGAGGGTCATCTTGACCGGCTTCGGTTCTCCTACCCAACCTTATTGCAAAGTACAAGCGGGATAATGCTTACACTTGCTCCAAGGTCACATAGGGCCTCATATTACACTTCTCTAACTCCAATTGGCACACAAAAAGATCCCAGATCTCGCAGCTTATGAGGCATCTCCTCCCTCATAGTTTGTATAAACTCGGGAGCTCTGTTTCTTATCCTTACTTCTCCATACTCCTCCAACTTCCTCTGGTTGGAGAGTATCTCCTTCAAAAACTTTCCATAGGCCGACATACCTAGAATAGCATCCATGAACGGAATGTTAGTATCCAATTTAGACATTAGTTCAAGGAATTTACTGAAATGTTTGTCCAACCAAGCTCTTGCTAGTGATTGTGGGAATGGTAGTGGTGGCTTGTATGGAGGAGGTGCCACATATGTTGGCTCATCATCTTTGCTCTTGCCTCCTTCTTGCAATGGTTCTTCCTCCACTACTACTTTATTTCCCTTGTCATTCTCCCTTGGTGAGGGATCTTTTATGCTCAGCCCACTCCTTGTTGTAATGGCCAACACTTGGCCTCTTGGATTGTCCTCGGTTCTTCCGGAAAGCTTTCCCAGATCCCTTTGTGCTTCACCCGCCTTTTGGAACACTTGTGCTTCTAGCACCTTTTGAGCTTTGGAAATGGATGTCACCGTGCTCTCAAGTCCGCTCAACCTTCCAAGCAATTGTTCAAACATCATTTCGGTCCTATCCTTTGGAGGTTGAGCAAAACCGGGTGGAGGCTCTTGTGAAGCCTTAGGTGGTGGGGTTGCGCTTGTGGAAGCGGGAGGGTTCAAGGCACCATCCGGGTTAGAATAGGAGAACCCGGGATGGTTGTGATTAGGCCGGTAATTATTGTATTGCCGGCTGTTGTTGTTGAAGTTCCTAGGGCCTTGATAATTGTTAAAGCTACCCCTTCCCATGTAGTTAATATCCTCCTCTTTGGAAGCCAAAATGGCTTGCACTTGCACTTGAGGACTTGCTTGACTCTTTAAGGTTGGGGCACATAACTCCCTCAAAGACTTAAGCTCATTGTTGATTGCATCAAGTTTATAGTTGCTCATGGTGAATTCACTTACTTCATATACTCTTGGTTTTCTCCCATCACTCTTCCTATGGGAGTACTTCTCTATCACCAAGTCTTGCTTCTCTAAAAACTCCCAAGCCTCATCCACATTCTTCTCCATGAATGTTCCTCCGGAAAGCGATTGGACCTTAAATTGACTATCCTCGTCAAGCCCCTTGAAATAAATCTCCAATAGCTCTATCTTCGGTATCCCATGGTGTGTACAATCTATGAGGAGGTGTTTGAACCTCTCCCAAGATTTGAATAGGCTCTCTCTATCCTTTATCATGAAGGCATTGATCTTCCTCTTAGCTCGGTTGTCTTGGAAGGTGGGAAGAACTTTGTCAAGAACTCGGTTGTCATCTCCTCCCAAGTACCTACACGTCCTTGTGGAGTGGATTGATACCAAGCCAAGTGAGAAGGAAAAAGCGTTAAGCTTGTGGTTGTTGCTCTCCAATCTAGGTGGCCTTAGAGTCTCCATCAAGATCTCATAGTTCATGAAGTGTTGATGAGGGGACTCTCCTTCCATCCCTCCAAATTGATTATGCCGGATCATTTGTAGCACTTGAGGGCAGAGCTCATAGTCATGGGCTGCGGGATCTCCTAATTTTACACCCGGACGGTGCACTCTTTGGGATGAATCCATACATGGCCCTAGCGTTTGTGGCTCCTCAATAATGATCGGCTCAAACCGAACATTGACCGCCGACTGCGGTGGTGGTGGTGGAGGAGGTTGTTGACGATTAAGCTCCCTTTGCACAAGAGCTTGCCTGATCTCTTCAATTTCCCTCCTAGTTGCTTCTTGCCTCACATTTGCAAGTCTCCTCTCATTCCCCAAGGCCTCATCCCTTAGCCTAAGTTGCTCTAAGGCATCATTCAACTCAACTTGAAGATCTCTTCCGGCTATCTCCTTCTTCTTCTTAATGCTCTTGGATCCAGTCTTAAGGGTTTTCTCCGGTTCGGGATCGAATGGAGCTAAATCCTTGCCACGAGATCTTCGCATGAACCTAAAGAGTGAGAGATGTCCTGAAAATTCAAAGACACAAACCAAATAAGATCAAAAGCAACAAGAAAGGCCTACACTATAAACAATCACAAACAATGATTCAATCTAGACCTAGTCCCCGACAACGGCGCCAAAAACTTGTTACGCTAGAAACGTATAGCACAAAAGTCTTACAATTTATATCTCGATATACTTTCCTAACTCCTAGCAAACTCACAGTGTATGGGTTGTTTTTTAGCAAGGATAGTATTCCAAGGTTGAACACGAAGACTACGGTGAAATCAAATCAAAGAAATGATCATGGATAGTGCAAATCTAGTCTAAGAAAAGAGAAGGAAATAAAGAAATGAAAATCATGATATTTTTGGGTTTGGTTTTTTTGGTGATCAAGCAAAGATCACAAATCATGCAAGATTATAAATCAAACAAACAACTCAAGCTAGCAACACAAACACAAGATATGTGATCAAAGAGAGAAAAGAGGATTCTAGGGGTTAGGACTTCCGGTTATGGCATTAGACTCAAGCTTTTAAGCAACCTTGGACAAGCTATGGTATGTTGGGAAAAGGTGTTTCTCAAATGGGATCAATCACCGGGTAGGTCTCATGGTCCACTAAACCCTCACCTAAGGTCCTATTATCGAGTAAGTCTCTAGGAGCCTAAGGTTGAGAATTCTACACAAATCGGATTGCTATCCAAGGGTCAAACCTCTCCTTACCGGGTAAGTCTCGGGAAGGCAAGTCCTAAGCATCAATCCTAGCACACTCAGTCCAATAGCGGCTTGTGAGGCTCACTACTACCTAGAGTTCGTCATCTTTGGTATCTAAGTTCGAGAATTACCGGGTAGGTCTCTTTCCTTACTTAGTTTGCTAGCATTAGGTCACCCTAGGCTAGATAATGCTTAACAAACACTAGGATTTCAACAATCTAACATCCTAACATTCAGATTCATCAATACAAGCACAACAGAACAAACCACGGGCAGATCATATAGAACCACGGCCGTGGAATCACATGAACAGACCGTGGTTTTCATCAGAGGTTAGGTTCGAGCAAGCAAATCATCCAAAGGTACATTCAAGTCTATTTTATCATAGTCCAAGCCATAACCATCATTCTATTACCCTAGAATCACAACTATTTAGCCAAAAACATGCATTTTAAGATTCAAACTCAACAAGCAAACATTCATGGCGTCCATTGCAAGTGAATGAAATGAAAATGAAAAGAAACAAGTAGTATTAGCTGAATATGAGATTCAAACAAGACATACAACCCTTCAAGCACCGCTCCAAAACGTTCCTTACAATGCTTCAAATGTTCTCAACAAAAGTCACTCAAAAATCACTCTAAATCTCTATCTTTGTGTGTTGTTCTTCCTCCAAAATGAGAGTGTTTCTCTTCTCCTCCAAGAATTCCCAATGTGGATGATGATAATGTGTGAGAGAATGTGGAGGGGATCCCTTAGCAATAACCTGCAGGACCACTTATATTCTCCACCAAGAGCAAGGGTCGGGCAAGGTGATCGTGGGACAACTGTCACAGCTGTCCAGAGAAAACCACGGCCAAAACCACGGGCATGGTTCTGGCCTCAGGGCCGTGGAAATGCTTGTTCAGCTCTCCTTGGATCATCAAGCCATGAGTTGGTGTAATACATGCACCAACAAGGTCCTATGTGTTCTCCTTTGCTCCTAGCTTGCTCCTTAATGAGTCCGGAAGTGTGCCATCACGAGGAATGATCCTCGAATGTATCGATTAAGCTACAAAAGTTCCCCAAAATACCTAAAAAACCGATAAAATCCCGTGTAGACGTCTATCTCGACAACATGCATGAATTAAGCGTAAACTTCACGAACTAATGCCAAACCATGCATGAAAAACGGGAAAAACTATCTAAATGAATGCCTAAACTAACGTCATAAATCAAGTTATCAATAACCATCACCGGGTAAGTCTCAGGTTAACTCTTAAAGGTAGGATGAAGGCACACTCAAACCCTAACAAAGGATAACCCTTTGTTGTAACGACCGGTTTTTCGTTATACTTGGATAGGGTTAGAGGAGAGTAGAAGCCGGGCACAAGGGCTCACACCCTTGCGGCTTAGACGACACTTTCGAGTAGGCCGCAAGTGCGGTTAGGATCCCGCAGGGGCGGTGACACACGAGGGCGGGGTAGTAGCGTTTTGGGCAACCGTTCACCTTTCGATCCTTTTAACTCCTCTCTTTAGTTCCATGGGGAGTTGTTGGCTGAAGACCTTTGGTATCCTCCCTCCTTTATGCAGCCAATCCTTCTCCTCCTCTCATTTTCATTCACGTTACTTTCTTTTCTCCTCCAAACATCATCCTCTTGCACTCCTCTCTCCATCCTTGTCCTCCATTCTTCTCTTGGCTTGCTCCAACTTGGATTCATCTTCCTTGAGGCCGGGAATGCAGTGACGGGATGAGGGTAAGGCTCCTTCTTCTTCTTTTTCTTCTTTCTTCCTTTCCCTTCCATGGCTTGAATGAAAGATCTTCAACAATCCTTGCTCAACAATCTTTCATTGTTTTGTGGTTTGATGACGAAGCTAGACCTTTGAGGGAGGCTAGGACCAAGTGGGAGAAGTGGAAGGTGTTCATAGCACCAAAGGAGACCCTAGAGGACCGGTTGCACAATCGAAGAACTCGACAAATGGACTTTCTGCACAGACAGGCGCAGGGGCGCATTCCTAGAGGCACAGGGCGGTTTTTGTCAAGTGCAGGGGCGGACCCAGATCGGCACAGGGGAGGTTTTGGTCAGGCGCAGGGGCGGACCCAGATCGGCGCAGGGGCGGGCTCAGGCAGGTGCAAGGGCGGTTTTGCTCCAGTGAGTCTCGAATCTTGTTCTTTCCTTTCCTTCTTTCATTCCTTAGATTCGTTATACCTTAGAAGCATGCTAGGCTGGCTTAGGGTAGTTGAACTGGAATGATTTAGAGTGGTTGGACCTTAGAGGTCTAGTGTGAGTTACGTAAGGCTCGTTGGTGGTTTGTTGTTGAGGGTTCGTTTAGAGCTTTGTGGAAGAAACCTTTGTGTATATCGTTATGTTGAGAGTTGGATAGGTCATGGACTGAGAGTGTAGTCTTCTTGGACTAGGTGGTTGAGGAAGTTGAGCCTAGTGGACCAGAGTGTGGTTTGATTGTGTTCCTTGTCTTGAATAGGCGTTGTACGTTTTCCCGAGGGAACTTGCGAGTGAGGTCTTTGTGTGCGCTTCAAAGATTGGTAAGTCTACGGACTTACTTAGCTAGCTTCTTGTATGAGTGTGATGTGTATGAGTGGTGTTTGTTAGTTATGATAAACAACGGAACCGGATTAGGTCGACTTTATTATATTACATAATTGACCCAAGTGTAAGATAACGGGTCGTGACATCACTACCTAGTTCTTGCGAGAGCTAGGAGGTTCCCTGTACCAGCCTAGGCAGGTAGACGGTCAGATGTATTAGCACCATTCCTCGTTGGTAAACGGGATCAGGGGCGAGGTTTGGGAATCCCTCGTGTCACAAAATAAGTATCATTAGTAATGACATATCACCTAATTAAAGATAACAAAAGGATTGAGTGTTGTATGCTGATTGTGTATGTTGTGTATTTGTGCTTTTACCTTTATACTTATGCATAGATTGTTAGCTAACAGTTTTATACCGCTTGTAGATGCCTTGCAAGCTAGAGAGGCGATCGAATGATCCGGCGGTAGTGGGCAGCCGGGGTTCCTTGCATTATAGGACGGGACTGTTTATTTTATTTCTCGTCTGTTAAGACTTATGTTGTTTACTTTGGTTTAGAGACTTGGCTGGATTTTTTTGATTCTTGTACGTTTTCTTTCGCTCATGATATAAAACTATGTGTTTTGCCTTTTTATTTGTGCCTTGTTGTAAGGTCCGATGAAGTTGTTGCCAGGATAAGGGCCGGGACCCATTGTGAGGTCCCAGCTCGTAGCATTCCGAGTCCTCCAGGATTTGGGGTGTTACATTATGGTATCAGAGCCCTAGGTTGGCAACAACGGCACTCGTTATCTTCAAAAAAGCCGAATAAACAAATAAACGGAAACCGCAAGGGTTCCGAACTTTTTAAATGAATTTTGTTTTCAAAACCATGAGCATAAATGGGTTGAGATAGAATGCACGGACCGCCACTACCTCCGCTGAACTCGACGCATAGTTTATTGGACTTTTGTTATAACCTGTGTTTATTAGTTATGTTGTGACCTTTAGAGGTGACTTAGAGTAATAAGATAGTTATGTCCTTACTAGAAATTAATGTAGTCTTACATCGATCACATCTCTACCAGATGGCACGTACGAGAGCGACAACTTACGTTGGACGAGGAGGGGGCCGACCTCCCCTTCCTCTAGGAGCTCCGAGACCGAGACGTGTGGGTAGGCCTCAGAGGGGCCGAGGTCAGGGACGTGCTCCCGTTGCAGATGCACCAGCTGCGGATGTTCCTGCTGAGGAGGTGGCTGAGAGCATTGTTCCCGAGGTTAGGGATGGGACCGCTGCTAGGTCTAGAGTACGGACTGCGGGCCGACTGATTCTGTCCGTGTATCGATTGGAGCATCGGAGTATCGAGTGTATGTCCAGCGGGTGCAAGAGGCATACAGGGCCGGAGCACCACCTCCAGCACCGCTGGTGCCATCTAGGTCGGTAGAGGTCTCTCAAAGGGTGACTCAGGTGGTAGTTCCACCGGTGGTGGCTGAACCAATGAGGGTTGTTGAGGAAGACCGAGCGAGAGATGAGTTGAGGGTACCGAGGCCGGACGAATGGTTGAAGACTTTCAACCATCAACGAGTTCCCACATTCAACGGGAATGTTGGACTTGAGGTAGAGCATTGGATTAGTCATGTGGAGTCCGCACTAGAGGCGATCCGCTGTCCTGAGAGTCGTAAGGTGGAGCTGGTTCAGACCTTGTTTAGGTTCCAAGCATAGTTCTGGTGGAGGACCGTGCGGGGCGGAGTGTCCCGATTTGAGCAATTACTGAGTCTTGTGCAGGAGACTTTTTGTCCTACCTCGCTGAGGAGAGACCGAGTGCAGGACTTCTTGGAGGCAGGATTTGAGGATGTTCCGATAGTTGAGAAGATCAGGAGGTTCAGGGAGGAGTTGTCACTGTTGGGTCCTGCTACACCACCTATGGACCAGCACGTGCACCTGTTCTCCCGGAGACTGAGGGAGACTACACGCTCCTATCTGGTAGGGTTTCGCTATGACTCCTTAGCCGATTACCAGGATCGGACTTCAACATATGAGAGGGACCGACTGGGTTCTAAGAGAGCTATGCAGTCTGGAGGGTCAGACAAGAGAGAGAGGACCGGACCAGCCAGCACAGGAGTCGGAGGTACAGGTCATGGGCATGGTCAATATCAGAACCAGGTTGTACCGCCGACTGTTTCTAGGGGACGTCAGTGCTACAACTGCGGGGAGTATGAACACATTAAGCCGGAGTGTAGGAAGCCACCAGTTACATGTTTTACTTGCGGTCATCTGGGACATAGAGCTACCTTCTGCCGACAGGGCAAGGTAACATCACAACAAAACGCACAAACTATACTAAACTATTCCAGAAAGCATGAAGGAAAGCAATACATTGGGTTGCCACCCAAGAAGCGCTTGATTTAAGGTCGCTAGCTGGACCTAACTGCTTATACTCATGTGAGATGCATAGACAAAATCTCCTTAACCGGAATTTTCGGTTTGTGCTTCTTCAATCTACGTATGTCGACCCTAAATTTTCCGCAATGTTCACCCCATACTTCAACTGCGCCATGAGGATAAATATGCTTCACAACATATGGTCCTATCCATTTAGATTTAGCTTTTCCTGGAAAGAGGCGAAGGTGGGAATCGAAAAGAATAGCAAGATCTCCTTCTTTGACCCTTTTGGAGTAATATGCTTGTCTTAGCCACATCTTTGTTCTTTCCTTGTAGATCTTTGCAACTTTTGCGATCATCTTGCGAAGTGGTGGTTTTGTATTCTCATCATCTTTTTGTGTAGCTTCGAGAGTGTTGGAGGAGGTAAGGCTTGTGCTTGCATTACTTGAAGCCATGAAATGAGGTGGTTCCGAAGGATCAACAATCTCGTTTGCCTTAGATGTGTCTCGACCGAGGTCTGATTCGAGATGACTCCCTGTTGCTTTGACCACGGTCACTCCATAAGTCACCTCGGTCGAGGGGGTTTGCCAATGTCGAGACAATTTTTTGTCTCTTCCTCAAATTCCTCAAAAACAGCCTTTGGATCTTCCTCCAAACCGACCCTCTCACACAACGCAAGTGGAATGATGCTCACACTTACTCCTAGATCACAAAGTGCATTGTATGTGACTTCTCCAACTCCTATGGGGATACAAAACGATCCCGGATCTCGCAATTTGGGTGGCATTTTCTCCCTCGTGATCTTGATGAGTTCCGATGATCTAGAAAACATCTTCACCTCACCAAAATCCTCTAGTTTCTTCTAATTAGAGAGGATCTCTTTTAAGAACTTCCCATAAGCGGGCATACCTATAATTGCATCAATAAAAGGTATGTTAATTTAGATTTTACTCATAAGGTCTAGAAACTTACCGAAATGCTTCTCTAAACGCGCTCTCGCTCTAGACTGCGGGAACGGTAGTGGAGGCTTGTAAACCTGAGGAGGTACGTAACCTTCTTCCTTTTCTTTCACCTCGGTTGACCCAGATGTGTTTCGGTCGAGATTTAGTCTGAGGTGACCTCTTGTTGCATTCTCCTCGGTTGACCCAAAAATTACCTCGGTCGAGACGGACTGCTTCACAACATTGTTTGAGGTACTAGGTCGGTTGTCTTCACACCACTCCTTGTGCTGATTGTCATTACTTGGCCTTTCGGGTCGTTCTCTGTATGTCCGGGCAGCTTCCCTTAATCTCTAGGGACTTCTCCGGCCTTGCTAAATACTTGATTTTCCAAGGCTTTTTGTGTCTTAGAAATCGAAGTAACCAAACTTTCTAATCCCCTCATCTTTCCCATCAAAGTTTCCATCATCGCTTCTGTTAGCATGAAATATTGTGATATTTTAGGCACGTTTTCTAAGTGTATTTCATCCATATTGATAGTCATTGATTAAGCATTGATGCATTTGTGAGCTAGTTTGTCTATAATGTCGATATAGAGATCTACACAAGCTTTATGTTGATTGTAGGCAATTAAGAGCTATTTCTGAACGGATTGAGCTAGAATGGAGTTTGATCGAGCATGTCCAAGAATTGAGGACATTCCTAGGAGCTAAGGATGTGCTAACTTGAAGAATAGCACGAGGAAAGGAAGAATCACGGTTTTGCCCTAAACCACGCTCTAAAATACGGCCGTACTACATTCCACGTTCAAGTCCACGGCCGTGGAACCATGGCAAGGGAAGCGTGATTCATTCCAGCAACTTCTACGGCCGTGGAAAGATTGTGTCAAACCGTGACAATTTCGACGCTCTAAATTACGGTCGTGGAACCCTTCCACGACCGTGATCTTGGCAATCTTTTTCGCCACACTTTAAGCCACGATCTCCTACGCAATTGGGCCGGGCTTATATTTTATCTTACACTATAAAAGGACGGACAAAGAGAGATTTCGTCACCTCTGCTTAGACGCACTTCCGCTTACACTTGGAATTGCCCTAATTTCACATCTTACAGAGATTGTGATTGAGAGATTGCGCTTTGCCATTGAGATTTCCGGATTGACGGAAGAGTGGAAGATTGTTCGTGAGAAGATTTCGCTTCTCATTTAGGTTTGATTTGAAGACAGATTGACATCCCGTTCTTCCTTCTTATCTAAGATTTGTGATTGTTTGTGTTATTCCAAATCTATTGACGTTATTGTTCTTGATTTGTAGATTTGAGATCGACTTGAAAGTTATTGAAGGTTTTCGGAAGTTTTCATCTTTCATTCTTTTAAACCTTGAATTTGATATCAATATGACTGTTGTTGGCTAAAACCCTTTAACAATTCTAAGGTGAAGGGTTGATAGTTGTGGCTTAGATGATGATAGATCGATCGTAATTTGATTGGACCCTGAGAGTTAGAGAGAATTGCCGACGAACCTAATCCACGGTCTGTTCTTGAGCTTCCACGGCCGTGGAACACCAAGAACTACCCGTAATTTTGTGTCAGTTTACGAACTTGCTTTTACTTTGATCCAAAGTTAAAGATTTGCTTTAACTTAGTCTTGGCTTGCCTTTTCTAGGTGGTAGTGAAGCCTCAACAACCTCTACCTCGATTGTGAGTGTCACAACCTCAATCGGTTTAGTTAGTCTTGATCTTTGGATTATAAGTTTGGGTATTTGACGTTAATTCTTACCTTTAGATCTTTTCTATATTGAAGCCTCAACAACCTTTATAAAGAATGTCTTCTAGGTGAGTCATATAAGGTCTTTGGAACTTCACCGTACGATTACCTTACATTTGTATACCTTTGCATATCTTAACTCTGTCCATATATCTTTAGTATATCTTGAATCGATTGCCACATCTGGATTCCTGGATCTTTAGGATTGTTGTTTTCCCAATATTTGAAAAGCTTCTTACATTTACTCGCTTGATAACCTATAATTGAATTTGTTCCCCCCAAATCCCTGTGTTCGATACTCTGAAATTCTTGCTCAACTATATCGATCCGTACACTACGGGTTCGCTTGCTTGATTTCTAGTTTTATAATTAAAGCTTATTTGCACGCACGCTAAGTGGCGAACAAGTTTTTGGCGCCGTTGCCGGAGATTTGGTCTAGGCCGGATTCGGTTTTCGGTTGTCAAGCTTGAGAGCTCTTCCCTTGTTATTTGATATCTTTTCAAGTGCATGCACAAGTCTAGGAACACCGAAGACCTCTTACCTCTTGATCAAGAGCTTGAGAGGACCTTAAGGCAAAAGCGTAAGGAAAAGAAAATGGCTGAAGAAAACGAACGTGATCTCCAATCGGAGTTAGCGGAGAAGGAAGCTCAACTCCAATGGAGTGAGAAGACACGTAGGGAAGAAACGGATCGTCATCGAATGAAAGTTGACGATCTAACGGACATGATGTTCGAAATGAGGTTGAAGATAAACAACCTTAAGGAGAAAGAGAAAAGGAGGAGACCGGGAAGATCGGTTAGAGCCAACTCATCCAATGAGGATAGCGACTCCTCCATGCCACCGCTAGAGGAAATTGATCCAACGATTAATGTGAATCCATTCCATCCACGGGCAGCTGCAAATCGCCGTATTCCACCTAGGAATGCAAGGATCGAACGTGTGGATGAGGAGCCAAGAACTCTTGGCCAAAGGATGGATCCAATACAGCAACCACACCGTTTAGGTGTGAACTTCGATGCTGATGATGTACAAGGGTTTAGCTTCAACCCGCAGGTTATTACTCTTGTTTGCCAAAACCAATTTGGTGGAACAAGCGCTGAATCTCCACACCAACACCTACAAAATTTTGAGTGTATGATGGAGACGATGAGGCCGAAGAACGCGACTACCAACAACTATAAGCTCAAGCCTTTCTTCTTCTCCTTGAAGGGGAAAGCATTGTCTTGATATCAAGCTCTTCCTAGTGGGAAACTAGACACGTGGGAAGACCTTTCCGCGGAGTTCTTCACTAAGTTCTTTCCGCCATCCAAAACGGCGGAACTTAGAGGTAAGATTAATGCATTTTCCATGAAATCTAACGAAAGTTTGTTTCAATCTTGGGAAAGGTTTCAGGATTTGCTCTTTGATTGCCCTCATCATGGCATATCCAAGCTTGCATTGTTGGAGATATACTATAAGGGGCTGGATGTGGAGACACAATTCAAGCTCCAATCCCTCTCATGTGGTACATTCATGGACATGAGGGAAGATGACGCTTGGAACTTCATTGAGAAGCAAGCAAGGGTCATAGAGAAGTATTCTCACCGGAAAGTGGAGGGAAATCGTGTGGAGCAAGGAGCAAAGCTCACACATGAAGCTCAAAATTAAATTTTCTCCCTCAACAATGAAATTAAAGAGTTGAAGGAAGCTATCAAGACCAACTTTCCAAAGCAACAAGGAAAAGATGTTGGCTACTTGGGCAACAACAACAACGGTGGTGAGAATACAAACCGCAACAACAACAATAACCGGAACAACAACCGGAATAGTTGGAATGGCAACAACAACAACCGGAACAATAATGGGAACAACAATAGGGGTTCAAACAATAACAATTGGTGCTCCAATCAACAAAACTCCGGTAACTCTTATCCTTCCAATTCAAATTCACTAACTCCACCTTCCTCTTCCTCTACTCCTTTGAAAAGCCAGGGGCAAACATCTAATGGAGGAAGCACTTCGGGGAAGGAGAAGCCCGATCCCATGTTGGAGACGATCTTGGGAAAGCTTCAAGGGTTAGAGACTCGCATCATCAAAGTTGATGATCACATAACTAAGGTTGATAAAGCCCAAAAGGTTTTAGAAAACCAAATGTTTACTCATGCGGAGGAAGTTCCTAGGAATCAAGGGAAACTTCCAGGAAAAACGGAGGACAACCCGAAGGGAAGGGTGATGTCAATCACAACTAGGAGCGGAGTGACTACCACCGATCCGCAACCTAAGTTTGTAGAAGTTCCCGTTGAGAAAGAAAAAGAGAAGGGGAAGGAGAAGGAAGATGTCTACGTTCCTCCTCCGGCTTACAAACCTCCCCTACCATTCCCTCAATATAGAGCGAGAGCGCGCCTAGATAAACAATTTGGTAAGTTTATAGAACTCATGAGCAAGCTGCATATTAATATACCTTTCATTGATGCTATTGTAGGTATGCCGGCTTATGGCAAGTTCTTAAAGGAGATCCTCTCTAACAAGAGAAAGTTAGAGGATTTCGGAGAGGTTAAGATGAGTTCGGATTCTTCGGATCTCATCAAGACCATGAAGGAGAAAATGCCCCCAAAGCTAAAGGATCCGTGGTCATTTTGTATTCCCATAGGAGTGGGAGATGTCACATATGATGCATTATGTGACTTGGGAGCAAGTGTGAGCATCATACCACTTGCATTATGTAAGAAGATCGGTTTAGGCGACCCTAAACCGGTGAAGATGACGTTATACATGGCGGATCGATCCATCACCCATCCCGTCGGTATTGTAGAAGACGTCCCGGTCAAGCTAGGTAAATTCTTTGTTCCCATTGATTTTGTTGTGCTGGACATTCCTGCAGATAGTCCGGTCCCGATCATACTCGAAACACCGTTTCTTGCAACTTCCGGCTGCACAATCGATTGCAAGAATGCTAGACTCGCCTTTGACATAGGAGAAGAGAAGGTAGAGTTCGTTCTTTCCACTTTAGTGAAGGAACCAATCTTCGATGAGGATATATTCAATATCCAAGATGAAGAAGGGTTGTCTAGAGAGGAGGTAAGTGCTATTCTCTTCAAAGATCCTTTACAAAAGGTTATTACTATGAGTCTAATGAATGTAGGGGAAGAAGAAGAGTGCAATGAGGCAATTGAAGCCTTAGAAGCACAAGAAGAAGTATGTGAAGAGGAGTTTGAGAAACTCCACGACGAAGCAGAAAACGTGAGGATCCACGGCCATACACTATATTCCACGGCCGTGGATTTCACCACCCAAAGCGTGGCTCACTCCAGAGGGTTACACGGTCATGGAGGAAACAGAGCACCCATAACCACATTCCACGCCCTAAACCACGGCCGTGGAGGATGCAGAGAAACCGTGATTCTGGCCGTGGAAGAAGGTGATCGTACCTCTTCTTCAACTTCTCTTGATTCTTCTCCTACACCTTCTACTTCCTTAGACACTTCTAAGGAACCATCGGATGTTCCTCAAGAACCATTGGAAGCTCCGAAAGCGATGGAACTAAAGCCACTTCCTACTCATCTAAGGTACGCATTTCTTGGACCTAATTCTACCTTTCCGGTTATTGTTAGTTCCGATCTAAGCATAGATGAACATAGTAAGCTCATGGTTGTCCTTAGGAAACATAGAAAAGCTTTAGGATATACTATTGAGGACTTAGTAGGAATCAAACCTTCCCTATGCATGCATAAGATACTAATGGAAGAGGACTTTAGGACTTCAAGACAACCTCAAAGGCGGTTAAATCCGACTATGAAAGAGGTTGTCAAGAAGGAAATTCTTAAACTTCTTGATGCAGGTATCATCTACCCTATCTCCGATAGTAAGTGGGTGAGTCCGGTACAAGTAGTTCCGAAGAAGGGAGGAATGATGGTCATCACCAACAAAAACAACGAACTCATTCCTACCCGAACCGTAACAGGATGGCGGATGTGCATAGACTACCGCAAGCTTAACACTGCGACGAGGAAGGATCACTTCCCATTGCCATTCATCGATCAAATGCTTGAAAGGTTAGCGCAACATTCGCACTTTTGCTATCTTGACGGTTATAGTGGTTTCTTTCAGATTCCGATACACCCGGATGATCAAGAGAAGACCACGTTCACGTGCCCATGGGGAACGTTTGCCTATAGGAGGATGCCGTTCGGGCTTTGCAACGCCCCAGCCACCTTTCAAAGGTGCATGATGGCCATCTTCTCCGAATACATTAAGGAAATCATGGAGGTCTTCATGGATGACTTCTCCGTATACGGTTCCTCTTTTGACAATTTCCTTTCTAACCTTTCTCATGTATTACAAAGGTGTGAAGACACTAACCTAATTCTTAATTGGGAGAAGTCTCAATTTGTGGTAAAGGAAGGAATTGTACTAGGACACTTAATCTCTAGTAGAGGGATAGAGGTAGATAAAGCTAAAATAGAGACCATAGAGAAGCTTCCTCCCCCAACTTCGGTGAAAGGGATAAGAAGTTTCCTAGGACATGCTGGATTCTATAGGCGCTTCATAAAGGATTTCTCTAAAATATCAAAACCGCTAACTAATCTATTGATGAAGGATGCAGTTTTTGAGTTTTCGCAGGAATGCTTGGATGCGTTTAACATGATTCGGGAAGCTCTAATTTCAGCACCTATCATCCAACCTCCGGATTGGAACCTTCCCTTTGAGGTTATGTGCGATGCTAGTGACGTAGCTATAGGAGCTGTTCTTGGACAAAGAAAGGAAGGGCGAACCCATGCCATATACTACGCTAGCAAGACGCTAGATGAAGCGCAGCTCAACTACGCCACTACCGAAAAGGAATTTCTAGTCATTGTTTATGCTATTGACAAATTTCGCTCTTATCTTGTAGGTGCAAATGTGATTGTCTACACGGATCATGCTGCGATCCGGTACCTCCTTGCAAAGAAGGATGCGAAGCCAAGGCTAATTAGATGGATTCTTCTCCTACAAGAATTCGATCTAGAGATCCGCGACAAGAAGGGTTCGGAAAATTCTGTTGCGGATCATTTGAGTCGCCTAACACAACTAGAGGACGACCATCTACCTATAGATGACTCCTTCCCGGACGAACACCTACATATCATTAAGGAGTGCATCGATGTGATCTCCAAAGGTAACGAACCATAGTTTGCTGATTTTGTTAACTATTTGGTTTGTCAGGAGATACCGCCCGGATTATCCTACGCACAAAGAAAGAAGTTCTTTAAGGATGTCCGGGAATACTTTTGGAATGAACCTCTCCTCTTTAAGAGAGGTCTGGATGGCATCATTCGGCGATGTGTGCCGGAAGATGAGATGCAAAGTGTCATCTGCCATTGTCATTCACTACCATGTGGAGGACACGCTAGTTCGAACAAGACTAGCACTAAGGTATTGCAATCTGGATTCTTTTGGCCTACTTTATTTAGAGATGTGCAATCCTTTGTTTTCTGTTGCGATGCTTATCAAAGAACAGGAAATATCTCTAGGAGGAATGAGATGCCTCTCAATAACATCCAAGAGGTGGAGATTTTCGATGTTTGGGGAGTTGACTTTATGGGACCGTTCCCATCATCTTGTGGAAACCAATACATACTCTTGGCGGTGGATTACGTTTCTAGATGGGTGGAAGCAATTGCCTCTCCCACCAATTATGCCATGGTGGTGGTTAAGTTCTTTAACAAGACCATCTTCCCACGATTTGGGACGCCAAGGACTATCATTAGTGATGGAGGTTCTCACTTCATCACCCGGCACTTTGAAGCTCTTCTAGCTAAGTATGGGGTTACTCACAAGATCGCCACCCCTTATCATCCACAAACTAGTGGACAAGTTGAGATCTCAAACCGGGAGATCAAAGGAATCCTAGAGAAGACGGTTTCAAGGACAAGGAAGGATTGGTCCTTGAAGCTTGATGATGCATTGTGGGCGTACCGGACTGCGTACAAGACTCCCATAGGAACCACACCATACAACCTTGTGTATGGGAAGTCTTGTCACTTACCGGTAGAGTTAGAGCACAAGGCGTTTTGGGCCATTAAGTGGTTGAATTTCAGCATGAAGGAAGCGGGAGAGAAGCGTCTCTTGAACCTTAATGAGCTTGAAGAACTCCGCTTGAACGCCTATGAAAATGCCAAGATTTATAAGGAGAGAGCAAAGCGTTGGCATGATAAGCATATCATTCCAAAGGACTTCAAAGAAGGAGATCAAGTTCTCCTCTTCAATTCAAGGCTTCGTCTCTTTCCAGGTAAGATTAAATCTCGTTGGACCAGACCTTTTCTAATCAAACGTATTTTTCCCCATGGTACAGTTGAAGTATGGGGTGAAGCGGGCGGAAGCTTTAAGGTGAACGGTCAACGACTCAAGAAGTATACGCCGGAACTCCAAGCTGAAGAGTTCGCGCCCACCGCACTCGAATAAGTGCAAATTTGGTCTAGCTACGGACCTTAAACAAAGCGCTTCTTGGGAGGCAACCCAAGGTATTGCATTTACGTTTTTTGTTTTTGATTCATAGTTTAGCTTAGTTTAGACGTTTTTGCTTTGTTTTACCTTCGATTCCTTCCGGTATGTTCGTGTTTTTGGATGTAGGAACAGTGGAAAAGGAAAGGGGAAGAGAATGTTTGAAGAAAAGTGACGAAACTTGGACTTTGGAGCATTACAGAGAGTTCCACGGCCTAAACCACGGCCGTGACAACTACAGTGACCGTAATTTCCAAAAGCCTTTGAAAAATCACAAAAACCACGGTTCCGTACAATTCCACGGCCGTGGAACCCCCCGACAGACCGTGGTTTTCAAAAATTTTGCCGGCCACTATATAAACCATGTTCTTCACAAAATACATCTCAAAAACCCAATTCCACACCCTATTTCGCCGAAATCATGCTCCTCACCTCAATTCTTCATTCGTTAATCGTTTTCAACGATTCTTCGACCCAAACTGAAGCAAATCCGATCACCAACAAGATCCAAGCAACAAATCGAGCGGCAAACCACCGGAGAAAGCACAATTCGGATTCTAAAATCCGAAAACCTAGGTTTTTGGTTCTTTCTCTATCTTTGTCAATTCGGCTTCATTTTTGATTGAATTTGTAGGAGAACTGATTGGAATTGGAAGAAATTAGTCTAGGACTGATTGATTGCTGAGTTTGGTGATTATCTACTGAGTTTTGAGAAAAGTCGAGACGAACCACGGTCTCTGTCACTTCCACGGCCGTGGAACACCAAGAACTGACCGTGGTTTTCAATAGTAATGGATTTTGTGAGGAGAGTGTCCGGGAGAATTAAGGACAAGAACAACGAGAAGGATAAGAATAAAAAGAGGAAGGGCAACCCCTCTTCCTCTTCATCCTCTAGAGCACCACCACCTTCATCCCCTTCACCTCCATCATCACCTTCATCACCATCACCTCCTAGCCCTAGGGTACCCACCATTCACGAGGATCATCTCGACGCCTTAGAGAGGATCCACAATAGGGCTGTTATAGGACCTAGGTACCTACTGTTGGAGGATTTAGCTCCTCTACACATCATAGATGACCTTACTTGGCTCTTGGATAGAGCTAGTCTTATCGTCTTTTCGGCTATCCGAGAAGACGCTTACGAGGAGATTACTAGAGAGGTTGTGACATCTTTTGAGCACAGCCATGTGGATAGGACAGTTTCTTTCCGTCTGATGGAAAGAAACTATGATTTCTCCATCCGGGAGTTTGGAGCCTTCTTTGGGTTCCAAGAGACCTTCAATGGTCGTTTTCCCAGCGGCGTTTACGCCAAGGATTTCTGGGAGGAGGTAGCCATGATTTATGCCAGCAAGGACCGCTGGCAACCAGCTGATACCAAGGCTAAGTTGATGTGTCACTTAGCCTTGAAGATTGCTCACCGGGTACTTTCTGAGTGTCTCTTCCCTAGGACGGAGACACCTCAGAAGATCAAGACGGATGAGCTCTTTCTTCTGTACTCCATGCTATATGGACGACATGCTGACTGCGCCACCCTCTTAGCTGCCACCATGAGCAAGCTAAAGAACAAGAGGGCTGGCAACATTGGATATAGTGGGATAGTCACCCACCTTGCTAGGATATTAGGGGTTGATTTCTCCGCCTGCACACGCATTCCTGTTGTACCCCTAGGACTCTAGGCCTTCATGACTAGAGGTCTCATCTTCCCCACCCATAGAGATCCACCTTATGCAGCTATGCCATGGGAGAGCAGGACGGGGAGGGGCATTGAGTGGCTCCCCGAGTATTCCATTATGGCTGGACGCCATAACTGGAAGGAGACGTTCGCTGCTATGCATGCGATCAGGATTGCAGCCCCTCCATATGTCCCACCACCACCTGTAGTTGAGGAGGAGGAGATGAGAGATCAGTATGAGGGAGGAGGAGGAGCTGAGCAGGATTTTGGCACGTTTCCGGATCAGCCGGACATAGCTTCTGATATGCCTAGACGTTCTCCACGCCCCGCCAGAGCTTCAGGTTCATCTTCTCGCCGCGCCAGCGTGAGCGAGAGACCCACTTGGATGGAGACCCCTCCTGCGTGGTACGGAGCTCCACCACCATGGTCTACTCAGGCACCACCAGCACCAGCACCAGCACCGTCAGATGCACCGGGGTGGTACAGCCAGACTCCAAGTTGGTATGAGCAGATGCCAGAGTGGGCTACCAGCCTTTCTGATAGGGTGGGAGCTTTGGAGATCCGAGCTGACGCTAGAGATGGACGTATGGATGACCTCGACCATATGATGAGAGACGTCTACCGCCAACATTTCGGGCGGTACTATGATCCTAGCTTCTCTCCATTCCCGCCTCCACCGCAGTGACGACTATGATGACCGACAGCTTTAGCCGCTCCACTACCACTTTGTGAGTTCTTTTTCTTTCTTTCTTTTCTTCTTTTTCTTTTATTTGAACATTAGGGACGATGTTTGTTCCAAGTATGGGGTGGGGTGTGACTAAAAGTTTGTAATAACTCTTACTCACTATGATTGCTTCTATTGAGACTATCTTGCATGTTTCATTATATTGTTACACGTTTCATTATTGTATTGCATGAAAAAGAGTTTGAAAAACCCATAAAAATTGAAAAATTTTGAAAATTTTGTGCTTCTAAGGATAGAGATGATTTCTATGATAATCACTACTTGTGAATTGAGTTTGATGACAATTGCATGCTTAAACGAATAGTGAATTGAAAAGAAATTGAATGAGTTCATTATACCTCTTTTGCAAATTTCATAATGTGATGAATGTTGCTTAAATCATGTTGAGAAAATAAGGTTGAAATCACACTATAAGTTCTTATACTTCTTGTTGAGATGATTAAGGCAATTCGATTTTCTTTCTTCTTTCTTTGATCATTTAGCCCCTCATTGAAATAATGGCCTCCTTTACCTATCCGGGAATTTGGAGGAGTTGATTGATATTGGCATGTTTGATGTGGGAGGGCCTTGAAAGAAATTATTTGCAATTAAAAGAATAGAAAGAAATTGTAGGTTTGGGGAAGTCAATCATGATGATGAGTAACTCGGCACCATTCACATAGCCGGGTGTTTGTGTCTTGCCAAAGTCGGATTGAGCGATATTCCTAGCGGATTATGGTATGTGCGCTAAGGGTTTGAGGCATCTCATAAAAATTGAGAAACGCCAATCTCCTAGGCTTCGGTTTTTGTGCACCTCTATCCATAACTCCAAAAGTAAAGTCGAAAAATGAAAAGAAGAGAGCGAAGCTCTAAGTTGAAAGTGCTGCGGGAACCGCAAGAGAAGAAGAAAAGAGTAGTTATCCACTTTCCCGGATTCATGCACCACATTCCTTAAAGTTTTCCTTCCCTTTCCACATTCTAGACCTTTTTGAAAGTCCTTAAGATCAAAAGAATGTTATATGACTTGGTGATCTAAATTGAAGTTTCTTATGATTGATTTTGATAATGTTTGAAGGTTATGATGTTTGTATGGAAGTTTAATTGATTCATGAGCTTTCTTTACTCTTTACTCTTTGATTAAGTGTATGAAAGTCTTATGAACGAATGAAGCAAGATTTGAGAATGATCTATTGATTAGAAGGCACATTCATCCAAAAGAAGTTTTGCTTTGAGAAGGTACACATATTTCATCCTGACTTTTGCTTTAAAAGCTTTTTGAAAGACCTTGCTTAGGGACAAGCAAGTGGCAAGTATGGGGTTATTTGTTAGCATAAAATATTGTGATATTTTAGGCACGTTTTCTAAGTGTATTTCATCCATATTGATAGTCATTGATTAAGCATTGATGCATTTGTGAGCTAGTTTGTCTATAATGTCGATATAGAGATCTACACAAGCTTTATGTTGATTGTAGGCAATTAAGAGCTATTTCCGAACGGATTGAGCTAGAATGGAGTTTGATCGAGCATATCCAAGAATTGAGGACATTCCTAGGAGCTAAGGATGTGCTAACTTGAAGAATAGCACGAGGAAAGGAAGAATCACGGTTTTGCCCTAAACCACGCTCTAAAATACGGCCGCACTACATTCCACGTTCAAGTCCACGGCCGTGGAACCATGGCAATGGAAGCGTGATTCATTCTAGCAACTTCTACGGCCGTGGAAAGATTGTTTCAAACCGTGACAATTTCCACGCTCTAAATTACGGTCGTGGAACCCTTCCACGACCGTGATCTTGGCAATCTTTTTCGCCACACTTTAAGTCACGATCTCCTACGTAATTGGGCCGGGCTTATATTTTATCTTACACTATAAAAGGACGGACGAAGAGAGATTCCGTCACCTCTGCTTAGACGCACTTCCGCTTACACTTCGAATTGCCCTAATTTCACATCTTGCGGAGATTGTGATTGAGAGATTGCGCTTTGCCATTGAGATTTCCGGATTGACGGAAGAGTGGAAGATTTGGAAGATTGTTCGTGAGAAGATTTTGCTTCTCATTTAGGTTTGATTTGAAGACGGATTGACATCCCGTTCTTCCTTCTTATCTAAGATTTGTGTTTGTTTGTGTTATTCCAAATCTATTGACGTTATTGTTCTTGATTTGTAGATTTGAGATCGACTTGAAAGTTATTGAAGGTTTTCGGAAGTTTTCATCTTTCGTTCTTTTAAACCTTGAATTTGATATCAATATGACTGTTGTTGGCTAAAACCCTTTAACAATTCTAAGGTGAAGGGTTGATAGTTGTGGCTTAGATGATGATAGATCGATCGTAATTTGATTGGACCCTGAGAGTTAGAGAGAATCGCCGACGAACCTAATCCACGGTCTGTTCTTGAGCTTCCATGGCCGTGGAACACCAAGAACTACCCGTAATTTTGTGTCAGTTTATGAACTTGCTTTTACTTTGATCCAAAGTTAAAGATTTGCTTTAACTTAGTCTTGGCGTGCCTTTTCTAGGTGGTAGTGAAGCCTCAACAACCTCTACCTCGATTGTGAGTGTCACAACCTCAATCGGTTTAGTTAGTCTTGATCCTTGGATTACAAGTTTGGGTATTTGACGTTAATTCTTACCTTTAGATCTTTTCTATATTGAAGCCTCAACAACCTTTATAGAGAGTGTCTTCTAGGTGAGTCATATAAGGTCTTTGGAACTTCACCGTACGATTACCTTACATTTGTATACCTTTGCATATCTTAACTCTGTCCTTATATCTTTAGTATATCTTGAATCGATTGTCACAGCTGGATTTCTGGATCTTTAGGATTGTTGTTTTCCCAATATTTGAAAAGCTTCTTACATTTACTCGCTTGATAACCTATAATTGAATTTGTTCCCCCCAAATCCATGTGTTCGATACTCTGGAATTCTTGCTCAACTATATCGATCCGTACACTGCGGGTTCGCTTGCTTGTTTTTTAGTTTTATAATTAAAGCTTATTTGCACGCACGCTAAGTGGCGAACAACTTTCCTATTTTTGTGTCTTAGAAATCGAAGTAACCAAACTTTCTAATCCCCTCATCTTTCCCATCAAAGTTTCCATCATCGCTTCTAGCTTATCTTTTGGTGGCTGGCTTGAAGATGGTTCCTGACTTTTCAATGGAGTAGAAGAAGAAGGTGGAGTTAGAGCATTATCAGCATGAGAATAAGGGTTACCGAAATTGTTTTGATTGGA
Source organism: Fagopyrum homotropicum (assembly GCA_033239125.1). NCBI lineage: Eukaryota > Viridiplantae > Streptophyta > Magnoliopsida > Caryophyllales > Polygonaceae > Fagopyrum > Fagopyrum homotropicum. Next base: position 120,112,258 of record BSWB01000003.1, read on the forward strand.
TCTCTAATTGTTGTAGTTCTGGTTGTTGTTGTTGTTGTTGTTGTTGTTGTTGTTGTAGTTGTTGTAGTTGTTGTTCTTATTCCCTTGGTAATTTCCTCTTCCAACATACCCAACATCTTGCTCCTTAGGATGTTGTGCTTGTGTCTTCAAGAGTTCCTTCAAAGCCTTCACTTCATTGTTAAGGGTGGTTAGTTAAGCAACACTATTGGAAGTAGGTTCAGCTCTTGTGATCCGGTTCTTTGACTAACACTCTCAACACTCCTATGGGAGTACTTCTCAATAGTAAGAGCTTGTTTTTCAACAAACTACCAAGCCTCATCAACGGGCTTATCCATAAAGGTTCCAGCAAATAGAGATTGTAGTTTGAATTAAGTTTTCTCATCCAAACCCTTGAAGTAAATCACTAGCAAATCAATCTTGGGAATCCCATGGTGAGGGAAATCCAACAAAAGGTCTTTGAACCTTTCCCATGACTTAAAAAGACTTTCATTATTCTTCATCACAAAGGCATTGATTTTACCCCTCAACTCCGCCGTTTTGGATGACAGAAAGAATTTTGTGAGGAACTCCGCGGTCATCTCCTCCCATGTCTTAACCCTTCCGGATGGAAGTGATTGATACCACGCAAGTGCTCTATCCTTCAAAGAAAAATAGAAAGGATGCAATTTATAGTTACCATTATCAAGGTTTCAAATTCTCCATGAGAACTTCATACTTCTGCAAATTTTGATGTAGAGATTCTCTCTCCAATCCTCCAAACTGACTTTGGCGGATCATAGTAATAGCTTGAGGTCGAAACTCATAGTGACGCTCAGGTGGATCAATCATGACGCCCGGACGGCGTGTTTGTTGAATGGGATCCATCTATTGACCTAGTGTTTGTGAATACCCACAAAAGGGTAACCTCTCTCAATCCTCACCGGAGGGTGAGGTGTAGGTGGTGATGGCACGACAATGGGTGCCGGTGGATTAACCACTGCTCTAGCATTTCTCTCTCTTTCTTCATTAATCTGTCGGACAGATTCTCTCAATTCGTCCATATCGGCCCGAAGTTGCTCTTCTCTAGAGCTTCATTTCTCTCTCTAATTAGAGCATCATTTCGTATCATCAGTTGGTCAAGAGCATCGCTCAACTCGTCTTTGTAATCTCTTTCCTTTTCGTTGTTTGTAGCAACCATTTTAGCTTCTTTTAACCTCTTCTTGTATGTCTTTTCTGATTCAGGATCGTAAGGAATGATTTCTTTACTAGCTCGAGTTCATCGCATACACCTAAAGAAAGGTTCTACAAGAACACTCAAGTAGAATAATCAGTAGCCAAAGCAAGAAGCTTCCAGGCTAGACAACTGTGCATTGAATTTGATCTTGACCAAGTCCCCGGCAACGGTGCCAAAACTTGTTCGCTCCAAAAGGTGTGTGTGCAAAGAAGTCTTAAATTTATATCCTGAATATGATAAGAGAACTCGCAGTGTATGGATCTATCATAGTAAGGGCTTATTTACCGGAGTCGATCTCAGGGATTTGGTGAGAATAAATTCAGCAAAGCAATCTAACTTAGCAAACATGAAATAACACGGATCAAAAAAACAAAGACAAGAATATATGATATGAGTGGGGAAGGCAGATTCTAGAGATCAAGGTATCTAGTTGTTGTTTCGACTCAAGATTTCTAAAGGATGAACGTGGACAAAACTGAGATTTGCTGAGAGAAGGTATTTCTACGATGGGATAGATCACCGGGTAAGTCTCACCGTCCGCTATTCCAATCCAAAGATCCTATCACTGGGTAAGTCTCAAGGAACTAAGGAAAGGAACTATCAACTCAAACCAACATCACTCACCTAAGGGAACAGAACTAACTATCACCGGGTAAGTCTCAGGTTAACTCTCAAAGGTAGGATGAAGGCACACTCAGACCCTAACAAAGGATAAACCTTTGTTATCTAACACTCATCATCATCGGTAAACAAGCAAAGGAATCACCAAGTAACTCTCATCCTAGGTCTGCATATAACCCAAGAAAGGTGCAACAAGGATAGAATTTGGTAAACTATAACCTAAACTCAAGCTCGGCAAAGCAATGGACAATCTCATGCAGTTCTTTTCGATCTCGGTTTAGATGACTCAAAGGACAACCCGAGAGGGGTTTTGGTTTAGGGTTAACTCAACTTTCAGGGTCCACTCATGAATTACGATAAAGGTTCATTCTTTCATCGTCTATACCACAACCTTCAACTAATCACCCTAGAATTGTAGGGGGTTTATCCAACAATCAACATTATCAAACAATCAATCAAGAAGCCAAGAAAAGAGAAATAAACAATCAACAAAGGTATCTCATTATTCAAAGCAAACAAACCAACAATTATATCAACAATGTGTTCCAGAAAATATGACAACAACTAACAATTATTTCCATGAAAATCTCACAAATCTCTTCTCTTCCTTGAACCTTAAGTAATCTTTCCTTCGATCTTCTTCCTTCCAACTTCCGTCTTTCTAATTGTACGTGATCTCTCTAAGATCCAGCCTCTTTAACTTCACATTCACCTTCCATTCTTATAGAAGAATTTTAGGTCAAATAATATCTTATTTCACTTGGGTTGTGGGTTGTCGACCTCGAGCGAGACCCAGTAGGCCATCTCTGTCGAGGTGCGTAACTGTTGATCCGAGATCAGTGGTGATCTACTGTTAGCATGAAATATTGCGATATTCTAGGCACTTATTTTGGTTGTTTTTCCCTCATTATTGTGTACATGGATAAAGTTTAGAAGAAATTGCTATCTTGTTCATCTATTTTGTCGATATGTAAGTCTACACTAGCTTTGTGTTGATTATAGGTGAAAAGGAGCTAAATCGGAGCAATTGGGAGAGAAAAGGGAGTGATTGATCATGTTCGAGGATTAGGAGACATATTAAGGAAGCTAAGGAAGGAGGTAGGATGAAGAATGTCAGGACACAAAGGAAACAACAAGCAACATACACTTCCATGCCTTGAATTACGGCCGTAGAAGAGTCCACGCTCTAAACCACGGCCGTGGATCTTGGCAATATGAGCGTGGAGCACTCCAGTAGGTTACACAGCCTAAAGTACGGTCGTGGAAGTCACAAGACACCGTAATCCTTTTCCACGCTCTAAACCACGGTCGTGGAAAGCCTTGAGACCGTGATTTAGGCGATCTTTTGACTACAATTATTTGCCACGTCACCTACGTAATGGGCCTGGACGGTTATTCTTTCTCTTCTTATCAAAAGGCCGGAAAAGAGAGTTTTGAGCACCGTCGCATATCCTTGCATAATCCCGCTTGGAGCTTGCGTAAACGCCGCATACTTTTTGCAAGGACTTCGCCTAGGGTTGATTGGTGATCGCCGAAGGTTTCGGAAACGCAAAGGTTTAGCCTTTTTCTTAGGTTTTGATAGTGAAGACGGATTGACAACATGTTCTTCATACTTGCCTTAGATCGTTGTGAGGTTTTGTGTTATACATTCTGAATCCATTAAACATTGCTCCTTGTGTTTCGGATTTGAGATTTGGTTTTGACGTTTTATTGAGTATTCGAGGGTTTTCATCTTTCATTCTCTTTAATTTGAATATTGATATCATGACAATGGTTATTGGCTAAAACCCTTTTGTAATTCTAAGGTGAAGGGTTAATAGTTGTGGCTTAGATGATCATAGATCGATCGTAAAAAAGTTGGACCCTGAGAGTTAGAGAGATCTTGTCAACGAACCTAAATCACGGCCTGTTCTTAGGTTTCCACGGCCGTGGTTCTCAATATCTGACCGTGATTTACCTCAGTTCACGAACCTTGCTTTTACTTTAATCCAAAGTTAAAGATTTGCTTTAACTTAGTCTTGGCTTGTCCTTTCTAGGTAGTAGTGAGACTCAACATCCTCTATTTCGGTTTCGAGTGTCGCAACCTTAACCGTTTGAGTTTATCTTGATCCTTGGGTTACAAGTTTGGTATTTGAGATTAATTCTTGTCCTTAGATCCTTTCTATAATGTAGCCTCAACAACCTTTATAGAGAGTGTCTTTAGATAAGTCATATAAAGTTTTGGAATTTCACCGTACATTACTTTACTTTAGTATACCTTTGCAACTCTTGACTATGTCCTTAGTTCTTTAGTATATCTTGAATTGATTGCGACAATTGGATACCTGGATCTTTAGGGTTGCTGTTTTCCATAATATTTGCAAAGCTTTACACCTTTTACTTGCTTGACAATTGAAATTGGATTTTGTTTCACCAAATCCCTGTGTTCGATACTCTGGAATACTTGCTGATCTACGCCGATCCGTACACTGCGGGTTCGCTTGATTTTATTCTAGTTTTATAAATATAAAGCTTATTTGCACGCATGTTTTCGGGCGAACAAGTTTTTGGAGCCGTTGTCGAGCTTGGGAGCTTTGCTCTTGTTGTTTGATATCTCTTGTGAGTGTTATTTGCAGGTTCTTTCGGCATATTCGATCCGGATATGCCGAAATTAGAGGAGATTGATCCAACGATCAATCCAGTCCGGATTGGTCCAATACCAGCCGCCAATCCTCGTGTCCTAGCTGGGGATGCGAGAGCTGCTCGTGTAGATGAGGAGCCAAGAACTCTTGGCCAAAGGATGGATCCGATTCAGCAACCACGCCATCTAGGTGTGAACTTTGATGCTGACGATATTCATGGGTTTAGCTTTAACCCACAAGTTATTACCATCATTCTCCAAAGCCAATTTGGAGGAACGAGTGCTGAATATCCACATCAACATTTACAGAATTTTGAGATTCTAATGGAGACAATGAAGCCAAAGAATGCAACCACCAACAACTACAAGATCAAGCCATTCTTCTTCTCTTTGAAAGGAAAAGCTTTATCTTGGTATCAAGCTCTTCCAAATGGAAGACTTAACACATGGGAGGATCTATCTTCGGAGTTCCTAACCAAGTTCATTCCGCCATCCAAGAAAGCGGAGTTGAGAGGTAAAATCAATGCTTTTTCTATGAAATCTAATGAAAGTTTGTTTCAGTCTTGCGAAAGGTTTCAGGATTTATTATTGGATTGCCCACACCATGGAATTTCCAAGTTAGAGTTGTTGGAGATATACTACAAGGGGCTGGATGTGGAGACACAATTCAAGCTCCAATCCCTTTCATGTGGCACATTCATGGGCATGAGGGAAGATGACGCTTGAGACTTCATTGAGAAGCAAGCCCGAGTCAATGAGAAGTACTGTCACCGGAAGGCGGAAGCCAACCAATTAGAGCAAGGAGCGAAGCTAACACAAGCTGCGCAAACTCAAATCTTTTCTCTCAACACCGAGATTAAAGAGTTGAAGGAAGTTATTAAAGCTGGCTTTCAAAAGCCCAAGGAGCAAGATGCTGGATATTTAGGAAACAATAATAACCATCATGGGAATGAGAATACCAATCGCAACAACCGGAACAACAACCGGAACAATTGGAACAACAACAACCGGAACAATAATTGGAACAACAATAGACATTCAAACAACAATTGGCGTTTCAACCAACAATAAAATTTCGGTAATTCTTATCCCAATTCAGGAAATTCACTAACTCCACCATCTTCTTCTTCCATTCCTTTGAAAAGCCAGGGGCAAACATCTAATAGTGGAAGCAGCTCGGGGAAAGAGAAGCCCGATCCCATGTTGGAAACGATCTTAGGAAAGCTTCAAGGGCTGGAGAATCACATCACTAAGGTTGATAAAGCTCAAAAGATTTTAGAAAACCAAATGTTCAACAATGCTGAGGAAGTTCCTAAAAACCGAGGAAAGCTTTCAGGAAAGACGGAGGACCACCCGAAGGGAAGGGTGATGGTTATTACAACTAGGAGCGGAGCAACAACTACCGACCCACAGTCTAAGTTTGTTGAAGTCCCCGTCGAAAAGGAGAAGGAAAAGAGGAAGGAGAAGGAAGACATCTACATTCCTCCTATAGCTTACAAACCTCCCCTACCATTCGCGCAATCTAGAGCAAGAGCGCTTCTAGACAAGCAATTCGGTAAGTTCATTGAACTCATGAGCAAACTGCATATTAATATACCTTTCATTGATGCAATTGTAGGTATGCCAGCTTATGGGAAGTTCTTAAAGGAGATCCTCTCTAACAAGAGGAAGCTGGAAGACTTTGGAGAAGTCAAGATGAGTTCGGAATCATCGGATCTCATCAAAACAATGAAAGAAAAGATGCCCCTAAAGCTGAAGGATCCGGGGTCATTTTGTGTTCCAATTGGAGTGGGAGATGTCACATATGATGCATTATGTGACTTAGGAGCAAGCGTTAGCATCATTTCGCTTGCCTTATGCAGGAAGATCGGTTTAGGTGAACCTAAACCGGTGAAGATGACGTTATACATGGTGGATCGATCCATAACTCGTCCCGTCGGTATCATTGAGGACGTCCCAGTCAAGCTTGGTAAGTTCTATGTTCCAATAGATTTTTTTGTGCCTGACATTCCTGCAGATAGTCCGGTCCCGATTATACTCGGAAGACCGTTTCTTGCAACATCCGGTTTTATGGTGGATTGGAAGAATGCTAGACTTGCCTTCGACATAGGGGAAGAGAAAGTAGAGTTTGTTCTTTCCACTTTGGTGAAAGACCCAGCTCTTGGAGAAGATATATTCAATACCTATGACAAAGAGGCATCTAGAGAGGAAGTAAGCTCGATTTTATTCAAGGACCCATTGCAAAAGGTTATCATATGAGCATTATGGAGAAAGGAGAAGAAGAGGATAGGAATGAGGAAATTGAAGATTTGGAGAAGCTAAAGGAAGTGCATGAAGAAGAGTTTGAAAAACTCTACGATGGATCGGAAGACGTGAGGAATCACGGCCAGTCGTGCTATTCCACGGCCGTGGTTTCCACCAACATGACCGTAATTAGCTATTCAGATGACTCTAGTAAGTTACACGGCCAAAACCACAACCGTGGAACTACCAGAGGTGCCGTAATTGACTTCCACGCCCTAAACCACGGCCGTGGAAGTAACAGTGGTGCCGTGATTTTGGGAAATTCTGAGAACAATTACGTTCTTTGTACCAATGATCTTGAGTCTTCTTCAACAACTTCTCCACCCTTAGAGACTTCTAAGGAAGCATTGGACACTCCTCAAGAGGCATTAGAGACTCCAATGGTGATGGAATTGAAGCCGCTTCCCACACATCCAAGGTACGCATTTCTAGGAACTAATTCTACTTTTTCGGTAATTGTTACTTCCGATCTGAGTGAAGATGAACATAGTAAACTTATGGTTATTCTAAGGAAACATAGGAAAGCTTTAGGTTACACTATATAGGATCTTGTAGGAATTAAACCTTCATTATGTATGCATAAGATCCTAATAGAAGAAGATTTTAGACCTTCGCGACAACCTCAACGACGGTTAAATCCGATCATGAAGGAGGTTGTCAAGAAGGAGATTCTTAAGCTACTTGATGCAGGTATCATCTACCCTATCTCCGATAGCAAGTGGGTGAGCCCCGTACAGGTTGTTCCAACGAAGGGAGAATGACGGTTATCACCAACAATAACAATGAGCTCATTCCTACAAGGACCGTAACTGGATGGAGGATGTGCATTGATTACTGGAAGCTAAACAATGCAACTAGGAAGGATTATTTTCCATTACTCTTCATCGATCAAATGCTTGAAAGGTTAGCACAACACTCTCATTTTTGCTATCTTGACGGTTATAGTGGCTTCTTTCAAATGCTTGAAAGGTGCATGATGGCTAGCAAGACGCTAGATGAAGCGCAGCTTAACTACGCCACAACTGAAAAAGAATTTCTAGCCATTGTTTATGCCTTTGAAACGTTTCGCTCTTATCTTGTAGGTGCAAAGGTGATTGTATACACGGATCATGCTGCGATCCGGTATTTACTTGTAAAGAAGGATGCAAAACCAAGGCTGATTAGATGTATTCTTCTCCTACAAGAATTCGATCTAGAGATCCGTGACAAGAAAGGCTCGGAAAATTCTGTTGTGGATCATTTGAGTCGTCTACCACATCTAGAAGACGACAATCTACCTATAGATGACTCCTTTCCGGACGAGCATTTGCACATCATAGAGGAGTGCATCGACAAGATAACTAAAGGTAACGAACCATGGTTTGCTGATTTTGTTAACTATTTGGTTTGTCATGAAATACCACCCGGACTATCCTATGCACAAAGGAAGAAGTTCTTTAAGGATGTCCGGGAATACTTTTGGAATGAACCTCTACTCTTCAAGAGAGGTCCTGACGGCATCATTCGAAGATGTGCGCCGGAAGACGAGATGCAAAGCGTCATCCGTCATTGTCATTCACTACCTTGTGGAGGACACGCTAGCTCAAACAAGACTAGCGTTAAGGTATTGCAATCTGGATTTTTTTGGCCTACTTTATTTGAAGATGTGCAAATATTTGTTTCCTGTTGCGATGCTTGTCAAAGAACATGAAATATATCTAGGAGAAACGAGATGCCTCTTAACAACATTCAGGAGGTAGAGATCTTCGACCTTTGGGGAGTAGACTTCATGGGACCTTTCTCATCATCTTGTGGAAACTAATACATACTTCATGGGACCTTTCTCATCATCTTCGACCTTTGGGGAGTAGACTTCATGGGACCTTTGGGGAGTAGACTTCATGGGGTGAAAAGAGCGGAAGTTTTAAGGTGAACGGTCAACGACTCAAGAAGTATACACCGGAACTCCAAAAATGAGGAGTTTGCACCCACCACACTCGAATATATGCAAGTACCGTCTAGCTACGGACCTTAAACAAGCACTTATTGGGAGGCAACCCAAGGTAATGCTCTTATGCTTTTGTTTTTCATTCCTAGAATAGATTAGTTTAGTTGTTTTTGCTTTGTTTTGCCCTCGATACCTCCCGGTATGTCGTGTTTTTGGATGTAAGAACAATGAAATAGGCGATGGAAGAGAAAAAGTTAGAAGAAATAGACGAAACTTGGATTTTGGCACATTACAGAGAGTTCCACGCCCAAAACCACGGTCGTGGAAACTACAGAGGCCGTAATTTTCCAAAATCTTAGAAAAATCACCAAAACCACGGTTCCGTACAATTCCACGGCCGTGGAACACCCCGAGTGACCGTGATTTTTAAAAAAAAATTACGGTCACTATACAAACCACCTTCTTCACAAAAACAACACAAAACTTCCAAACCACGACCCTATTCCATGCCCTAAACGCCGAAACCACTCCCCCTCTCTCAAATCTTCGTTCGGAGTCCGATTCTAACGATTCTTGAGCCTAAAGTGAAGCAAATTCGATCATCTACAAGATCCAAGTATCAATTCAAGTGAACAATCCCTACAGAAGACGGAATTTGGATTTTAAGAATCCAAAACCTAGGTTTTTCTTCTCTTTCTCTACTTTGTCGATTCGGCTCAATTCTTGCAAGATTTTTTAGGATAACTCATTGGAATTGGATTAGAATTAGTCTAGGAGCTAGAGTCACTGAATGTAGTGAATGACTTGACATGGCTTTTAGATAGAGCCGGTTTGATTGTCTTCTCCGCTATTAGAGAAGGTGCATATGAGGAGATTACTAGGGAATTAGTCTAGGACGGTTTCTTTTAGGTTGATGGAGGAGAACTATGAGTTCTCAATCTTGCAGTTTGGAGCTTTTTTGGGTTCCAAGAGACCTTCAATGGTCGTTTTCCTAGCGGGGTGTATGTTCCCTCAAAAGTGTATGCATCAAAGTCTTAAATTTATATCTAGAACTTAAAGCAAAGCGAACCAGCAGTGTACTAATCAGCTGTAGCAAGGTAAGGGGGAAATGATTCCAAGGATTCAAGTATCCGACTACGACTTTCGATTTTAAGACACTTCTAAGGATCAAAGGACAGATTTTATATAGCCAAGGCTATGTGTTCAAAGGTAGATATCGTACGGTGAAGTTCCGAAACCTATTTGTCTAATCCAAAGGCTCTCTCTATAAGGGTTGTTGAGGCTGCAATATAGAAAGATCTAAGGACAAGAATTACACTCAAACCAACTATCCAAAACCCTAGGATGTAACTCTCCAAGATAAAGATAGAAAGCACACTTAAAACCTTAATAAAGGATGTTGAGTCTCTCTATTACCCAAATCTTGTAATCTTAATCTATTAAATGTTGAATCAAGGTTGAAGTCTCTTCATACACTCAAATAGAGGTTAAAAAGGTTAACCAAGGTTGGGATTTAGGCAAGGATTAACTTTGGTTAAAGATTAAATCAATTAAAAATCGTCAGGGAAATAAATCGTGTTGTTCATCATTAAATCGGACGATTTCCTTCAAGAACAACCCGATTTTCCTGTTGTCGCAAAGTTAAAATCTAAGCTCTCAGGGTCCAAATGTTTGAATGAGTTCAGTCTATCATCATCTAAGCCTTAATCATCAACTATTCTCCCTAGAATCACAATGGTTTTAGCCAACCATTTTCAAAATCAAATCAAAACTAAGATTGAGTGAATAAATCAAATAAACCCGAATCTTGAATAAAAACTCAATAGCTTTCAATTCTGTAAACCAATCTCAAAACTAATCAATGTATCTCTCAATCAACTCAATATTGTGTTCAAAAACCATAAAGATCGCAATGGAAACAAGGAATCTCACAAATATGATCAAGATTGACTTCCCGGCAGTAACCTTTCAATCCTTCTCCAAGAATCTTCAATCTCTCACAAACGTGTAAAGATTTCCCGTTGTTGGCCACCCCATTTTCGTTCCTAGGGTTCCTACCTATGGTTCCTTGTTAATGGGCCGCTTGGCAAAACACTTATCTAGCCTAAAAGTGATGTGATTTGAGTCGTCTTTACCATTGGGCCGAAAAACAAAGAAAATCATGCTAGCCGATTTTCACACAAAACCGTTCGATTTTTAGTGATAAAAATCATCCGATTTATGTTGTAAATGGCACGATTTTCTTCAACAGAGAATGCTCGTCTTTTGGCTTGTTTCCTTCCTCTCTTTTATGCCTCTTTTAGGCAACTCCTTTGCTCTTTGTGATTCCTCTAAGACTCCTTTAGTTTCCCTAATGGCTTTAGATGCTCCTTGCTCCACTTTTGTTTCCAAATCCACTTAATTTACCTACAGTTCAACCGAAACTCGTGTAGACCTCTATTTCCGAAATATATATGAATAAAGCACAAAAGGTACACAAGTTCTCTCTAAATGCAAGGTAAATCGAGGTAAACCTCTACAATATGCATGATTATAGTGGAATATAATTCATGTCATCAAAATACCCCATACTTGCCCCTTACTTGTCCCCAAGCAAGACTCAAACTTAGAATACAAGATGTCATGGATTATATATGTATGAAAACTCAAAAACCTTTTATTTGATAGTGCTTCTTCTTATTGGATCACCCTCAAAGTGATGTTTCAAGGCATAGGAAGGCAAGGCATGTATCAATGATAATAATAACATGAACTAACCCTCTTTTCTTTCTCAAAAACACAAATAGAGAACAAGATAAAGATGTAGAGGTAATTAAAATCAAACAAGTCTAAGCCATGAAGTCTTAAATACATGCGTAAAAGTCTCAAGGTCTTCTAATCAAAGAAAAGGTCTAAGAAACGTGAATTCTTTTGGAAATTGTGGTGCTAATCCGGGAAAGAGGAACAACATAATACCTTCAAGAACTTTACTTCATCACACATGCTTTGCATGTAAAAGCTTTGCTTTCTTTATACTTTACTTTTTGAGAGTATGGACAGAGGTGCACAATAACCGAAGCCTAGGAGATCGGCGTTTCTCAATTTTGAGATGCCTCAAACCCTTGATGCACATACCATATCCCGTTAGGACTTGTCGTTCTATCGGACTTTGGCAAGACACAAACACCCGGCTATGTGAATGGTGCCGAGTTACTCATCCTTATGTTCAACGTCCCCAAACTTATGAATTGCTACACTTTCACTTAACACATTTTTTATTGGCCCTCCCACATCAAACATGCCTTTTTCAATCACCTATCCTAATTCCCGGATGGTAAAAGGAGGTTACATATTTCATTGAGGAGCTAGAATGAACAAGATATGAATAAGAGAAGAAGTGAATTGCCTTGGTCATCCTTATATGATGCAAAAGAACTTATAATATAGCTTCGACCATTATTTCATTCTCTTATCAAAACATAAAAATCATATAAACCATTCATGTGTTCAAGTAACAAAAGTAAGCTCATTCATGCTATAATCAAAATCTCAACATAACCATGTCATCTTTTTGCCTTTCCACATCACAATTCTCATCATAGAGGTCATTTCCATCATAAGAAGCACAAAATTTTTTTGAAAACTCATAATATTTGAAAGAAAGCATGCAAATGCGAATGTCATAGTGAAAGCAAGTAGTGCAAGAGTTATTACAAGCCAAATCATCAAAAGTAATACAAAGTGCATAGAGTGCTAAAATGAAGTAAAAGAGATTGTAAGTACCCCCACCCCATACTTAACCCTCACATTGTCCCCAATGTGAAAAATCAAGCATAAGATGGAGAAAAATACTTACAATATAGAAGGAGTAGAATCTCAATCCTCGGTCGGTGGTGGCGGAGGTGGAGGATATGGATACATCGGTGCACTCGGATCATAGAAGTGGCCGAACTGATGGTAGTACATGTCTCTCATCTGGCCGTCATAGGAGGAGTGTTTAGCGTCCGTCTCTTGCCGGTATTCCTTGAACTGAGTGTTCAAGATGCTGTAGTCGGTGTGGAGGGCCTGATAGTCGGAACATAGACCCTGGTAGTCGGTGCGTAGACCCTAGAGGCTAGAGACTAAATCTCTAAAATGGAATGGAAGTCTATGTCCTCGTCCATGGCCTCTACCGTGGCTAGGAGCATGTGCAAAGGAGTGGCGGAGTGGCTGCATGTCATCCTCTGTCTCCTCTGTGCCTCTACTAGTCCGGCTAGGTCCTGCACCATGAGTGTCGGTATCCATGGCATCCGTGGCGTGACCACTATAAGTGTCACTCTCGAACTCGAGCATGGTCCCCTGATGCACTCCATCCTCGTGATCCTCCTCATCCTCAGTGTCACCTGCATCATCATCATTATACAAAGGATGAGCTATCTCCTCAAGCATCATTACAAAAGTCTCCTTCCAATTCCTCTTGTTCCGAATGGTGTATTCGGACTTCAAAACAATCTCGGATGGCTTCTTTTGTGGATCCTTTGCCCACGGCATGGGCACATGAAGAGTTCCTCTCCCTCGAGGAATCAAGACCTGTCTCGCAATCAATCTTTGTGATCCTAAGGGCTGGGCACTCTCAGCTAAGGTGCAATCCGAGAAATCTAACTCCAATGCCTTTGCCACATGAGTGACAAGGCCTCCAGCACAAATGTCACCCTTTGCCTTATTGGCTATCTTTCCTAGATAGTCAGTAAGCATAGAGATGATGTCGGGAATGGTGCTACATGTCCTGCAATACAAGATAAAGAGCTCGTAAGCCTTGAGCTTATGCGGGGTCTCTGTCCGTACAAATAAGCTCTCACTAAGGATCCTATGCACTACCTTAAAGGAGAGGTTGTACATGCTAGCCTCTTTCGAATTTCCCGGTCTCCACTTATCACCACCATACTCTCCCACTGAGATGGTCTCCCAAAAGGCACTAGCACTAACTCCTCTCGCAAATGTGCCTGTATCAGAGTAGGGAAAACCAAACAAATCCCCAAAGTCATCAATAGTCATAGCATTGTTGTGGTTCATGAGGCGGAAAGAGACCGTCCTCTCTCTAGGATCATGCTCAAATGTGCTAAGGAATTCTAGGGTGATCTCGATGTAAGCATCCTCCCTAATCATAGCAAACTGGCTCAGCCTAACTCTATCTAACATCATATCCACATCCTCTCGAACAAATAAAGAATCTAAGTCATCTAGCACAATGTATCGAGGAGGGGTGAAGGGACGATCTAAGAGACGTTCATATCTCTTCTTATGTTTGGATAGGGGAGGGGGGAGTTTTGGTATGGCTTGAGAAGGTGGTGGTGGTGGGGGAGGGGCATTGGAAGAAGATCCCTTCTTCTTCCCCGCATTTCGAGTGATTCTTTTCAAAGTCTCCATTTCTACAACAAAAAATCGGGTTGTTCTACAGTAAATCGGACGATTTATCTGGGTTGGGTTGATTTTTCTGTCGATTTTAAAAAATTCTCACAATTATGTAAAGTTTTGACCAAACTATCACCACACACAGTCTCCTATAGTTGTTTCTAAGCAAACCCCTCAATCAATTTCAGCAAACAAACAACTTCTAAGCAAGAACCTAAATCGAGCGAAAAACTTAGGTTTCGAATTGAAAAACCTAAATTCCGGATGGATGAGTCGATTTCCAAGCTTGTTGTTGCTAGATCCTTGTTCCTTATCGAAAATGCTTCATCTTAGGGCCAAGAATCGTTCAAAACGATTAAGGAATGAGGAGATTAGAGGGTGGGCGATTTTCGGTTCTTTGAGAGAAGGGAAATCGGGGATGGAGAGTTTATGGAATGAGAGAATCGAGTGGTGAAGGCTTTATATAGGGTGGAGATTTAATGAAGAAAATCGGACGATTTATCTAGGCAATTTATTTATCGGGACGATTTTTCTTCATTTTCTCAGCTCAAAGAAGAAAATCGGACGATTTAATTCAGGGGGGGTCGATTTGGGGGGTCGATTTATCTCCCTGTTGCCAAAAATCGCTTTACTTTGTTCCTGAATCGAACGATTTTCTTTGTGTAGCTCGATTTCTTTCCTTGTTTTTCTTGAAATTTGCAATTTGAACTAATTTATACCTCTCCATCTTCATTGATTTCTCAAATTGGACCTAATTTCCTGCGATTATTGACACAAACAAACCAAGAGTGCATCAAGGAACAAACAAAAGCAAGAACAAAAGAAGAAAAGCAACTAAACTAAGCTAAACTAAGTGACAAAAGAAGAAAAGAGTTATACTATCATGGGTTGCCTCCCAAGAAGCGCTCGATTTATCGTCTTTAGCTGGACGGTGCTTGGTTTGGTGTTCAATCGAGGAGGATAGGAGCTATCTCCTCAACCGGAACTTCCGGTGTGTATTTCTTCAACCGTTGGCCATTCACTTTGAAATTTCGGCTTTGTTCACCCCATACTTCAACTGCACCATGGGGGAAAATTCGTTTAATTACATAAGGTCCTGTCCAACGGGATTTAAGCTTACCTGGGAATAGTCGAAGCCTTGAGTTGAATAGAAGGACTTGATCTCCTTCTTTCAGATCCTTTGGAATGATATGCTTATCATGCCAGTACTTCGTCCTTTCCTTATAGATCTTTGCGTTCTCATACGCATTCAGTCGGATCTCGTCCAGCTCGTTGATATCTAAAAGTCACTTCTCTCCGGCTTCTTTCATGTCAAAGTTGAGCCACTTGACAGCCCAATATGCTTTATGGCCTAGCTCTACATGAAGATGACAAGATTTACCATAAACAAGATTATATGGAGTCGTACCTATTGGTGTCTTAAAGGCAGTCCTGTACACCCACAATGCATCGTCAAGCTTCATTGACCAGTCCTTCCTTGTTTTAGAGACATTTTTCTCTAAAATTCCCTTAATCTCTCGATTGGATATCTCGACTTGTCCGCTAGTTTGCGGATGGTATGGTGTAGTTATCTTATGGGTCACCCCATACTTAGCCAATAGAGTCTCAAATCGACGGGCTGTGAAGTGCGTTCCTCCATCACTAATGATGGTTCGGGGAGTTCCGAACCTTGGGAAGATCGTTCTATTGAAGAACTTCACCACTACCATTGCATCATTAGTAGGAGAAGTGATTGCTTCTACCCATCTTGAGAAATAGTCTACGGCGAGGAGTATGTATTGGTTTCCACAAGAAGATGGGAATGGTCCCATAAAGTCCACTCCCCATACATCAAAGATCTCCACTTCTTGTATGTTGTTGAGGGGCATTTCATTCCTCCTAGAAATATTACATGTCCTTTGACAAGCATCACAAGCAACAATATATTTTTGCACATCTTTGAATAAGGTAGGCCAAAAGAAACCGGAACGAAGTACCTTAGCACATGTTTTGTGGGAACTATCATGTCCTCCACATGGTAGAGAGTGGCAATGGCGGATGACAGTTTTCACCTCGTCTTCTGGAATACATCTTCTGTATATGCCATCGGGACCTCTTTTGAAGAGAAGAGGTTCGTTCCAATAGAAGTGTCAGACGTCCTTAAAGAACTTCTTTCTTTGAGCATATGAAAGTCCGGGGGGAATCTCCTGACAAACAAGGTAATTTACAATGTCAGCAAACCATGGATCATTACCTTTCGAGATGTGTTGAAGACACTCTTCAATCTCATGTAGTTGTTTGTCAGGGAATGAGTCGTCTATAGGGAGCTTATCCAACTCGTCAGTGAGGTGTGGAAGACGACTAAGATGGTCAACAACTGAGTTTTCTGAGCCCTTCTTGTCACGGATCTCCAAATCGAACTCTTGTAAGAGTAAGATCCATCTTAGAAGCCTTGGCTTCGCATCCTTCTTCGTGAACAAGTAGCAGATTGCTGAATGATCCGTATAGACTATCACCTTCACACCTACAAGATAGGAACGGAATTTTTCAAAAGCATAAACTACAGCTAAAAGTTCTTTTTCCGTAGTGGCATAATTGGATTGGGCCTCGTCTAGCGTCTTGCTAGCATAGTAGATGACGTGAGTACGACCATCTTTCTTCTGTCCGAGTACAACTCCTATAGCAACGTCACTTGCGTCGCTCATAACTTCGAAAGGAAGAGTCCAATCGGGTGGTTGGATGATTGGTGCTGAAATCAAAGCCTCTTTGATCCTGCAAAAAGCTTCTAGACAATCTTTCGAGAATTCGAAAGTTGCATCTTTCATTATAAAAAATTAGTTAAGGGTTTTGAAATCTTAGAAAAATCTTTTATGAATCTCCTATAGAAGCCTGCATGTCCTAAAAAGCTTCTAATTCCTTTCACAGAGGATGGAGGAGGTAGCTTCTCAATAGTTTCTATCTTAGCTCAATCGACCTCTATTCCTCTATTTGATATTAGATGACCTAACACAATTTCTTTGGTGACCATGAAATGACACTTATCCCAGTTTAAAACTAAGTTAGTATCTTCACATCTCTTAAGAACTGATGAAAGGTTAGAGAGACAGTTATCAAAGGAAGAACCATATACCGAAAAGTCGTCCATGAATACTTCCATGGTATTCTCTACATATTCTGAAAAGATTATCATCATGCACCTTTGGAAGGGGGATGGAGTGTTGCATAAGCCGAATGGCATCCTTCTATAAGCAAACGTACCCCAAGGGCACGTGAAGATCGTCTTCTCTTGATCATCTGGGTGAATGGAAATTTGAAATAAACCGCTATATCCATCTAGATAACAAAAGTAAGAGTGTTGGGCTAACCTTTCCAACATCTGATCAATAAAAGGAAGGGAAAAGTGATCCTTCTTGGTGGCCATATTAAGCTTACGGTAGTCGATGCACATTCTCCATCCCGTAACTGTCCTTATGGGAATAAGCTCGTTGTTTTTGTTGGCAACAACGGTAATGCCTCCTTTCTTTGGTACTACTTACACTGGACTCACCCACTTGCTATCGGAAATGGGGAAGATGATACCTGCATCGAGTAGCTTAAGGATTTCTTTCTTCACGACCTCTTTCATGATCGGATTTAACCGTCTTTGAGGTTGACGTGAAGGTTTGTAATCCTCTTCCATTAGGATTTTATGCATACATAGAGAAGGTTTAATGCCTATCAAATCATTAATAGTATAGCCTAATGCTCTCCTATGTTGCCTTAGAATATTCATAAGCTTCTCTAATTCATCATCATTCAGTTTCGCACTAACTATAACAGGATATGTAGAGTTAGGCCCAAGAAATGCATACCTTAAGTGTGTAGGAAGGGGCTTCAATTCCAATAAAGGAGGTGCTTTGATTGATGATTCATGACCTTCTAATGTCATGGGAGAAGCCTCTGAAGGTGGGGAAGGTGCACTATTAGAGTTGAGAACAACTGCAGTCAAGTTCGTAGAAACCGGAGAAATCCTCGCTAAATCGCCCCCTTGTGAAGAAAATCGTCCGATTTTTTGGTCGATTTTTCTTCATGTTGTCAAAAATCGACTTGCCTTTTCAGAAATCGAGTGATTTATTTCGTGTAGGTTGATTTTTTTTCACAGTTTCCGGGGTTAATTCTAACTCTTCAAATCCTGCTCCTGGTTCTTCCTTCACATCTTCTAATACTTTTACCTCATCATCACAATCATGATCTATTCCTTCCTTCATGATGCTCATACTAAGAATCTTTTGAAGTGGATCTTTCATTAGGATCAAACTCACCACCTCTCTAGACTCTTCTTCATCAAAGATGTTAAAAACATCTTCCCTTAAGGCTGGCTCTTTGATTAGAGAGGAGAGTACGAACTCCACTTTTTCTTCACCTATGTTGAAGGATAGCTGTTTGTTCTTGCAATCTACCATGCATCCGGAGGTTGCATAGAATGGTCTCCCAAGAATGATGGGAACCGGATAATCTGCAGGGATGTCAAGAACGACAAAATCTATAGGAATGTAAAACTTACCGAGTTTTACCGGAATGTCTTCTATTATCTCAACTGGCCTTGTGATGGAACAGTCGGTCATGTAAAGCGTCATCTTCACCGGTCTAGGCTCTCCTAGAGCAACTGTTTTGCATAAAGCAAGTGGTATGATGCTCACACTTGCTCCAAGGTCGCAAAGTGCATCATAAGTAACCTCTCCTAAGGTGATGGGTATGCAAAATGATCCCGGATCACGCAGCTTAGGTTGCATATTCTCTTTCATAGTCTTGATGAGTTCGGATGACTCCGTGCTCATCTTGACTTCTCCAATGTCTTCTAATTTCCTCTTGTTAGAGAGGATTTCCTTGAGGAATTTCCCATAAGCTGGCATACCTAAAATTGCATCCATAAAAGATATATTAATATGCAGCTTACTCATAAGTTCAATAAACTTACCGAAGTGTTTATCTATCCGCGCCCGCGCTCTAGATTGAGGAAAAGGTAGAGGTGGTTTGTAGGCGGGAGGAGGAACATAGACATCTTCCTTCTCTTTTCCTTTCCCTTCTTCGGTGGTGGTTTCAACTACTTTGGGTTGAGGATCGGTGGTTGTTACACCACTCTTAGTAGTGATTGCCATAACCCTTCCCTTTGGGTTATCTTCCGTCTTCCCGGGAAGCTTCCCTTGATCTCTTGGGACTTCTCCGGCTTTGCTAAATACTTGGTTTTCTAAAGCCTTGTGAGCTTTATCAACCGAAGTTATATAACTCTCCAATCCTTGTAGCTTTCCTAGGGTCGTCTCCAACATGGGATCGGGCTTGTTCGATCCATTTGATGATTGTTCCTGGCTTTTCAAAGGAGTAGAAGAAGATGGAGATGTTAAAGCTTTTTCAGCATGGGAATAGGGATTACCTAGATTTTGTTGATTGGATCTCCAATTGTTGTGTTGGAGTTCCTATTGTTGTTATTCCAGTTGTTGTTCCGGTTGTTGTTCCAGTAGTCATTCCTTTGATTGTTATCCCTTCCCATATAGTTGGCTTCTTGCTCCTTAGCCTTTTGAAGACTAGTTTTGATGACTTCCTTCAACTCCTTGATTTCATTGTTGAGGGAAAATATTTGTGTTTGAGCAGCGTGGTTCAATTTAGTTGCCGGATCGCCTTGATTCCGGCTATTTGGGTCCATCTTTCGGTGGGAATACTTCTCAATCATCTAGGCTTGCTTCTCAATGAAGTCCCAAGCATAATCTTCTCTCATGTCCATGATATGCCACGAGAGAGAGATTGGAGATTGAATTGTGTTTCCACATCCAACCCCTTATAGTATATCTCCAACAATTCCAGCTTTGAAATGTCGTGGTGTGGGCAATCCAATAAGAGATCCTGAAACCTTTCCCAAGATTGAAACAAACTTTCGTTAGGCTTCATAGAAAAAGCATTTACCTTACCTCTCAATTCCGCCGTTTTGGATGGCGGGAAGAACTTGGCGAGAAACTCCGAAGATAGATCCTACCATGTGGCCAGCTTTGCAGTAGCCTTCTTCGGCTTCATGGTCTCCATGAGAAATTTCGAAATGCTGCAAGTGTTGGTATGGAGATTCAGCACTTGCTCCACCAAACTGACTTTGGCAAACCATGGTGATGACTTGTGGTGTAAAGTTGAACTCCTGGATGTCCTCAGCTCCGAAATTCACACCTAGACGGCGTGGTTGGTGAATTAGATCCATCATTTGCCCCAAAATTTGGGGTTCATCTCCTTCATTAGCAACTCTCGCATCCCCAGATGGAATGCGAGGAACAACCGGTGGTCTCGGGTTGTTACGAATAGGATGAATCACTGGATTGATTTCCTCAAGTTCCGGCATATCCGGATCGAGTTCTTCATCATCGGATGAATCATCTCTAGTGGACTTAGTTGGCTTCTTAACTTTCTTTTTCTTCCTAGCATCATTCAATTCCAACTTCATGTCCAACATCATAACCCTGAGTTCATCAATTTGGAATTAATGACTCGTTTCAGCATCTACACGAGCTTTCTCACTCAACTTAAGTTGACGTTGAGCTTCATCCAACTCAGCCTGGATGTTCACTCGTTATTTTCAGCCATTTTCTTTTCCTTTAACTTTCTCCTTAAAGTTTTCTCCAATTCAGGATCGAAAGGAACTAGATATTTGGTAGATCTAGTCTTTCGCATATACCTAAAGAACCTGCAAAGTAGACAAATCAAATCACAAGAGCAAGAGCTCTCAAGCTAGACAACCGAAAACCAAATTTGGTCTAGACCAAATCCCCGGCAATGGTGCCAAAAACTTGTTCGCTCAAAAGTGTATGCGTCAAAGTCTTAAATTTATATCTAGAACTCAAAGCAAAGCGAAGCAAGGAAAGCTTCCAGGAAAGACGGAGGACAAAAACTTGTTCAGCAATGCTGAGGAAATTTCCTAGAAAACAAGGAAAGCTTCCAGAAAAGACGGAGGACAACCCGAAGGGAAGGGTGATGGCTATAACAACTAGGAGCGGAGCAACAACTACCGACCCGCAGTCTAAGTTTGTTGAAGTCCTCGTCGAAAAGGAGAAGGAAAAGGGGAAGGATAAGGAAGACGTCTACATTCCTCCTCCATCTTACAAACCTCCCCTACCATTCGCGCAATCTAGAGCAAGAGCGCGTCTAGACAAGCAATTCGGTAAGTTCATTGAACTCATGAGCAAACTGCATATTAATATACCTTTTATTGATGCAATTGTAGGTATGCCAGCTTATGGGAAGTTCTTAAAGGAGATCCTCTCTAACAAGAGGAAGCTGGAAGACTTTGGAGAAGTCAAGATGAGTTCGGAATCATCGGATCTCATCAAAACAATGAAGGAAAAGATGCCCCCAAAGCTAAAGGATCCGGGGTCATTTTGTTTTCCAATTGGAGTGGAAGATGTCACATATGATGCATTATGTGACTTAGGAGCAAGCGTTAGCATCATTTCGCTTGCCTTATGCGGGAAGATCGGTTTAGGTGAACCAAACCGGTGAAGATGACGTTATACATGGTGGATCGATCCATAACTCGTCCCGTCGGTATCATTGGGGACGTCCCAGTCAAGCTTGGTAAGTTCTATGTTCCAATAGATTTTGTTGTGCTTGACATTCCTGCAGATAGTCCGGTCCCGATCATACTCGGAAGACCGTTTCTTGCAACATCCGGTTGTATGGTGGATTGCAAGAATGCTAGACTTGCCTTCGACATAGGGGAAGAGAAAGTAGAGTTTGTTCTTTCCACTTTGATGAAAGAGTCAGCTCTTGGAGAAGATATATTTAATACCTATGATGAAGAGGCATCTAGAGAGGAAGTAAGCTCGATTCTATTGAAGGACCCATTGCAAAAGGTTATCACTATGAGCATTATGGAGAAGGGAGAAGAAGAGAATTGCAATGAGGAAATTGAAGCTTTGGAGAAGCTAAAGGAAGTGCATGAAGAAGAGTTTGAAAAACTCTACGATGGGTCGGAAGACGTGAGGAATCACGGTCAGTCGTGCTATTCCACGGCCGTGGTTTCCACCAACATGACCGTAATTAGCTATTCAGAGGACTCTAGTAAGTTACACGGCCAAAACCACGGCCGTGGAACTAACAGAGGGGTCGTAATTGACTTCCACGCCCTAAACCACGGCCGTGGAAGTAACAGTGGTGCCGTGATTTTGGGAAATTCTGAGAACAATTACGTTCTTTCCACCAATGATCTTGAGTCTTCTTCAACAACTTCTCCACCCTTAGAGACTTCTAAGGAAGCATTGGACACCCCTCAAGAGGCATTAGAGACTCCAATGGTGATGGAATTGAAGCCGCTTCCCACACATCTAAGGTACGCATTTCTAGGAACTAATTCTACTTTTCCGGTAATTGTTAGTTCCGATCTGAGTGAAGATGAACATAGTAAACTTATGGTTGTTCTAAGGAAACATAGGAAAGCTTTAGGTTACACTATAGAGGATCTTGTAGGAATTAAACCTTCATTATGTATGCATAAGATCCTAATGGAAGAAGATTTTAGACCTTCGCGACAACCTCAACGACGGTTAAATCCGATCATGAAGGAAGTTGTCAAGAAAGAGATTCTTAAGCTACTTGATGCAGGTATCATCTACCCTATCTCTGATAGCAAGTGGGTGAGCCTCGTACAGGTTGTTCCAAAGAAGGGAGGAATGACGGTTATCACCAACAAGAACAATGAGCTCATTCCTACAAGGACCGTAACTGAATGGAGGATGTGCATTGATTACCGGAAGCTAAACAATGCAACTAGGAAGGATCATTTTCCATTACCCTTCATCGATCAAATGCTTGAAAGGTTAGCACAACACTCTCATTTTTGCTATCTTGACGGTTATAGTGGCTTCTTTTAGATTCCGATCCATCCGGATGATCAAGAGAAGACCACATTCACGTGCCCATGGGGTACGTTCGCTTATAGGAGAATGTCGTTCGGGCTTTGCAACGCCCCAACCACCTTCCAAAGGTGCATGATGGCTATCTTCTCGGTGTACATAGAGGAGATCATGGAGGTTTTCGTGGATGACTTTTCTGTTTATGATTCCTCTTTTGATAATTGTCTTTCTAACCTTTCTCTCGTGCTACAAAGGTGTGAAGACACTAATCTCGTTCTTAATTAGGAGAAGTGTCAATTTATGGTGAAGGAAGGCATTGTACTCGGACACTTGATCTCTAATAGAGGGATTGAGGTAGATAAAGCTAAGATAGAGACCATAGAAAAGCTCCCTCCTCCATCTTTGGTAAAGGGGATAAGAAGCTTTCTAGGACATGCTGGATTTTATAGACGTTTTATAAAGGACTTTTCTAAGATATCAAAACCGCTTACTAATCTATTGATGAAGGATGCAGTTTTTGATTTCTCGCAGGATTGTTTAGATGCGTTTCATAAGATTCGGGAAGCTCTAATCTCAGCCCCGATCATCCAACCTCCGGACTGGAATCTTCCGTTCGAGGTTATGTGCGATGCAAGTGACGTAGCTATAGAAGTTGTGCTTGGGCCAAAGAAGGAGGGCGAACCCATGGTATCTATTACGCTAGCAAGACGCTAGATGAAGCGCGGCTTCACTACGCCACAACTGAAAAAGGATTTCTAGCTATTGTTTATGCCTTTGAAACGTTTCACTCTTATCTTGTAGGTGCAAAGGTGATTGTATACACGGATCATGCTGCGACCGGTATTTACTTGTAAAGAAGGATGTGAAACCAAGGCTGATTAGATGGATTCTTCTCCTACAAGAATTCGATCTAGAGATCCATGACAAGAAAGGCTCGGAAAATTCTGTTGCGGATCATTTAAGTCGTCTACCACATCTAGAAGACGACAATCTACCTATAGATGACTCCTTTCCGGGCGAGCATTTACACATCATAGAGGAGTGCATCAACAAGATAACTAAAGGTAACGAACCATGGTTTGCTGATTTTGTTAACTATTTGGTTTGTCATGAAATACCACCCGGACTATCCTATGCACAAAGGAAGAAGTTCTTTAAGGATGTCCGGGAATACTTTTGGAATGAACCTCTACTCTTCAAGAGAGGTCCTGACGGCATCATTCGAAGATGTGCGCCGGAAGACGAGATGCAAAGCGTCATCCGTCATTGTCATTCACTACCTTGTGGAGGACACGCTAGCTCAAACAAGACTAGCGCTAAGGTATTGCAATCTGGATTTTTTTGGCCTACTTTATTTGAAGATGTGCAAATCTTTGTTTCCTGCTGCGATGCTTGTCAAAGAACAGGGAATATATCTAGGAGAAACGAGATGCCTCTTAACAACATTCAGGAGGTAGAGATCTTCGACCTTTGGGGAGTAGACTTCATGGGACCTTTCTCATCATCTTGTGGAAACTAATACATACTTCATGGGACCTTTCTCATCATCTTCGACCTTTGGGGAGTAGACTTCATGGGACCTTTGGGGAGTAGACTTCATGGGGTGAAAAGAGCGAAAGTTTTAAGGTGAACGGTCAACGACTCAAGAAGTATACACCGGAACTCCAAACTGAGGAGTTTGCACCCACCACACTCGAATATATGCAAGTACCGTCTAGCTACGGACCTTAAACAAGCACTTCTTGGGAGGCAAGCCAAGGTAATGCACTTATGCTTTTGTTTTTCATTCCTATAATAGATTAGTTTAGTTGTTTTTGCTTTGTTTTGCCCTCGATACCTCCCGGTATGTCGTGTTTTTGGATGTAAGAACAATGGAATAGGTGATGGAAGAGAAAAAGTTAGAAGAAATAGACGAAACTTGGATTTTGGCACATTACAGAGAGTTCCACGCCCAAAACCACGGTCGTGGAAACTACAGAGGCCGTAATTTTCCAAAATCTGAGAAAAATCACCAAAACCACGGTTCCGTACAATTCCACGGCCGTGGAACACCCCGAGTGACCGTGATTTTTAAAAAAAATTTACGGTCACTATATAAACCACCTTCTTCACAAAAACAACACAAAACTTCCAAACCACGACCCTATTCCATTCCCTAAACGCCGAAACCACTCCCCCTCTCTCAAATCTTCATTCGGAGTCCGATTCGAACGATTCTTGACCCTAAAGTGAAGCAAATTCGATCATCTACAAGATCCAAGCATCAATTCAAGTGAACAATCCCTACAGAAGACGGAATTTGGATTTTAAGAATCCAAAACCTAGGTTTTTCTTCTCTTTCTCTACTTTGTCGATTCGGCTTAATTCTTGCAAGATTTTTTTAGGATAACTCATTGGAATTGGATTAGAATTAGTCTAGGAGCTAGAGCCGCTGAATGTAGTGAACGACTTGACATGGCTTTTAGATAGAGCCGGTTTGATTGTCTTCTCCGCTATTAGAGAAGAAGCATATGAGGAGATTACTAGGGAATTTGTCATTTCCTTTGAGCATAACGTCATGGATAGGACGGTTTCTTTTAGGTTGATGGAGGAGAGCTATGAGTTCTCAATCTTGCAGTTTGGAGCTTTCTTGGGTTCCAAGAGACCTTCAATGGTCGTTTTCCTAGCGGGGTGTATGTTCCCTCAAAAGTGTATGCATCAAAGTCTTAAATTTATATCTAGAACTCAAAGCAAAGTGAACCCGCAGTGTACTAATCAGTTGTAGCAAGGTAAGGGGGAAATGATTCCAAGGATTCAAGTATCCGACTACGGCTTTCGATTTCAAGACACTTCTAAGGATCAAAGGACACAGTTTATATAGCCAAGGCTATGTGTTCAAAGGTAGATAACGTACGGTGAAGTTCCGAAACCTATTTGTCTAATCCAAAGGCTCTCTCTATAAGGGTTGTTGAGGCTGCAATATAGAAAGATCTAAGGACAAGAATTACACTCAAACCAACTATCCAAAACCCCAAGATGTGACTCTCCAAGATAAAGATAGAAAGCACACTTAAAACCTTAATAAAGGATGTTGAGTCTCTCTATTACCCAAATCTTGTAATCTTAATCTATTAAATGTTGAATCAAGGTTGAAGTCTCTTCATACACTCAAATAGAGGTTAAAAAGGTTAACCAAGGTTGGGATTTAGGCAAGGATTAACTTTGGTTAAAGATTAAATCAATTAAAAATCGTCAGGGAAATAAATCGTGTTGTTCATCATTAAATCGGACGATTTCCTTCAAGAACAACCCGATTTTCCTGTTGTCGCAAAGTTAAAATCTAAACTCTCAGGGTCCAAATGTTTGAATGAGTTCAGTCTATCATCATCTAAGCCTTAATCATCAACTATTCTCCCCAGAATCACAATGGTTTTAGCCAACCATTTTCAAAATCAAATCAAAACTAAGATTGAGTGAATAAATCAAATAAACCCGAATCTTGAATAAAAACTCAATAACTTTCAATTCTGTAAACCAATCTCAAAACTAATCAATGTATCTCTCAGTCAACTCAATATTGTGTTCAAAAACCATAAAGATTGCAATGGAAACAAGGAATCTCACAAATATGATTAAGATTGACTTCCCGGCAGTAACATTTCAATCCTTCTCCAAGAATCTTCAATCTCTCGCAAACGTGTAAAGATTTCCCGCTGTGGCCGCCCCGTTTTCGTTCCTAGGGTTCCAACCTATGGTTCCTTGCTAATGGGCCGCTTGGCAAAACACTTCTCTAGCCTAAAAGTGATGCGCTTTGAGTCGTCTTTACCATTAGGCCGAAAAACAAAGAAAATCACGCTAGCCGATTTTCACACAAAACCGTTCGATTTTAGTGATAAAAATCGTCCGATTTATGTTGTAAATGGCACGATTTTCTTCAATAGAGAATGCTCGTCTTTTGGCTTGTTTCCTTCCTCCCTTTTATGCCTCTTTTACGCAACTCCTTTGCTCTTTGTGATTCCTCTAAGACTCCTTTAGCTTCCCTAATGGCTTTAGATGCTCCTTGCTCCACTTTTGCTTCCAAATCCACTTAATTTACCTACAATTCAACTGAAACTCGTGTAGACCTCTATTTCCGAAATATATATGAATAAAGCACAAAAGGTACACAAGTTCTCTCTAAATGCAAGGTAAATCGAGGTAAACCTCTACAATATGCATGATTATAGTGGTATATAATTCATGTCATCAGTGTACGCTAAGGATTTTTGGGAGGACATAGCCATGATCTATGATAGTGAGGACCGTTGGCAGCCGGCCGACACCAAGGCTAAGCTCATCTACCACTTAGCCTTAAAGATAGCTCATAGGGTCCTTTCCGAGTGCCTTTTCTCTAGGACCGAGACCCCTCAAAAGATCAAGACGGATGAGCTTTTCCTTCTTTATTCCATGCTTCATGGTAGACCTGCTGATTGTGCTACCCTCCTAGCCTCCACCATGAGTAAGCTAAAGAACAAGAGAGCCGGTAACATAGGATACGGTGGTATGGTTACACACATTGCTAGGCAGCTAGGGATAGACTTTTCTGCCTGTACTAAGATAGCAGCGAGACCTTTGGGTCTCAATAGCTTGATGACGAGAGGTATCATCTTCCCTAGGCACCAAGGTCCACCTACCGCCGGTATGCCTTGGGAAGAGAGAGGAGGTAGAGGCATCCTGTGGCTCCCCGAGTATTCCATTATAGCCGGACGCCATAATTGGAATCAGACTTTCGCTACTATGCATGCGAATAGGCTAGTGGCACCTCCCTATGTACCCGATGAGGTTCCGGTTGCAGATGTTGAGGAGGAGGTAGGAGGAGGTGATGGTTTTGAGGGAGGAGGTGATGAGCAGGACTTTGGCACTTCTCCGGATCAGCCGGCACACTTCCCTGACCCTCCTAGACGTTCACCACGACCCACCGGACCTTCTGGAGCCTCTTCTTCCCGCCGAGCTAGTGTGAGTGAGAGGCCGACCTGGATGGACGCTCCTCCCGCTTGGTATGGAGTGCAGCCTTCATGGATGGGAGCTCCGCCTCCTTGGTATGATCAGGCACCAGCAGCACCGACTCCACAAGACGCACCGGCATGGTACGGTCAGCCACCAGCTTGGTACCAGCAGCTACCGGAGTAGGCTACCGACCTTTCTAGGCGAGTTGGTGAATTGGAGATCCACCAGGAGGCGCAGGAGACACGGAGCCGGGAGTATGATGAGATGATGAGTGATATCTACCGCCAGCAGTTCGGGCGGTACTACAGCCATGACTTCCGCCCATTTCCACCACCGCCTCCTCCGCAGTGATGAGCCATGATGATTGACAGTTTCAGCCGCCCCACCGCCGTCAAGTGAGTTCATTTTTCTTTTTCTTCTTTTCTCTATTTCTTTTCGAACATTGAGGACAATATATGTTCTAAGTATGGGGTGGGGTGTGACTATTATGTGTAATAACTCTACTACATTTGCTTGCTTCTATCCATAACACTATGCATGTTTCATTTCCATAGTCACACGTTTCATTATTGCATTGCATGAAAAAGTTTGAAAAAACCCATAAAAATTTGAAAATTTTGGAAAATTTTGAAAGAGTTCTTGTGCTTCTAAGATTAGAGATGACTTCTATGATAGCTCTCACTTGTGGAATGAGTTTTCGATGACAATTATATGCTTAAACGGAATAATGAATTGAAAAGAAATTGAATGTGTTGTTTATCCTTTCTTGCAAGTTTCATAATGTGAAAGTTTGATATAAATCATATTAAGAAATTAAGGTTGAAATCACATGATGAGTTCTTATACTTCTTTATAAAATGATTAAGGCAATTCGATTTTTCTTTCTTCTTTCTTTGAGCACCTAGCCCCTCAATAAAAGTAATAGCCTCTCTTACCTATCCGGGAATTTGGAGGATTTGATATTTGGCATGTTTGATGTGGGAGGGCCATGAAAGCAAAAAATTTGCATTCAAAGAATAGAATTAATAGGTTTGGGGAAGTCAATCATGACGATGAGTAACTCGGCACCATTCACATAGCCGGGTGTTTGTGTCTTGCCAAAGTCGGATTGAGCGATATTCCTAACGAATTATGGTATGTGCATCAAGGGTTTGAGGCATCTCGAAATTGAGAAACGCCAATCTCCTAGGCTTCGGTTTTTATGCACCTCTGTCCATCTTTCCAAAAGTAAAGTCGAAAAATAATGTGAAAAAGAGTTGAGTTATTCAATTTCCCGGATTCATGCACCACATCCCTTATAAGTTTCCCTCCCTTCCGCATTCTAGACCTTACTTAAAAGTCCTTAAGATCAAAAGAATGTTATTTGACTTGGTGATCTAAATTGAAGTTTCACATGCTTGATTTTGACAATACTTAAAGGTTATGATGTTTGTCTTGAACTTTAAGCGATTTATGATGTTTCTTTACTTTACATTCTTTGGTTTATGTATGTGAGCGTTTTCAAGGATGAATGAAGCAAGGTTTGAGGATGATTTATTGACTAGAAGCACATTTACCTAAAGGATGGTTTGTTTTGAGTTTGCATGCATATTTCATTCTAACTTGTATTCTAAGCTTTTAAAAACCTTGCTTGGGGACAAGCAAGTGACAAGTATGGGGTATTTTGTTAGCATGAAATATTGTGATATTCTAGGCACTTAGTTTGGTTGTTTTTCCCTCATTATTGTGTACATGGATAAAGTTTAGAAGAAATTGCTAGCTTGTTCATCTATTTTGTCGATATGGAAGTCTACACTAGCTTTGGGTTGATTATAGGTGAAAAGGAGCTAAATCGGAGCAATTGGGAGAGAAAAGGGAGTGATTGATCATGTTCGAGGATTAGGAGACACATTAAGGAAGCTAAGGAAGGAGCTAAGATGAAGAATGTCACGACACAAAGGAAACTGCAAGCAACATACACTTCCATGCCCTGAATTACGGCCGTAGAAGAGTCCACGCTCTAAACCACGGCCGTGGATCTTGGCATCATGAGCGTGGAGCACTCCAGTAGGTTACACGGCCTAAAGTACGGTCGTGGAAGTCACAAGACACCGTAATCCTTTTCCACACTCTAAACCACGGTCGTGGAAAGCCCTGAGACCGTGATTTAGGCGATCTTTTGACGTACAATTATTTGCCACGTCACCTACGTAATGGGCATGGACGGTTATTCTTTCTCGTCTTATAAAAAGGCCGAAAAAGAGAGTTTTGAGCACCGTCGCATATCCTCGCATAATCCCGCTTGGAGCTCGCGGAGACGCCGCATACTTTTCGCAAGGACCTCGCCTAGGGTTGATTGGGGATCGCCGAAGGTTTCGGAAACGCAAAGATTTAGCCTTTTTCTTAGGTTTTGATATTAAAGACGGATTGACAACCTGTTCTTCATACTTGCCTTAGATCGTTGTGAGGTTTTGTGTTATACATTCTGAATCCATTAAACATTGCTCCTTGTGTTTCGGATTTGAGATTTGGTTTTGACGTTTTATTGAGTATTCGAGGGTTTTCATCTTTCATTCTCTTTAATTTGAATATTAATATCATGACAATGGTTATTGGCTAAAACCCTTTAGTAATTCTAAGGTGAAGGGTTAATAGTTGTGGCTTAGATGATGATAGACCGATCGTAAACAGATTGGACCCTGAGAGTTAGAGAGATCTCGTCGACAAACCTAAATCACGGCCTGTTCTTAGGTTTCCACGGCCGTGGTTCTCAAGATCTGTCCGTGATTTACCTCAGTTCACGAACCTTGCTTTTGCTTTAGTCCAAAGTTAAAGATTTGCTTTAACTTAGTCTTGGCTTGTCCTTTCTAGGTAGTAGTGAGACTCAACATCCTCTATTTCCGTTTCGAGTGTCACAACCTTAACCGTTTGAGTTTATCTTGATCCTTGGGTTACAAGTTTGGGTATTTGAGATTAATTCTTGTCCTTAGATCCTTTCTATACTGTAGCCTCAACAACCTTTATAGAGAGTGTCTTTAGATAAGTCATATAAAGTTTTGGAATTTCACCGTACATTACTTTACTTTAGTATACCTTTGCAACTCTTGACTCTGTCCTTAGTTCTTTAGTATATCTTGAATCGATTGCCACAATTTGATACCTGGATCTTTAGGGTTGCTGTTTTCCCTAATATTTGCAAAGCTTTACACCTTTTACTCGCTTGACAATTGAAATTGGATTTTGTTTCACCATATCCCTGTGTTCGATACTCTGGAATACTTGCTAATCTACGTCGATCCGTACACTGCGGGTTCGCTTGCTTTTATTCTAGTTTTATAAATATAAAGCTTATTTGCACGCACATTTTTGGGCGAACATCTACGTGCATGTCTTCGTTTCTTCAAGTGAATACTTCTTTCATTCTTCCAATATAGTTCTTGCCATCCTTCTTGTCCTTCCTAATGCTCCATAATGTAGCTCCATTGCCTCCTTAGACTTCAATGCTCCATTTTGATCCAAAATACGCCTTATTCCCTACAATTACAATCAAACGTGGTGTAGACCCCGATTCTTGCAAAGTAAACGAATAATGATATAATCACCAAGAATATACATCCATGCATGCAAAATAATGATGAGAAAACGTCAAAACCATATTCAAAATATAGATAATATTTCATGCTATCAAAACTCTATTAATACTATGTAGAATAGCCTCTGCACCACTTGAAACACAACTCCAAACTAGATATCTCCAAGATATTCTCCCATATCGTTACACACTCCCTTCACGGATACTTTAGACACCAATCGTCTCCATACATTACCCACTACAATGGGTTGAACCCCATTGTCAAGCTTTAGCAGCGGCGTAAGAGGAGCCGAAACCACAAACTCAACGGACACCAACCTCCCAACCACATATTAACCACCGAGGTAATCATTCTTAAAAGACCTGGACAACCGAAGAACCCTCACCACACATAGCGTCTAAGATGTATTGTTCTCACAAGTCATCCCTATCACTAGAAGTACCTTTGGGAAAGGACTTAATGCATTTAAATATCAAATCGGCATTAGCAACGATAGGTGGTTCATGAAAGTTGCAAGGTGTAGAAGGGGGAGGCTTGTAGGGGCGTTTAGCATCTACTACTTTCAAAGTCTCATCACTATAAGTGACTACTCTAGAAAAACGCAAAACCTTAACAACGTCCGTAAAATGCCCATCTAAAACCATGCGGAGACATTGCTAGATAATAGGGTTATTCTCTACACCAACTATATCGCTTGAGCCACCATCAACCATCATAAAAGGCCTATGATCGAAATCGTTTAACAAGGCCTACATAAGACTCGAAATACCCTCAGCCTCTCCCCATGTAGACAAGGTCTGCACAAATTCGTTAATGTTGTCTCGACTTTCTACTTTCCGATCTTTTGTTTTGCCTACACATAGGCCTAAACACCTACAAAGTGCACCGAGGAAGTAAAAACAACATAACCCAAGCAACTACATACTCTAGCTCAACAACCACCTTCAAGAGAGTACCCAACAACACTTGAGAGAAGTTAAGACATCAACTATGAGGGATTCTTTTCACAATAGTAATTAGAACGCACAAAACCCTTTCAAACAGATCTGTTTCAAACACCATACCCCCACTATTAACCACATCCTGATATCCAACAATCGGCCCAGTGATACCCACAACCGGCCTCGAGATACCCACATTATATCCACCATTCTCATCAAAAGTAGAAATATAGCCATCAGGGTGACCCATACATCAGCCACACAACCACATCTTGAGAACAACCAATAGCTCCAGAAACGCCACAAAAACATCAAAGTCACACTCAAGGATGCCCCAAACCTCATTTTTACATTCAACTACAAAAAGGTGTTGCCTTTTCAAATGACTTATCATGGAAGAGAAACTTATACTTCCCTCCCTACCACCACCACATCCATGAAATGATCTAAGTGGAAAACGAAAGAATCCAGTGCCTTCCCTCGTCATTTGAACCCTTAGCTTACCGTCGAAAGCAAATTTTATTTATTTCGTTGCGGTAATTCGTCGAGTAGTTGGAAAGCAAGCGACATAACTTATTGAACCATAACCATTTTGTTTTTCATATTCAACAATATAATTTCTCTTCGGGACATATAAACAAACAGTTGATGGGGATTCTTACCTCTATCTATAGGGACACCTCTTCACATTGTAACTAGGAAGCGAAACAAGGAAGTAGTCAAGTTTCTGGTGGAGAATGGAGCATTCCTTCCATGAACCAGTTGGGACAACAACAACATAGAAGCAAAAAATGGACCCCGAATTGAAATCAAAAATGCTTTTTGTTTAGACAAATCTTCTCATCACTTGGCATACTTTGTGCTATCTCTCGCTCTCTAGTGGATCCCATTCCTCCGGGAAATGACAAAGGAGGTGCAATGATATGGCTCCAATTCTAGTTGAGATTGGATTCGAGATCAGATAACTGCTATTCAGCAGATTCAGACAAAGGTGTCGGCACAAATTTGATCGATTCGCCGAGAAGAAGCGACATTGGTTCCAATAGACGGAGACAAGGTAGATTATTGTTTTATATTATGATTGTATTGTTAAAGAAGTCAAATGGACATAAATGGTTGGCACTAAGTGATAATGTGCTAAGGAAATTATTGAGGGGGCACTTAGAGGATAAGTTTACTATTGATCATGTAGATATGAAACTGAGAATTACATGTGATTTGCATGCTGAAATGATCAATGGTGGTACTAATCAATTGTTAAGCTACAATAGACTTGTACAAAACCGGGTCGGCCCGTCCAGCCCGCCCGCCCGGGAAAAAACATGGGTATGGGTAACAAGTTTGGCCCGTTCGGGCCTAGCCCGGCCCGCATTTTGATGGGACGGGTACAGATAAACATTTTAGCCCGCGGGCTAACCCGGTCCGGCCCGTATATAGTTTTATACATAATATATATATATATATATATATATATATATATATATATATATATATATATATATATATATAATTTATACTGTTTCGAGTGTTACATATTCTGATTGTTCATTTAGTTTGTTTGGAGTATTTTGACGAGTTATATTCGTTTGTAACACAAGATTGTAGGACTAACTTGACAGTAATGATACTTACTATTTTTTAGTTATTTGGACTTGTTCATTTTTGTGTGTTGCTTGTTATTGAACTTGTTGGTAGTGCACTATGCAAGTATAATTGGATTGAAAGTGTGTATTAAATTCATTATATTACTTTTTTTTAACAATAAATTCCGAAAAAAGACGCACAAGCAAGTACACACGGGCCATCCGGCCGGCCCGGTAGCCCGCCCGTGTTTTTACATGGGTGGACATGGGTAGAGTTTGTGGCCCGGACAAGCCGGGCCGGCCCACACCTTCCGGGTAGAGTTTTTAGGTATGACCCGGCCCGAGCCCAGATTTGTACAGGTCTATGCACTATCCAAGTATAATTGGATTGAAAGTGTGTATTAAATTCATTATATTACTTTTTTAACGATAAATTCCGGAAAAAGACGCACAAGCAAGTACACACGGGCCATCCGGGCCGGCCCGCACCTTCCGGGTAGAGTTTTTAGGTATGGCCCGGCCCAAACCTGGCCCGGTCCCGGATTTGTACAGGTCTAGCTACAACCTACAGGTACACTTCCCGTTGTACGTTTACGGATAGACTTCCGAAGCACTATAAGAGTGTTAGGGGTCGATGATGGATAACCCGTGTGTGCATTTAGGTGGGTTTTCTCTTTTTTCGTGTTAGTTAACAAACTTAAATTAAGAAGACAAAATGACAGGCTCTTATTACTTATGTTTGGTCTATTTGTAACGTTTGAGGGTCTTTTTTGTAAGCCTTGTAAATCTTATGATTATTTTAATTCTTTGTAAACAAAGAGACGTTGACACTTTTGATATGCATTTGTTCTCAAGATTGGTTATTTATTGCAAGTGATATAAAGGCATCACCAATGGGCCTATGAATCCCCTAATTGGATCAATCCGATGTCTTAAACCCTACCAAGTACAAGTGATATTGCAAGAAGAAGAAAAAAGGTTGCACAATATACACTTTAAAATGCTCATACGGAAAAAGAAAGTAAAAACAGAAAGAAAAAGAAAGACAACATAAGCAGAGAAAGAAAGAAAAAAATGGGATGATTCGAGAGACACATAAAAAAGGAGAGTATTCACTCATAGATCAAAGAGATCGTAGGTTGAATATTTATGAGATTTTGTGGTGAAGAAGGGCTCACAATATCTCATGGAAAATCTCTCGTTTTTGTTTTGGGTGTTTTATCATTTGTAATTCATTGTTCCCGTTTTAGTTTTATAAATCGGTACACACCAGGTCTCGTGTTTGTGTGTTGAGAACTGGATCACTTTAGATACACTCATGTTCTTGTTGAAGTGTGAATAATATTGCATATATCTTGACCTAAAAACACATAGTGCTCGTCGCTACAAATTAAGTTACAGTTCAATTGATATCAAACGGAGTTGGGCATACAACAAATTTTAGAACGAAAGAACTCAAGTGGGGAACAAATACTACAATTTACATAGACTACAATATACAAGTAGTCTATGTTGTGTAAATTAATGCTAATTTAGAATTTTAAGGTTTTGTGTATTGTTCATTTATGTGGATATCAATCGGCCTAAAGGAAGATTGATATTTAGCCAAACATTAAATACACTAGTGATTATACTCATTTATGCAAATATTGACCGGCTCAAAGCAAGGTTAATACTTGGCTAAACAAGATCACACTTAGGATAATATATTGATTAATTAATTGTGCTTTCAATAATTTTGGGGATATTAATCGGCACAAAGGAAGCTCAATGTTTGGCCAAATAGTAAAAGTGCATGTGACAATAAATAGCGATAAATGTAAAGGTTAAATATGAATGAATAGATGCTTCGAAGCAAGCCATGAACTTTGTAGCTACCTCTACTATGGTTGCAGAGTTTCATGGTTTGCTTCAGAGCATTCATTCATGGGATATGGTTACGCAACTTTGTCACAAGCCTACGCGTGGTTAATGGAATTGAAAGACCTTAAAGTTTCTTTGTGACAATAAGGCTGCAGTTTTGTTCTCCAATAACAATAGAAGCTCTGTAAAGGAGAAGCACATTGACATCAAGTTCTCGTCATTGAAGGAAAAAGTTCAAAGTGGACAGATTTGTATAGAACACATAAGCAGGAACTTCATGCGGATTCGTTAACTAACAGTTTGCCTCCTAAAGTTTTTCATGAGCACATTTCTCGTATGGAGCTTGACAGTTTTGCAATTCCTTGACTTATTAGAAGTTTGTCTAGATGTTCAATGTTATATAGCTTATGCATAATAATGTTGCCATGATTTACATTTTAACTAAAGGTTGTTCTGGATTGATCTACGAATAAAGACGGACCAGTTGGAAATAAACATTCTTATGAGATCACATTGCATGTCATTTTCATGTCACTCATTCATACTTGATCTATGCCACTGAGTATACCAACATGATGAACACGGAAGGTTTAGTTACGATGATTGTGAAGAATGTTGTAATACCCGAAAATTTTTAACTCCGTTTAATACCGGATCAAACCGGATTCCAATCCGCCAACCTAAATTCTTTTAAATAAAAATAAAACGATATTAGATTCTATCATTTTATGTGACCTTGATTCAAATAAAATGATAACTTATATAATTCAGGAATTAATTCCGTACTTTTAACAGTTCCGGGCGAATAACGAGTATCCTTCAGCCCTCTTGTTTTAATTAAGGAGCAAGCCCAGTTCTGGCCCAACAGACCCAACCCATTTCCAAGTCAGGACCGTGTTTGATCAAGATCCGAGACAGGATGTCTCGAGATGAGGCACCACAGTTCACTATTAGTGTTGAATGAGTGATGAGACATCAGGACCGCGTTTGTGTGCCGTCAAACAGTGAGTTGAGACAGAGGATACTAGGTGAGGCTCATGCTACCCCATACTCAGTACATCCTAGAGCGAATAAGATGTACAAGGATGTGAGACGGTCCTTCTGGTGGGGTGGTTTGAAGCCCGATGTGACACGGTATGTAGCTCAGTGTGCGACCTGCCAGCAGGTCAAGATTGAACATCGCAGGTCCGGAGGAGAGCTCCACCCACTTCCAGTACCACAGTGGAAGTGGGAGGATATATCGATGGATTTCGTCACAGGATTGAGACTCAGCAGAGGTTTTGATGCTATTTGGGTAGTGGTAGACCGTCTGACGAAGACCGCACGTTTCATTCCGATTAAGGAAACGTGGCCGGTAAGTCGTCTAGCTGACGAGTTCACCAGGCACATTGTGAGACTCCATGGAGTGCCGAGGACTATCGTCTCCGAAAGACATGTTGCGGGCTTGTGTACTAGATTGGGGAGAAGTATGGCCAGATCATCTCCCACTGTTATGAGGCTTTGTACGGGCGGAGATATCACACGCCATTATGCTGGGAGGAGCCTAGCAAAGCTGATGGAGTAGCTCCAAATTAGATACAGGATGACATCGATCGGATTGCCCTGGTCCGGGAACGGATGTTAGCAGCTCAGAGTCGTCAGAAGTCCTACGCCGACAAAAGGCGTCGACCCTTGGAGTTTAGGGTGGGTACTCGGGTGTGGTTGAGAGTGTCGCCGACGAGAGGATTCCGGCGTTTCGGCATTAAAGGGAAGCTGAGTCCCCGATATGTCGGACCTTTTGAGATCTTGGAGAGAGTTGG
Source organism: Fagopyrum homotropicum (assembly GCA_033239125.1). NCBI lineage: Eukaryota > Viridiplantae > Streptophyta > Magnoliopsida > Caryophyllales > Polygonaceae > Fagopyrum > Fagopyrum homotropicum. The sequence goes on from BSWB01000003.1 coordinate 120,149,879, forward strand.
AGAGGTTGCATACAGATTAGCACTACCACCGAGACTAGAGGGTGTCCATCCGGTCTTCCATGTATCTCAGTTGAGAGAGTACTTCCTGGATCCGAGACACGTCATCAGCCACGAGGATCTGATAGTTGAGCCCGACCATACATTTATAGAGTACCCAGTAGCTGTCTTGGAGCGCAGTACTAGACGTCTGCGGTCCAAGGAGATACCGATGTGGAGGATCCAGTGGTCTAGACGAGGAGCTGATGAGGCCACTTGGGAGACAGAGGAGAGTATTAGACGTAATTATCCCGAGTTCTTTGCGGAGTTAGATGTTACTTCTGTACCGACGAGTTAGTACTCGAATGTTGTGTTGTTTGACTTTTCATGTTTTACCTTGAATTGAGAGTTTGTGTTTTCTTTGATGTGTGCGTGATTATGATGATTAAGTAGTTGCATGGTAGAAAACAAAATCTTTCCAAGTTTCGGGACGAAACTTATTTTAAGAGGGCACTAATGTAATACCCGAAAAATTTAAACTCCGTTTAATACCGGATCAAACCGGATTCCAATCCGCCAACCTAAATTCTTTTAAATAAAAATAAAACGATATTAGATTCTATCATTTTATGTGACCTTGATTCACATAAAATGATAACTTATATAATTCAGGAATTAATTCCGTAAATAATCCTGTAATTAATTCCGTACTTTTAACGGTTCCGGGCGAATAATGAGTATCTTTCAGCCCTCTTGTTTCAATTAAGGAGCAGGCCCAGTTCTGGCCCAATAGACCCAACCCATTTTCAAGTCAGCCCAGCCCATGCGCCAACTAATTCAAACCCTAATCAGCCTTAATTAATTTAAACCTAATTCTATTCTCCCCTAAACAAAACAAGACGCCTCACCTCGTAATGGACTCTCGCTGCACATCTGGTACCAGAAGGAACGCCGCTCAGACAAGACGCACCAGGACCACCACTGACGCCCTCTACCGGAACCGCACGCCGGGAGTGGTGAAGACAACCTACGGAAGACGTGCGCCAGCCTGCTGTGGTCGGATCTCCGGTAAGTCCGGCCGAATCGCATCTCTTCCTCCTCTATTTTCCTTCGACTTTCCGGGCTAATTGGAAGTTGGCTATTCTTTCCGGGTCCTGCAGTCCGTAGTCAAGAAGAGTGGTGCAACTGTAGAGCGCAAGCGAGCCCACTTCGAACCTCTGCAACAGCCACTGATAGAACCGAACCGAGTTGTTGTTCCTCTCCGAGTGTGCGACGAGTGGGTTGGACGGGTGAGTACTTCTCTGCCTCGGTGCACTATTGTATGGTTGTATATAGAAGTATATGGGTTTAAGTGTGCTGAGTATATATATAAGTATATATACGTATGAGGGTACTGAATGTATATATGTATATACATGGTTGAGCAGTAGAGATAGGCATGATTAGGTAGGAGTATAGTGTTGTGTATATATGGATGTATAAGTATATATAGAAGCATAGTGCTGTGTATATATATGTATGGTTGAGCAGTAGAGATAGGCATGATTAGGTAGGAGTATAGTGTGCTGAGTATATATATAACATACCATGTACATATATACGTATTTATAGATATGAGATGGTAGATAAGTGTATATATATGTGAATAAGTAGAGTGTATATACATAAGTATATACATAGAAAGGTAACGTATTTATACGCGTATACATATATGTGTAAGAGTAGAGTAGTAACCGGGAAGGAAGTAATGTTGTTCTCTTTGACGAGTGTTTGGGTTTTAACCTCATAACCTCTAGCAAACTATCCTTGAGAACCAGATTATGGGAACAAGTTCTAAAGGAAAAAATTAGGATTTAAGAATAGATTTTCGAGAGTTTCCGGGACCAGGGGTAAAATAGCCTTTTTCTTTAAGAGTGTTGTATGCTCGTATTTTCTCTATATGAGATTTCACCTCTTAGAAGTTTATAACTTCTAAGAGTAGGGGATATGATTTTGATCCACATGCCTTATTTGACAGACATTTGAGTTACCATGAGTACGGACCGAGTTGAGTTTGGTTAGAGTGTGATTTGATTCAAGTAAGTCATTGCGACTTACTTAGCTGGTTTCTGGATATTAGTTAGATGATAATAGTGGTGTGTGCGCAATGTGTGTTATAATAATAACTTGTTAGGACGACTGTTGTTATTATATTTTAAGGCCCAAGTGTATGTATAACGGGCCATGATATCACTGCTAAGCTCTGACAGGAGACTGAGAGGTTCTCTATACCCAGACCATACAGGTACAAGGTGAGATGCATCGGATCCATTCCTGATGGTTATACGGGGGCGGAGGCGAGGTTTGGGAATCCCTCGTGTCACAAAATAAGTATCATTAGTGAGAGTGAATGACTTAAATGAAGATAATAAATGGATTGTTTGAAAGCATGATGAGTGTTTACTATTGCTATGTGTGTGTGTGCTATTATTATTCTTCTAATGTTTAGATAGCTAGCTAATGGTTGTTCTGTTGTGTTTTTAGATTTACCGCAGGTTAGAGCAGCAGCTGAATGATCCGGAAGTAGTGGTCAGCCGGGTCTCCTTACTCCTTAGAGTGGGGGTTTGGGTTGTTGCTTTGTTGTCCTTTCCTCTTGTTACGACAGTTAATCCTTTCCGTTGTTTAAGTACTATAGACTGTTAGACTTTGTTGCATTTATCCTTTTAAAAATACATTTTTATGAATTTCGGTTTTTCTTATTTGTGTCTTGTTGCAAGATCCTAGTAATATTGTTGTCAAACTGAGGTCGGGACCCGTTGTGAGGTCCTAACCAGTAATATCCCGAGTTTTGAGAATTCGGGGTGTTACAAATGTCGTTGTGATCTCATATTGATATAAGAGATCTACCATATTGAAATAAAGAATAAGTCTATATAAAATTAGTCATTACGTGTACATGTATGTAAAATTTCAATTCCGATTGTTACTATGAATCATGTATGTAAATTTCGATTCCTTAATAACCTAGCATAATTATGATCCTTGTTTTATGGTTCAGAAAATTTAACTATTTCAACATATTAGACTTAATCATTCCTTACGATTAAAATGAGTATTGCAAAAGATGGAAGGGTTCAAGTGCGGATCAAAATTTTGAGTCTTCGTATGGTTGTTCATTTCATGTATGATGAGTTGTGTGAGATATGATCTTTGAATGAAGATGTCGGTTGAAGCAGGTGGTAATTGGTTACCAAAAATGAAGAAGGTCTCAAAAATCATGACAAATTCCTACGACCAAGAAGAGTTACAATATGCATGAAACATGAATCCCCTCAAATTCTACCTAAATATAAGATTATGATTTTTTTTTTTGTATAAATATAGTCTCTGTTAATACTTATTTAAAAATTTATATACAATTTATATACTTTACAAAAACAAACGACACTAATGCTGACGTGACGTCTCACAATTTTTCTCAGATTAAATCTTGTACTAAATTACAAATTAAATCAATAAAAAAATTTTACTAAAGCTAAAAAATTTTTAAAACAAACTAATGATTTGATCGATTAAAAAGAAACTAGATAACAATAACTATAAATACTACCGGGATCACAATCTGGATTACTGATTTATTTAATGATTTTTTTATCGATTAATTTTTTAACTATATAATTGGCCAAAAAAAGTTTGAAAACAAACTAACGATTTGATCGATTAAACAGAATTTAGATCAAAATCTAAATCAAACCATTAGTTAGAAATCATTAGTTAGAAAAATTGTTAGTTAGATAAATCTAAATCAAATCTTCAACAGATTAAAATTATAATTGATTTTTGTTTAATTTATACGTCATAAAATCTAAATTAAAAAAAAGAAAAGCAAAACTTCCCACATAAGCTTTATTGTAACATAAAAATTTAATCGATTACATTTTCAAGATTTCTTCAAATTTATCTTCTCAAACAAGCAATTGCAGTTTACTATCCACTATATACACATGGACCACTTGATTGTATATCAATCATCATCGTCAATTGCTACTTATCAATTATTCGTCACATCTATTATTTTGATTGGGTTGTTCTATTACTAACATGTTTTTGTATCTTCGGCGTGATAATAGGTGTCTTCACAAACGGTAATTTGATGAAAAATTGACTTCGCTTTGGACGTGAATGGGAGCTCTGGTTCGAGACATCTTCCATGGCGGAACCATAAGGAAGAACGGGTCATGGAAAAGGAAACGATATCTTGAAGAAAAGGGGATGCAAGATCACTTATTTGGTCGAGGGAACGGTGCTTCAACGTAGGAGAAAGTGTCTAGAGATATCCGAGAGAAGCATCGAGAAGAACCCCACAAAAAGAGGACGAGGACAAGAGGTATACCACCACCCTTTATTGCAAGTCCTTCATTTTCTAATGGTTTCAATGCTACTAGTGCTTATAGCAATGGATCAACAGGGGACTGATGGTCGTGAAGATTCTCTTTAATTGATCAGCAGGGGGCTTGACTACCACCCATTGATTACAATGTTGAAGAACCCCGCGAGAATTTGAGAAATATATAAATGTAAGAAAATGTGTTGATCTATTATGGTTTCTTCCCTTCAGGCTTTTAGGGATTTGAAAATCTCCATTAATTACCTAAAGAACTCAGCTGAGAGTTGTTGCGAGTGCTATCAAAGGGGTTGAAAGGACACTAATTATGACTTGAATGAAATTGGAAGAGTTGAAAGGCTCCTTCTCAGCGATGGTCCCGACTTTGGGTCATCATACTCGGTGAGAGACCATGGCGTATGTGGAACCGGTGTCGTATCTAGAGATATCTCCGGTCTACTTTTGTTTGCCACCTCGAAACGAATCACTGATGTGTCTACAATTGAGGTGGCTGAGAGAGAGGCAATTTGGTTGGCAATGAAATTGGCTGATGATTCATGATTCATGCACGTAATGGTGGAATTTGACCATGCTAATCGGACCAAGGGGAGTGGGGAGGAGTTCTCGCATAACTACATTGCAAAAACGTTTTCTTAAAAGTTATGGTTTGCAGTAACGTAATTTCTCTTCTCCGATCTGTTTTTACTAAATCACAAATTAAATAAAAAAAATTTTACTAAAGCAATAATTAAATTTTAACGTTTGATTTTTAAATTTACATCACACCTTTTCATTCGATTGTGAAAAATACCTGATCAATCTCACAAAAAATATTTAAAATCTCCCATATATTCCAGTTTTAGCTAATATATTCCTCTCTATCAAATTTGTTATGTTTAAACCAATTGTTTGATAATTTTATTTACCGATTTTTTTTATGTTAAATAGAGTCGGAGATGAAAGGAGGAAACTCTAAGGATACTAAATGAACTTGATAAGTTTAGATAAATGTACCAATTTTTAAATCGATTCGTATCTGATTCTTTTATTTTTAAACTATACGATACATTTTTTTTAATCGATTTAAGTTGATTCATCGAATACATTCCTATTTATTAAACCTATTTTTTTATCAAGTTTTTAAAACAAATTGTTTGATCATCTTTCAATGATTATATGATTTAGATCATTTAGACTTTTGTACCGATTTTAAGCGATTTCCTATTAGGTTCTGTTTTTTTTAATTATACGTTTTTTATTAGTTATTTAAACATACTTATGTTGATTGATAAATTTAAACTTTAAAAATTAATTTTATTATTTAGTACATATTTTACTTCAGTTCTTTCTTTTTATATAGAAAACTAAACGTACAGGTTTCGTTTAGATAATCACAATATATTCGATTTAAAATTTTGATATTTTGTTTTGTTATCCCGATACTTTCATATTTTTATTGTTTACAAAAATTAAAGTAAAATATTTTTTTTATATATAAATATTGTCATCTATAAACTAATTTTTTTAATTTACAAAGTTTAAAATTTTGATTTTATAAATCTAAATAATTTACTAAAAATGTATATTTTTTAAATAAAAAAGATTACTCTTCGGGTATTTTTTTTATCTAAGTACTTCAAACTTCATTTTAGTTTTGTGTATTTTATTAGAAAATTAAACTTTCAATTTTTTATTTTATAATTAAGTACACATTTCGTTTCAGATTCTTTTTTTACAAAACTAATTTTCAAGTTCCGTTTACATAATCACAATATATTAAAGTAATTTATTTATAAGACTATAACAAAGTTATGCGTTGTATAGTTTTTTTTTAAAAAAAATGTGTATTGTATAAACATTAAATTTATGAAGTGTAGACTTATAAGAAATTCAAAACTCGTGACTATTTTAGCGTTTTGAGAATAATTAAAGGTGAATTACTATTATAATGTTTTATAAATATTCTTTTCGTTCGCATGACTCATGGTATATTACTAAAAAAATTCAATATATAATTATGCCTGCACCTAAAAATTCAATATATAAATAAACCGCACAAGGTGCGGGTTATGCACTAGTTTATAATAAATAATTTAAATCTTTATATTAATGGATTTTGATAATGTTAAGGTTTAAAACCCCTCACAAATGAGGAAGAAGACCGTCCATAGACATGATTTTATTAATTGTATTTATAATATTAATACAATCATATACGATGATATTGATATTAGAAGATTATGTATAATCAAATCTTACCCCACAATAGCCTAATATATCTAGGATAATAATTATAATAATAATAATAATAATAATAATAATAATAATAATAATAATGCAATATCTAATAGATTTATTTATATATAAAAACTCATTTTTAAATATGTATAAATAAAATATATTTTGTTTCTTGCCTCCGATAGTTCAACCATTTATATATACAAAATAAATTCATAGAACGAATCTCATTCGCTAAAATCCGTAAATATTGTTATCCTTTTTAACCCGAACCAAAATATTTTCCTCCTTGGATCAAATACGGATCAAATACGGATCATAATTTTTTGTAAAATAGATATCCATATGTCTACAGAAATTTATTTTAATTAAGTTAAAATACCCATTCACCTTTATTTGGATTATTTCATTTAGACTTTGGAATACTTTTTATAAAACAGTTTGTAATAAAGAAAGGAGGAAGAAACATATTCGAATATTAAGTTTTAACGATGAAACAAATATCCGAATATCAACGGATAATTATCTCATATGATATAATTTATTTCATATTAGAGTATTAGATTTTGTGTCCAGGATTATCCAAATGATCATAAATAATTAATAAATTTTAAGAAAATAAATTTTGAGAAGGTAAGTAGGCATCCCGTCAAGTACAAATCAAATCTTAAAAATATCAAAATATTTTTAGGGTTATTAAGTTAATTATTGTAATTGTTATCGTAAGATATAAAATTAGATAGCGTAAAACATGAGCTTCACTATTATTTTTGCTGGGCCAAAGAAACAACCTCTCTGACCGTTGGCCCCTTCATCATCCTTCCTCGCATTTAACTGTCTTGTACAACAAAAACATATCCAGATTTATTGTTTTTATAACACTTGAAACTTGAAAGTTAGGTGCTGCATGTGTTGAAAACAAAAATGCTGATGTCCAAATTATAAGTTACAGCCTAAGAAAAGACGAGAGTATACACAGAACAAACTCGTATAGGTCGTAATCAGTTGGGAAGGAGGAGCAGACGCTTGCTTCTGCTCTCCGGGAGCCCAATGAAAAGCTCCGTCTCTACGTTGTCTGATATTTGACTTGCCTCTTCAGACGACGACGTCTCGTTGTTGAGGTCCAACGCGAGTGCACTCCGGATCGGCTGTATAAGCTGACAGTTATGACACTGCAACAACAACAACAACATCGTGTAAACGACATGTCTTCATGCTTGAACCTAACATATATAGTCAATTTTTCTAAGCATCTATGCTATCCGCCGGCTTTGTGTCAAGTGTCAACTAGTCCGGATAGTTGAACTTGACGGGGCAGTGTTAAAGATGTGTGGAAATATGTCCCAGGTCGACTAGGTTCACTTTACGTGTTAATTCCGGATATAAAAAGATAATTTAACACAAACCTTTTCAGTAAGTAATGCACTTTGAGCCATCAGTAACCTCTCCTGAATATTCCATCAAGATTGAGCTTTGTTAGTCATAAGTACATAAATATATATATATATATATATAGATGCATGATCTTAAGTGTACTTGCCTTTTCCTCCAACTGTCTTACTTGCTCATTGAAAACATGATTCTGAAACAATCAACAAATTAAAAATGCATGTCAATGTATCATACACGCCATAACTAACTTAATTTGAAGAATGTTAAACCTTTTGAGCTCGGATCTTGGAGACGCTCAGCTCGAGCTGCTTTTCCAACTTCTTTATATCTTCACTACTGCATGATGCCAAGTCTTCTCCTAAGAGTTTCCTGATCAATTAATACAGCCCACAGTAAGTTCTTCAATGATTCCTTATACTAATGCTATCTTACAGTCATTTTTATAATTAATATACTAGATTAAGAGCTTATATCTATCTAACCTTTTTGATGCCTCAAGTATCTCAATCTTCTTCATCAGATGTGCAGTTTCATGCTTCAGATGCTGTCACAATAAGATTCCTCAACCTTATCAGTGACAAAATTAAAAAGAGTATATATGTACTATCTGCAAATATTGTTTATGAACATCAAGGGCCCGTCTGAAACTGCTAATCGTTTTCATTTCACCCTTCTAACCAAACGGACCCTAAGAGTTTAGTATATAAGGTAGAAGGAACCCATCAGCCCGATGGGTTCCAATACTAAACTAGCCTTTTAAATCTATCTGCTTTGTTCCAATTGACTTGAGAGTAGCATATAATGGCATAGAGCAGGAAAGAAAGAGAAGTAGCTTAACCTGCATGTCATCTTGTGCAGATATATCTGTAGGTTTGACATCCTTTGCGTGTCGCTTGTAACGTTCTATTGTATTCTTCATGCTGCAATTGTTCATAAGTTTGCCAAACAAATAAGAAAAAAGGACTTGTGTTTCAATAATGTATAAGGGGAAGCTTAAGATGGGTAGTAATATTGCTTGTGAGTACTACCCTAGCTACAATCTGCACATCATCAATATAATGTTTTCAAAACATCATATAGATTAACAGGTGTAAAGCAATGTTAATTGTTCAAGCCCAACACATCAGTACTGTGAAAGACTCGGCATCTCTCAACCTTAGATCTGAAAACTTATTATCTAAACAAGGGCAAGCCTGTGATCGGGAACTATATATGTGGCTACAGATCTTAGGGAAGAGCATCAAGTGATCAGCACAAAGAAGATATCATACATTCATACTTGAAATGGTGAATCAGGAATTTAATATATAGAGAAATTACTAAATAACCACCACTCCCACTAGCTACATGAAGTAATTGCTTTAAAAAGATTGAAATTGTGTATCATTTAAGGGATGTTTGATTAGAAACAGTTAAGAGTAAGGAAATGAAAATGGTTATGTTCATTTCATGTTTTAAAAACATCTAACGTTCCATTTTAGTTACTAAACAAACATGATTTTTTATTGATTGGGTAATATTTCATTTCCGATAATTGTTCCAAAAGGTCCCCTACATGAAGTAATTGCTTGTAATTTTATTGAGATTATGTATCATTTCGTGTTATTAGGATTTACTTGATATTCATAAGAATGATATTTTTAAGATAAGAGTTAGGCGGGGTTGAAAAACACACTAGTGTAAACAAAACTCGAACTCAATGCCTAATAAGTAACAATATCGGATTAGCATGGCGGTTCCGAGAGCACGGATTGTTTGTTGACTCGAGTATCATGACGTGGCACGACTCTATTGACATGACATAACCTGAGAAGCATTGATTGTGTGCTTGTCTTGGTTGTATGTTCAAAGCCCTTGTGTGTGGTGTGCATTGTTTAGGCGGCTTTTGTATGTGTTAATTATGTTGTAACTAGTGAAACCCTTTACAACGGTCGTATCCTTTGGGGCATTTATATGATTTAATCGTAAGTATATTAACAACAAAATATCCACAATCTGAACAGTAATAGGATCATTATCAACAGAAATCACCATAAATATATGCAAATCTTGTAAGACAGGATACTTATTTACTAGTGAAAGCATTTATATATGTAAACACAACTATAAATGCTGAAGATGGAAGAAGTACACATTGCATATATAATATATATGCTGATTATCCTGCACAGTAGAAATTGTACCAGGCCAGTGGTAAAATTCAAAAAGGAAGAAATAAAAAAAAAGATGACTTATTTACTACTTGAATGGTACTTTGGGTCACTTGCTTGCAGGCAATTAAGACAAGTTTAAATAGTTAATCTTATTATTATGCAAATAAGAAAATGAACCATTAAGGAGACCAGATATCAGGAGCAGAAACATTTACTCCGCTCAGCTCACTTTGTCAGTAACAAATTAACAAAATCGATGCAGCTATGGTGGATTCATCAGTCCATAACCCTCGGGTTTACAAGTTAAACTTAATCCTCCACCAATCAAAAATTTTTGAAAAAAAGATTACTACTGACAGCAATTAATAAAAATAGGAAAAAAGATGAAGATTCAAATGCTGGATGATTTCATGCTAGTAAGAGACATTTAATATAGGTTTGAGCACAGTACAGACTACAGACAGATCAAAATGGTAGAGATGAAGGAAACTGTAATTAATTAATTAATTAATTCTTGAGCCCTAAAGTGCAAAAGTCAGATAAACCTAGCTAGCTTCTCCATAAATGGAAGCAAAGCATTCAAATGAAGTGGCCAAATCAGAATATGCATCTAAAATTAGAAACCCTAATAAATGAAGGCAAAAGAAAAACATACATACCAAGAGCTTGCAAACTCATAGAGTTTGCCTCTGGGGGAAAAGACAATAAGACCAACTTCAGCATCACAGAGAACAGAAAGCTCAAAGGCCTTTTTCAGAAGCCCATTTCTTCTCTTTGAGAAGGTCACTTGTCTGCTTGTTGCATTCTCTATCCTCTTCATCTGGGTCTTTCCTCTCACCATCTTTCCAATTCAATTAGGTCAAACTCAAGCTTTACTCAAATCTGCAATGAGACAATCAAAGCTTTTTAGCAGTACTAATTAGAGCTCATACAAGAAAACCCAGAAAAAGAAAGACCTGATCGAATCGATCCCTTTCTGAGAACAAATTACTCAATACAGATGAAAATCTGAAAACAAATAAAAAGCTTGCATCTATATGATGAACTCACAACTGTTGCAGGTTTGTGGTAAACGTTTATGAAGGAGATTGGAGCGATTGATTGATTGCTACCTCCCTTGTTTATTTGCCCTTTGCTTCTCTTTCTCTCTCACTAACATTTTTCCCTTTTTTAGTAGTATTGGCCATCTATGGCACTGCCCCCAATAAGAACCTGGCCCACCCCCTATTCCATTCCATGTACAATAATCTCTTTTTTTTTTTATGTATTAAACTAGTTTAAATATATTTTTTTTTAACATATGTAAGCAAATGTATGATTCAAAAGTCTAGTTTAACAACATATTTATAAATGTGGAGATTAAACATTAATTATACTATTATTATTGTTATAGAATTTATTTATTTATTAATAGAGTTTTATAAATTAAAGTTTTTAATTATGTCCATGAGAGGATAAAAAACCGTTTATACAATGTGTCTTATGTAGATTTTTCTAAGTTAATAAATTATAAATTATACTTATCACATAATACTTTATATACTTTTCTTGTGATGGAGGTTAAATTATATAGTAAGATAATGCTACATTAAATTTTAAACTAAAAAATATGTTTAAGTAATGTTGTGACAACGTCATTTTTATGTTTAGTCTAGTAGAAGAGACGGATAATTAACTCAAGTATACAAATTCTAACATTAACTAAAAAGTTATATAGTATACATTTATTTAATAATTGAAACAACAATAAATTGTAGGGATAAGATTAAATGGGACCATAACATCAATTTAAGAGATTAGAAAATCCTACCTACAAGTACAATTGTGATTTTTTGCAATAAGTTTTGTCTCAATTAATGCATGTTATTAAATACATTCTTTAGCTAATTTTTTAAAAAATAAATTTTATCTAAAATAATGTATGTAATCAAACACTTTCTTTACTTATCAAATATGTGTTTAAAATTAGTTATAAAAAAATGTGTTTAAAATTAAAATTATTTATAAATTTTAATTTATAAGCAAAATAAAATTTCTTACAATAGATTTTTATCTTAATGAATATAATCTAATCACACCCCTTCATACCAAATATGTATTTTACACCAATATTTTTATTTTTATTTATACACATATAAGATTAGAATTTTGTAATAAATTTTGTTACATTTTTTTGTAATATCACCAATCATATCTCTTTATTAGAAAATTTGTATTTGAAAGCGATATTTATAATTTAAGTTTTAATTATCAACTCAGAATCGTCAATCTTAACGTATCAAATGATTTGCAAATACTTTATACAATAAATATATTGGAAGACCAGTCGTTTTGAGAAAATAAAACTAATTTTTGGTTGGTTTTTGCTAAAACAATTAAGAAAAGTATTTGTTATCGGAGTTATCAATCAAAAATAATTATCTATTTACTTTTAGAAATATCGGGCGTAGCACGGGCCTATACCCCTAATGTATATATGAATGGAAGTTTTAGTAATTTCCTTAACGTTTTATTAGGTGACTTAGCTAGTTGCTTCACATATGTTATTAGTAGTTTGCTTTAGTATGCATAATATTTTTGTGGCTAAATTCACTAACTAGGCATTTTATAAATATTGATCTATTTAGTAGGGTCATAGCATAAACACATTTAGTAAATTTACCCCTTACAAAGTAATAATAGTCAATTAGAGTGTAAAAAATAGAGGGGTCTACAAAACAAAGTGCATAAAAAAGAGTCTACTTCACCAAATTCTTCCATATTTTTTTTGGAAGAAGTCTAAAAGTCGGCAATTTAGATCAACTAAAGTTTGGTTATGTATACTAAAGTACTGTACACCAATGCTGCTTCTAGTGTATGAATCCCGTGGGTCACATTTTGAGGGGTTTTTTTATGACGGAGTTATGGATGTGATCGAATCATAATTGTTTTAGTTAAGTTCGAATTTGAGGACTCTATAGTTCTTTCTAAGGTGTTTTCTTGTGCACTTCTTCCAGAGGATTCTTCTCACTACTTTGTTTGGTTCTTGTTATCTAATTTCACTTTGTGCATCTATTAAGAGAAGCAACTAAATACCCTAAGTCTAACCTAGATGTATCTATCCATATGAGTGTCTTGTGCAACAATCGACATGGGTGAACGCCGAGAGTTCACTTACCCATCGATCTGTAGGTGGCTGAGGAGGCAGTGCCGAGGGAGCACTTCCTTGACCCTTGCTGCTGGTGCTCCTATAGACGAAGGCTAGGGCATAGGGTTTCACTCTTTCCGCTGTGTATGACTGCACCTAGGGACGAAGGACAACAAGTCCTTAACGATTGGTTCAGCTGCTCTTTTAAAGGAAGGGGAGACGGGCAAAACAAGACTCACCTCGACACCATTGTTGGCGCTGGCGATAGACGAGGAAGGAGTCGCTTTAGTGGATCGGATTTGCGTGCAGGAGAAGACGATGGCACTATGCTCGTTGTGGATCCCTCTAGTCTTACTGACTTCAAATTAACGGCGATGTGCTTCTGTTTGCCGTAGGAATTGTTGGTTCTGATATGACAATGGATGGTAGAGTTTTCCTTCATTGTCCTCTTAGGACATTTCAAGGTTGTCGGGATGGAGTAGAGGGAAGCAGAGGTTTCTCTTGTTTGGTTTCTCATCTTAAAAGGAAACATTTTTGTTCCGAAGATAACAAAAATGTGATTCGCTACACTAATGGGAATAACCTTGATGTATTTGTGGCTTTTGAGGAGACCTTGGCATATCTTGGGTTATGGTTATGTGGGCGTTGTATGAGTCTGCATACTTCGAGTCGTGCATGTCATCACTCTGATGGTTCTGTTCGTGTTGCTTATGAGGACAGAGTGGTAGGAAGTTACATTTTGGGTATCTCGAAGCTGGTCATGGGAGAGTCGTATGTTGCGAATATTGGGGATGGGTTGGTTTTTTATGCGGATTTGCTTGATAAAGTCTTTCGCATTCCTATCACTATTGTGAAGAGTATCCCGCATAGTTGTCGTCTTGCTTTCTCTCAAGCTCTAAAGGGTGCTCTCCGGAGAGTGGTCGTTGAGCCATGTTTTGTGGATGCCTGGGTTACGTTGCTTCTTCTTCCTCGGTGCACTTTGCAAGTGTTCAAGCCTTCGAATAGGAGAGATAGTAGATCATGGAGTAGAAAGTCTATTCAATAGCAGTGGATCATGCAGTATTTGGCTTTGTGGGGTGAGGACGGAAGTATCGACAAGCTAGTGCGGGGTTTGTTAGATCATTCCGAGCATGGGTTTTCGGGGTGTACTAGGGACGCCTCAGCGGATGGTGATAGACCGAGAGTGGGACCTAATATCAAGCAGTGTTTTCGCAAGGTCTCTGATGGATATTTAGCGGCGGCTATTAAGGTTTTGTCCTCGTTTGGTGTGGCTTTGTTTGGTGATGAGACTGTGAAGGCTTTGGAGGCTAAGCACCCCTTCAAGTCTCCACCTTCTCGGGTATGTGAGGTTCTGGAATCTCCCCTTGTTGCTGATGCTGATTTGATTCTTAGGTCTATTAAGTCCTTTCCCAAAGGTACTTCTTGCGGCAGGGATGGTCTGAGGGCACAACACGTGTTAGATGTTATGTGTCGGGATAGTTCTGTTATTGTTGTCGATCTTCTGCGAGTGATCTCATCTATTGTTGATCTGTGGTTGGGAGGCAGATGTCCGGAGAGTTTGGCGGAGTTTGTGGCTTTTGCTCCTCTTACGCCATTATTGAAGCCTGACAATGGGATTCGACCCACAACAGTTGGTACTATTTGTAGGCGGTTGGCTTCTAAGGTTTCCATGAAAGGGGAAAGTGAAGATATGACAGCCTATCTAGCGGATTTTCAGTTTGGAGTAGGCGTCTCTGGTGGCACAAAGGCTATTTTGCATAGTATCAACAGGGTTTTGAGCAAGCGGCATGATGATGGTTCGCTTGCTATGCGTGCAGTGGATTTCTCAAATGCTTTTAATCTTGTTGATAGGACAATATTGCTTCGTGAGGTGAGGAAGAGATGTCCATCTATTTCTTTATGGGTTGAGTTTTGTATGGTCAACCTGCTCGATTGTATTTGGGAGATAGAATTATCTAGTCAACTACAAGAGTTCAGCAAGGCGACCCCTTAGGGCCACCCTTTTTGCACTTGTCTTGCATCCACTTATGCACACTATCCGTGACAACTGTAAGCCTCTTCTTCATGCTTGGTATTTAGATGATGGACGATCATTGGTCGATCGGAGGATGTGGCTAAGGCACTAGGTATTTTTTGGAGGTTGGTCCGATTTTTGGACTTGAGTTGAATGTTAAAAAAACAGAGTTATTTTGGCCTTCATGCGATGGTTCGAAGCTTCGAGGCAGGTTATTCCCTAGAGACATTGCGAGATCATCTTTGGGGTTGAAGTTGTTGGGAGGGGTTGTGAGTAGAGATAGTGGTTTTATTAAAGAATTGTTTATGAAGAGAGCTGATAAGGCATTGGAGCTGATGCGTCTACTCCTGCAGCTTAGGAACTCGCAGAGTGAGCTTCTCTTACTTCGTTCGTGTTTGGGTGTTGCGAGGATGTTTTCTGACCTGAGGACTTATTAGCCAAATCATGTGAAGGATGCGGCATCTTGTTTTGACGTGGGACTTCGTGGATCGATTGAGAATATTGTGGTTTGTGGGGGTCCTTTTTTCGGGGATCTTCAATGGCGGTTGGCTTCCTTGCCTATTCGTTGTGGAGGGCTCAGTTTGTACTCTGCTATGGAGGCGTCTTCTTATGCTTTTGTAGCCTCCAGAGCTCAGTATTGGGTGCTCCAAGACCATATCTTGTGTGATAGTGGGCTATTCGGTATAGATTCAGATGTTTATAGAGTTTCAGATGATTTGCATGTGGTATCCAGAAGATCGACCTTTCCAACTTTACTAGTAAGGACACCGTCCCCCCTAAGTCCCAACATATTTTGGCGGATGCTCTTTTTGGTAAAATTGTTCAGGAGATGGTTGAGAGATTTGATATGGCTAATAGCCAAAAAGTAGTTTTCGGATGTCTGCAAGCTCCGCGTAGTGAAGATTTTCTTCTTGTCAATCTCATTGATGGACTTGGTCAATGCATGTCCCCAGTAGAGTACAACTCCATTCTCAAGTACCGACTTATGATTCCTCTTTTCTCAGTTGGTGAGGTTTGTCGGAGGGTGTTGGATGCTTTTGGGGAGCATGATGTACATTATAAGGAACTTTCTGGCTTCAAGTATAGGCATGATCTGGTTCGTGATGTTCTTTGTGATACCTTTAGATGGGCCAAAATTTTTGTAAAGAAAGAAGCACTTGTGAACTTCTTGACTGATCCACGAGATGGAAGGTCGACATTGCAGCCGGCGGATGTTTTGGTGTTTGGTTGGAGTGGAGGGAAGCATGCATGTATTGATTTGACTGGGGTCTCACCGCTTGTGGGATTAGGGAACGGACCTTTTATTGTGGGCCAAGCAACTTGTAGAGCGGCATCAGCTAAGGTGGCCAAACATGGAAGGGCATGTGTTGAAATTCAACACGTATTTCTTCCATTTGCTTTTGACATGTATGGATTTTTTTGCACCCGATGCTGTTGATATTCTCAAAAGGGTGCAAAGAGTTATGCACAGTATTATTATGTCCTTTGGATTAATAGATGTTTTTAAACGGTTAGGTTTTGCCATCCAAAAAGGGGTAGCGGCACAACTTGTTGCTCGCTTACCTTCTACTTCTATGCAAATAGTTATCCAATCAAAAATAAAGATATGGCTAAGGAATAGATTTGCACTTGGTCACATTGAGGTTATTTGGATCCAAAAATTGTTACAGGAATTACAACAGCCCTTTCAATATCTAGTACTTCTTTGTGAAAACATTAGTGCAACATTTATGGCTCAGACTCCAATAGTCACAACTCACTCCAAGCATATATCTATGGAGGTTCATTTCATTCGATATCGAATTGCAGACAAATAGCTCCGCATTCACCTCCTTCGGAATGTAAAACTCAATATTAAATAGATAGGATAGTAATACTCATACAAATTTATTCTAGAGCAAACAATTCCAAGAGAAACATATTAAACATGTAATTTGTTTACGAGGTTTGGTTCAAAGTCGTACGCCCCGAAATCTTAAGAGATTCAATCCACTAACGTTTCAAAAACCAAGAAAACTATAAGAAAAGAAGCAAGAATGTAAAAATGTTTGATAGTAACGAGAGCATAAAGTAAGAGTAGAAAGAGGTAGAAAAAAGCACATAATCACACGAGTTTGGAGATCTCAGGATCTCCTTCGTGTCCACATATTGTGTTTCAACTCTTTCAAGCTTGTAGGAAGCACTACTTCTCATTGTTGTTCGTGGAGCACTCTCAGAGGAGGAATAAAGAAGATGAAAAGCTAACGAGAGGATCAAAGTGATATTAGGGTTAGAGAAGCTTATCAACTAACCTTATATATCTCATACCATTTGCAAACGTCGCCATTCAACTTAATGAAAGTGAATTCGAGGTAGGTTATCATTTGGCTTAGTTTCTGGTTTTCTTCTTTTGAACCCGAGTTGGACCATTCATTAGATCAGGAACATAGGGCTTCTTGGGCTTCTACGAACAAAACCAATAATCTAGCATTTCTTTCTTAGCGAGCCGACAATAAATCCATCAATCCACAAATTGGAATTGAGCCTCATGAATCATAATGTAATCAACTTAGCTAGAATTCATTGTAGCTCAAGACTAAATCATAGCACACGAACTACATTACAATTCACCCTCCTAATTCTTGTGTTCTAACTTTAAGATCTAGATAAATGCATTTGGTATTCTATCATTGATGCTGCTCCTCAAAGATTAATCATGTGATTCCCTTCAGTTGGAGAAAATGTCTCCAAAACACAAACTTAACAATAGTAACAATTCTAATACCAAAGTGTGCAGGATTTACCTTACCGCTATTTTTTTCATATACAATTTCTTCTTTTTCGGATTATCTAATGCAACGAGATATGATATCTATATACTTAGTCCTTTCGTAATACACGTGATTTTCGTATAGATACAAAGCATATTTATTATTTATATGTAGAGTAGCAATGTAAGGAACATTTTCAATCTCTTACCTTGTAGCCACATTACTTTTTTTTCCCCAGCTTTTATAGCTATTATATACTTAGTTAATTTAGTGGTCGGGATTATTTATGTTTATTAAATTAAATAAGTATTTTTTTCTACAATAAGTATTTTCATATTTATTATTACTTTTGTACTCATGGATGATTCATTTCCATCCTAATAGATCTTAGAAGCAATAATACTGAGTTTAAACTTTAAATTGTAATATACCGTATATATAAACAACTTAGAATTTGATTTAATTTTAATACTTCATAGTTAGAGTCTCAAAGACTATGTTTTAAACTTTAAAGTTTAATATTCCATGCATAGAGACATAATTAAAATAAATAATTTAATTTTAATACTTCTTATAATAGATTAAACTCGTTTAATTAAAAATGTCATAGTAATCACTTGGTGTGCCAACAATAACATTTATTTTTGTAATTAAAAATAAATATAATGTGTTTCATTAGAAAAAAGAAAGGTAAATAAATATAAAGTGTGAAGTTGGGTCCGTACAAGGAGGAAGAGGAAAGACCAATGAGGTTTCGAAAACGCATTAGTGCAAAGTCTGCTTTGCAACCAATAAGGCATTATGATGATTGATCATATCACTTGACTGGATGTGGGTCCTCTTCATATCAAATAATTACACTTTTACTCACGTATGTAAAATCCATTCAACTTCCCCAATCACCGACGATCAAATAATTACCTTTCCATATAAATTTTGTTTAGTAGATCTATATATTATTAGATGAATAGTCTTATTAAAACGATGGTAGATTTGTTCTTATTTATTATTATTATTATTATTATTATTAATTTTTATCCTAATTTAGACGGTTATACTTGTAACTTATTCTTGTAAATAAGCAGTATTTTACTTGTAAATTTATTATTTATTCTTGTAAATGATACTAATAAACAAATGTAGCCACAAAGAATTGATCTCTGGTTGCTAGTCTCTTCCATCCTAATACCAACCAAATAAGTTAGATGTTACGATTTATCTTCTTTTGAAAATTATTAATATACGTTAATTATGATAATTGAAATCTCTTGTATACTAAATTTCTTGTACAAGAATTATTGTAACCAATTTTTTTACACGGTTATTGTATCGAGAAACTGAATGTTCAACATGAATAGTAGTAAACGATGAAGAGTACTCGACGCTTTAAATTCAAAGAGAAATCTTGTAATTTCTTGTATGAGGGTAATCCAAGTTTATTACGTTAATCCAAATTATAAGGAGTATGAGTGAATTAAACGGTAATTATAGGGAGTGCGTAGCCGTAGTATTTGTTTTTTTCTTTTTTACCTTACTATGCCTACGCAGTGCGTAGGCGTAGTCATTTTCCTTAATTTTTCGAACAAAATGCGTAGTCGTAGTCCTACTACGCATACGACATGCGTAGTCGCAACTTTTTTCCTTTATTTTTCGAACGAAATGAACTTGTTGTTACGACTCCGCGTGCGTAGGCGGACAAACGGTACAAATAGCATGTTTTCGTGGTACAAACATCAATGAGGATAGCAAGTTCACCCTAAAATATTTCCAAATCATGTGACATCCTTTCAAAATCACGTGCCATCTTTTCAAATCACGTGCCTCTCACGGCTCTCACTTATATCCCTTTCATCTCTCTCGTTGAGAGCACTCAATTAGGGATCTCACCGAACTTCCATTTTGCAGAAGACGAACGCACCCATGGAGAATAGGAGGAGACTGCAAGCAAATCATTATATTTCCGATCATGAATTTGTTACTTGTGATCACCGCATGCTGAATTCAGTTTACTTACATTGATTTTATCACATGTTTTCATCAGATATCACCTCTCAAAACTCAGTTTTCACAGCTGAAAGGTTAACGTTCAGTTTATGAGCTTAGTGTAGAATTTAAAAACAACGGAGTACATAAAGCAGTAGCATACAATGTTGGTCACAAAACACAAAACATTCAAACTAAAAATCATCATCCTAAAAGCATTATTTGCCCAATTGAAAAATTGAAGCATTCAAACCCATAACAATTAACCCAATCCTATTGTAACTCACTTCAATCATTTGCCACTAAATAATAATTGTCTTTGTTTTATCAGATTAGGAAGAAGCATGGAAATGAAGGCTTCAAGAAGAGGCATTCACTCAATTTGGATTACATTGTTTTGACTTGGTGGTAGAATACATTGCTCATGAAATTTCCTACTTCAAATTCTTTATCAATTCTATTTTTGATTGGAATATTGGTTGATCCGATATCAACAACTTGTAATCGTAGCAGAAATCATCTTTATGCCAAGGTTATATCCCATGAGGATTCAAATCTTCTAACCATAGCAATAATCATCTTTCCTTCATCATCTCTCATAATAGCTCCCATACCACTCCAACTGTCATTTACATTCAACTTGTAAACAAAATATATATGTTTCTGCCATCTCGCGACTATTTCTTCACTAGACATTGATCTTACAGAGAATTTTATTGAATCATGTTCACTAATCTATCTCCAGAATCCTTCTTTCATCAGGTGTGTATATTGGCAAAAATATGAAACAACAATCAAATTATGAGAATAAAAAACCCAACAGGTGTGAGTTTGAGTTTCAAAACAAAACACTAATCATGGATTGACAATCCATATCTATACCACTAATACATAAAAAAAAAGTCCAAACTCATATTCCAATTGAACATCAAATTGAATTATGGAAAGAACAATAAATTGTCATATTTTAAGACTTAAAAAAAATCATACACACTTCTATATAACATCATTCAAAGTTTGAAGGAGAGAAAACACATTCATGATCTTCTGCTGGGTTCCCCATTGTAGCTACATTGAATTTCTGCTGATGTAGATGCAACATTTAGTAGTTGATTCAAAGTTATAACAAATGATGATGTTTGCTTGTTGGACATTTTTAAAAGGTTTTTCCAAAAGCATTCACTCTCATGCTCAAGCTGCATATTCTTCCTCTCGTGTTCATCTAGAAAATTTAAAGTTGATGGAATCAACATAATTTCGTAAATACTTTTATTAAGGGTACATGAGAATTTAACAACCAGAAATATTAAAAAAAAAATGCTATCTGCTTACTGATATTGACAAAGTGGTTTGACATGTGGGAAGCATGGAAGGGGGCTCACATTCTAAAATTTGACTTGATAGCTGAATATTCTGAAACCCAAAAGATTTGAACTCATATGATGTGGAACTTGAAGGCAAAAAACCAGCAAGATTCGACATAACTCATAGATATTGGATTTTGAGAACTTGGCGGTTGCTGTTGTGCTGAAAAATTATTATTGCTGGCTGTGCCAACAAAGTTGTTATCAAACAGTCCATTTTGCATTGGCTGATGGCTCGGGGACTCTTTTATGCACCCGTTATGCGCTAAAAATGTAGACGGATTGTGAAATGAGAACTCTTGTCTAATTTGCATCAGCGGTACACTCGAAAACTCAACACAATGACCATCTTGTGGCCGATTATGACTTGAATATGGCAAATGATTGTAAAGTGCAACAAATGGGTAGCTGTTGCTTTGCATTTGATTAGCCGGAGCTAAATGAGAGTACAATCCTAGATCGTATGATAAACTAGTTGGAGAAAGAAATTGATCATCCCCAACTTGAAACTGTGATGCAGACGCAAATTTGAACAAGGAATTTGATGATGATTTTGTTCCGGGTTAGCAACTGTCAAATTCTACTCACAATAAGGATTCTCTTCAGCTGGAAAATGTTGATTTATAATTCTAAAATAACCATCGTATCCATTTGCCTTCTTGTAAAATTTGGCAAGTCCTCCGGGATCAAATCGTAGTGTATGCTTCTTGTAAGTACGATTCACCCACAAAAAATATCATTATCAATTCTATTTTTATTTACTCAAGATTTTTGGTTGACTAAAATGCCTGCAGAATGAAGCTTGTAGGTGTGGGATTGCAAAATTCTCACAATTAGTACAATCCGCCCAACTCGAATGCTTCCTTTCTTGTGGAACCTTCTCCACGTACATTTTTGGCTTAACGTTCAACTATATAGACATGTCACTACTAGATAATTGACCTAATGTAACTAAATATTTGTAATTGAATTTTTATTATGTTACTATAAGTAATTGGCAACGGTTTAATGTAATGGTTTTACAAGATTGACTTACTGTAATGCCATGCTTGTAATGGATGTTTACTTATGTTACTATAGGTGTGCTATGGTAATGGTCATGCGTAACGGTTATAAAACTAACCCCTACTGTAATGAAAATTGTAATGGTAGGCTCTAAAATATTTGGTGCAAAATAAAAGGTTAACTCGGATCGATTTTCCCTCCGCTCATTTTATTACTTCCCTCGCTAACCTTACTTTCTCTCTCGATGAAACCCTAGCCGTCCCCTTTGTCGATCTTCTCCTTCAACAACCTCGTCCAAGAGGGTCTTCCGGCGCCACCACACTAGTTCGGCCACCACCTTCCGACTGTCTATACCGTTGTGCCACCTAGAAGCCAATGTAACCAGCGCCGCACCAACAAATTTCGTGTGCGTGAGCCTATAGTCATGAATTATTCGTCAACTTGCAGTCTCCTTGCCACTGTTGTGCGAGAGTAGTCCGGCCGTTCTGCCGCCGTCAATGACCTCCAGCGCCAGCCTTCACACCTGGAGCAACAATCACCCCTCCTCCCTTCCTTGCGTGTTTGTTAGATCAAATATTTTGGGTGAGATTCTTTCGCTCTATTAAACCCTTGTTTGTGAAATTGGGGATTTGTGAAATTGAGTCTTGATTAGTGTAAATTTGAATGCAATTATATGATTACTTGTTTGATTTATTTTGATTGGATTTCACTCTCAATCTAGACATGGAACTTGACTGTAGCTTCCATTTTTATTCAAGTTCTTGTTGCCAATTTCATATTTATTGATTTTTTATTTTAAAACACTGCTCAGTCTTAGAATTCTTCATCAGGGGGTTTGTTGCCACAAATCTTAGGAAGTTTGTTGCTCCAATTTCTAATATTTTGTAAACTTTTTCCTCTCTAGAGACTAGCAGTTGGGGAATGATTTATTGCTTGAGTATCTGCTTGTGGCCTATTTCATATGGCTTACCCAAGTGCCTAGAGGTCCTCAAAACAGAGTTGAGGTCAATTTACTCCCAACTGTGCCAAGATGACATGCCTGGTGAGGAAGTTTGCTGCCACAAATCTTAGGAAATTTGCTGCTACAATTGAACCTGATCATTTGAAGACTGATGTTATGATATTGTTTGATGAGCTTTCACAGATGGTAGCTAATCCCACACTTAGCTTTGTTATCTTTATAATATTGAGTGTCTTTTATTTAGTTTGTTGATATGACTTCTATTTTTTGACTTGTTATTGCTAGATTCTTGGAAATAATGGGAACAAAAGACACATTACTAATGGATAAAACGGTGAGTCGAAGGATGAGATTTATGGATTAGGTTGTGTAATTGTTGGAAATTCTAACATTATTGCCTTTTGATGGTAATACATGGTTTTAATCTTATTTTATGTTTAGTTTACTTCTAGCTTTTCTGCAAATATGAGATTTATGGATTAAGTTGGTTAAGATGGAGAAATACATGTAACTGTTGGGAATTCTAACATTTTTGTCTTTTGATGGTAATACATGGTTTTAATCGTATTTTATATTTAGTTTATTTCTAGATTTTCAGCAAATATGAGATTTATGGATTAAGTTGGTTAAGATGGAGAAATACATGTAATTGTTGGGAATTATAAAATTTTTGTCTTTTGGTGGTAATACATGGTTTTAATCTTATTTTATGTTTAGTTTAACAGCAAATATGTGATTTGGCATTATAAGTGAGCACATGGTAATTTATTCAAATTTATTTGCAAAAAAGATATTAACCTTTAAGTTTCAGTAAAGCCTTTGAAATGTATATTTATGTGATCACCTAGTATCTTCTTGAGTTTTAGCGGGCATAGACTCTCAATGATTTCTAGAAAGCTTACACTTTTCATGTATTCTGGAAAGCACGGACCCGTCATCGTACTCTTGAAAGCATTATCCATTGAGGAAGTTGTTGCCTTTTGTTTCTCAAGCTAGGGCATAACTATACTTGCTCTATGGTTTGCAGTGGAAGATATTTGCAGGTATCCTAGGATTACAGAAGTAAATTTTTACGGAATTGCTGGCACTCATGCCCTTGTGATGAAAGCAGTTTCTCTTTTAAGGTGCACTAGCTTATACTCACAGTTAAGTATTCTTCATGTCACGACTTAAGTTTTTTCCTATTTGCATTATGCTTGCTTATGATTGTCGTTTCTTGTGAATTCATCTTGTCAGCAATCTTAAGGTTCTATCTCCGGGAGGAGGTGTACTTGGAGGCACATTATTCTTGGTGATATTTGATTGTCAAATGTGGAGAAGTTTGACAATCAATGATTGCACTCTTGGAACTAATCTCCAAGAGATTAGTGTTAATCATGACCGGGTGCAGCACCTTTAAATTACAATTTGACGTACACATCGTATATCAATATGGTTGAAACCACATTGCCTCAACTTTTAAAATAAAGTAGTTTGTTGTTGGTTGCTTCTTCTTAGGCTCTAAAAATAATGTGTTTCTCTCTAGATGCCCACAACTTGAGTTTCTCTCTTTGAAACGTAGTAACATGGTTCATGCTGTGCTTAATTGTCCAATTCTTTTATAGCTTGATGTTGGTGCTTGCCATAAACCACTTGATGCTGCAATCCACTCTGCAGTGACAACATGTCCTCAAATAGAGTCTTTGGACATATCAAATTGTTCAAGTCTTAATGATGAAATTTCGTGAAATTGCGCATGATTGTGAACATCTTCGTATCCTCAATGCATCATATTGCCCTAATATTATTTTACTTGAAGTTAGTTCTTATATTGCCCCAAAAATAAATGTTATTTACTCACATATCATCTTGACCTTCTTTTTGTATATTTCATTTTTTAGGGTTGTTGACTTATTCGTTCAGTTGCAGTCTCCTTGCCACTGTTGGAAAATAGTTTGCCTACTATTGTTGAGTTCTTGTTGTTGTTATAGCGTTGGGATAGTGTTTGATATGGTATGTTTTGAACTATTGTAGGACGAAGATAACGAAGGATGAAGTTCAAGCCGGATTGATGGCTAACTTAACTTTTTGGAAGTAATTTTTTGGTTGATTATGTGATGAACGGTTAGGTGTTTGGGCAAATATGGAAATTTTTGTAATTAGGAGACCAATATACCTTTGTTGCCCATACTTTTAACAAGTACTTCGTATTATTTTAGGAATGATACTGTACACTTTATGCCTTCGTATTATTTGTCTATGAAATATCATTAGTATTTTGTACTAAATTTGTATAATTTATAAATTATCTAATTAATTGTACACATCAAGTATTGTGGTAACCATTGTAGATCATATGACAATGACTCTATATAAGGTGGTCGACAATTATCTACATTTTGTAATGGTTTTTGTAATAATAATAATGTACTTTTGCAATGGTTCCACCTATAGTAATAGTTATGTGTCTATTGTAATTGTTTTGGACTTGATTCTTTAAACCGTTACAGTAGAGTTCATCTTCGTTGCTATATACCTATTGCAAGGCAGGCTATTGTAGCGGAGCATAATCCATTACTAAAGCCTTACTGTAACAGTTTTGAAGCCTTAAGTAACTAATTTTAACGGTTACAACAAGCCATTTATTTAGTAGTGTGTGTTAGTCTATTAAAGTTACATGATAAGAAACAAATATTATATATATATATATATATATATATATATATATATATATATATATATATATATATATATATATATATATATATATATATAAAAGACACTATCTTGCTAAATAATTGATGTAAAACGTACCAAAATTTTCAAGACTTCATCTTACAGATTAGATGAAGTCATACTCTGCAAAGGTCTTAAAGCCCCTATATCTTCAAATTTAATTTCAAACTTGTGCTTGAGAGTATCTTCTTGGATCTCCAATGTTATAACTCTCTTCTTCATAATAAACCTGATTATAATTTCATCATTATGCCTTGCATTTTTCTAAAAATAGGAATCAATATTATCAACAAACTATTGTTAACTGTAACTATTTGGGCAGGATTCTTCATGTGAATCTTTGGGTTAAAGCAAGCAAAATCATATAATCTTAAACGTGTGAACAATAATTTAGATATTAATCTTTGGTCGGGCTCAATAGGTGAGTTACCGTTCTGATAGTTTAAACGACGGGGTACTAAAGTTTAGCCTGCTTACGCAATTTTCTCTTTTTTTTAAACCTAAAAATAATATGCTTTTTATTTTTGATAAAACGTGCCTAAGGTACGGGGAGCAATCTAATGAAACAACCAACTTAATAGGTAAATTTATGCTAACGAACAATAATTTAGAAAATATTTGTTGAAAAAGAGTAGTACGTACAAACCAAGTTCCAATATGTAAGGAAGATGCAACAGCGTTGAAGGTGGACACATGCATATTTTTGTTGTCATCAACCAATGAATGCTTTCGCTTCCGGCCCATCGATCCCCTCTACAGATTCTTTTTCACTGAGACAGCTCTACAAAATTTTAATTTGGACCTGAAAACTCAATTATATACACACACAAAAGATAAAATCCCTAATTAAGTAGGAATACTTAATGGATAAACTCAAGCTATAAATCCAAAAAATAAATATAGATTTATACACGTGTAATAAATATATTTAACCTTTCTTTTACACAGAATTACAAATAGTACCATGTTAATACATCGTTCACCACCGCCTAACTATGCGATCTTCTTCATCCTTCAACCAGCCCAAAACCTCCACAGCTTCACCCTTCCGTCTATCCCGCCACCATCAACACCGTCTACTGCGCAGGACAGAAGCCTTGTCGGATTTCTGCCGCGATGATTTTTATCGGCCTGAACTCCACGCCTAAGATCACTTTCTACTGCCTTCCTTCTCCGAACAAGGTATTATTATCCCTTTTAATTATGGATTTATTATCAAGCCCAATCATAAATTTATGGCTATCTTCGGTCTCTTATAAGACTTGAACATTGGTCAATGAAACACTCTTTCATATTTTAAATATAAGCTTCTACTTTAAGGTGCACATTAAGTGTTTGACAAAATGCCTTATAGAGAAACAAGGGGTTTAATGCCCATCTTGGATATCAACAATTCTATTTTTAAATGGAATATTGGTTGATCTTGGATATCAGAAACTTGTAATTATATAGCCTCTTCAATGCCCATCCTCACTTCAAAGCTTTAGCCTTTGTGCCAAGATTATATCACATGAGGATTCAAATCTTCTAACCATGGCAGGAATCATCTTTCCTACATCATCTCTCATAACAACTCCCATACCACTCCAACCGTCATTTACATTCAACTTGTAAACAACAAATATATGTTTCTTTCAACAGGTGTGCATTTGGCCAAAATATGAAGCAACAATCTAATTATGAGAATTAAAAACCCAGCAAGTGTGAGTTTGAGTTTCAAAACGAAACACTAATCATGCACGTACAATCCAGATCTATATCACTAATACATAAAAGAAAGTCCAAACTCATATTTTAGTTGAACATCCAATCGAATTATGGAAAGAACAATAAAGTGTCTTATTCTTTAAGACTTAAGAAAATCATACACAATTCTATATTAAAAACTTAAATAGCAAATCAAACATCATTCAAAGTTTGAAGGAAAGAAGACGCATTCATGATCTTGTGCTGGGTTCCCCATTGTAGCTACATATTTTCCTTACTAACACATTGAATTTCTGTTGATGTAGATGCAACATCTATTAGTTGATTCAAAGTTGCAACAGAGGATGATGTTTTCTTGTTGGACATTTTTAAAAGGTATTTCCAAAAGCATTCACTCTCTTACTCAAGCTGCATATTGTTCCTCTCGTGTTCATCAGAAAATTCAAAGTCGCTGGAATCAACATAATTTCGTGAATATTTTTATCAAAAGGTATAGAAGAATTTGACAACCAAAAATATTTAAAAAAAAATGAAATGCTACTTGCTTATTGATATTGGCAAAGTGGTTGATCCATTTTGACACCTAGGAAGCATGGAAGGGTGCTCACATTCTAAATTTTGACTTGATAGCTGAATATTCTGAAACCTAAAAGAGTTGAACTCATACGATGTGGAGCTTGAAGGCAGAAACTGGCAAGATTCCACATAACTCGTAGATATTGGAATCTGAGAACATGAAAGCTACTGCTGTGTTGAAAAATGATTGTTGCTAGCTGTGCCAACAACGTTATTAGCAAACACTCCATTTTGCATTGGCTGATGGCTCGGGAGCTCTTGTATGCACCCGTTATGCACTGAAAATATAGATGGATTATGACCAAATGAGAACTCTTGTTTGATTTGCATATGCGGCACACTTGAAAACCCAACAGAATGGAAGTGACCATCTTGTGGTCGATTATGACTTGAATATGGGAAATGATTGTAAAGTGCAAAAATCGTAGAATTGTCCAATGGCTAGCCGCTGCTTTGCATTTGATTAGTCGGAGCTAAATGAGAGTGCAATCCTGGATCGTATGATAGATTAGTTGGAGAAAACAATTGATCATTCATATACCTATTATATTGTGCTAGTATATTGAGTCATATATTGATAGGTTTATGTTTGTATGTTATTTGTTTGTTAGTTTATTTTTTTTTATCTCTTTATATTTGTTTATATAACAATATTTGATAAAAATATAAGTAAGCTTTTAGTTCACAAGTCTTTTTGTACCCCAATTTGAAGCTGTGATGGGAGGAACTCACCCCTATGTTGTAAATGCAGGTGCAAAATTTGAACAAGGAATTTGATGATGATTTTGTTCCGCATTAATAACTGTCAAATTCTGCTCAATATAAGGAGTTTCTTCCGGTGAAAAATGTTGGTTGATCAATCTTCTAAAAAACCCATTGTAGCCATTTGTCTTCTTGTAAAATTTCGCAAGTCCTCTGAGATCAAATCATAGTGTATGCTTCCTGTAAGTACAATTCACCAACAAAAAAAATTTTTCAATATCAATTCTATTTTTAATTACTCAAGATTTTGGGTTAACTAAAATACATGCACAATAAAGCTTGTAGGCGTGCGATCGAAAAAATTCTCACAATTAGTACAATCCACCGAATTTTAATGCTTCCTTTCTTGTGGAACCTTCTCCACATACATTTTTTACTTAACGCTCAACTATATATACATGCGTGTTAGTCTATTGAAGTTACAGGATTAGAAAGAATTTTTTTTTATATATATATATATATATATATAGGGTGCGGTTCCCATGAGTACAAGCCTTATTGTGTATCATGAGAACAATCTTAGACCGTCGGATGGTGAGTATTAGGGGTCGAGATTTAGGGTAGATATCATAATTATAAGGTAAATAAAACACCACTCACGCGCCCTAAGATTTAGAAACAAACTGCACCCCTACCGTCTCTCTCTTTGATATATTCCGATTTCTGGGTTTTGGAGAAACAACCGGCGATTTCTAGGGTGCGGGTTCCGCGGTGTCGAGGCGTCGAGGCAACTCTCGCTCCTCCTCCGATTACGATTCCGACTCCCTCCACTAGTACGACTTCGACGCTTTCAGGTCAGTTTTCTCACAATCAGTTTTTGCACAATGTTACAAGTTCAGGGAAATTAAAATCTTCGGTTTGGAAATAGATTCGTGCTTGCAGCTGGGCCATTGTCGCTCTCTACTCTCTATTCGAAACGGTGGCTTCAATTTTGGAGATCACTAGAGGCACCACTCTCCTTCCTGAATTCATCCAAGTCTGGTTCGACTTCGGCCACGATCAGGTAATTTCCCGTCCCAAACCCTAGAAAAGCAGAATTTTGAAATTCAAATTGGTTACGCGGCAACCCCTGAAACACTGCGTTTGAGTAGGTGTTCGCATACATGCTATTGTCGGCAGGGACGTCGCTGGAAAAGACGTTGAAGACGACATACACGTCCTCGGCCACGACTGCATTATGCTTGCAGGTTTTAAGTTAATAATTACGAATATTCGTTGTGAATAATTTGCGATATAAGCATGTTGAGACAAGATGTTTATTCGATATGAAAAAGACGGAGTAATTAGGAATAATGTTGGTTTGAATCATTTGAAAATGACAGGTTTTAAGTTAATAATTACGAATAATTCGTTGTTATTATAAACTAATGGTAATGTTAGTTTTCGATGAAATAGTAGTTGTAATTATGAATAATGTTGATGTTGCAAGTATTATGATTTACATGATAAGCTTGCAAATATGATTCATAGTTATTAAGGTTTTATATGGTCTTAAGATAATTTTGAATAATGTGGCTTTAGGGTGTATATTGGATTTGACAAACTGGTACTAAATATGAATAATGATTGTGTTTACATATTATATGTATGAATACAATATGTAGGTAAATGACATTTGATACTAAGTTGGTCTTTTGGTACTTATAGTGTTGTATAATGAAATCTATGTTGTGTTTTATCGATCTGTCAGGAAAAAAGGTTGTTGACGAACAACTCGGCATAGAGGTTAGATCAAAAAAGAAGCATGATCCGATAGGTGGATCAGTTCGTAAAAAGTCATCGGGAAGAAAGAAAGAAAGTTTAAATGGACAACTGAATGATAAAATTACACGAAGAAGGTTCGTTTGTGATGGGTGCTCATCAGATTGACGAGTGGACATTGAATATGGACGAGGATGATGAGTGTGTAGAGAAACTTCCTTGAATGATAAGCCTCTACTATTAGTATTTTGGATTCTTTAACTTTAGCTATGTTTATGTTTTTTTTGGGAATATGGTTGGATTTATTATGTTTATGTCTATTTTGTAAATGTCTACTATAATATTTGCATTTAGTTTGAAAATGTATAGTGAAATTTCTACAAAACAAACATAGTATTCGTAACTAGTGGTTGTTAAAATCAACATATTACAAACCATAAAACCCATCGTTAACTATAATTCTACTAATTATGAACAATGCACTACAATGATAGTATTGACCAAATTGCAATCACTTTTAATAACTAAGAGTAATATATTAAACGATATGACACCTTCGTAACAAAACTAATAATAATTACGAATAATCCATTCAACCAACAACTCATACCTACTAATAATAACTACGAATAATCCATTCAACCAATAATAACTACGATAATATATTAAACGATATGGAACCTTCGTAACAAAATAATAACTACGAATAATATATTAAACGATATGACACCTTCATAACTATAATTCCGGTTGGTTTGACATTGGAATGAATGGTGTAGAGAGGAGAATGACGGTGAAACGAATTAGAGAGATGAGAGAGGGAGTTATGCTGTAAATCTCTTCTAACAAACTGTTTCCTATAATACAAGATTATATGGATATTTTTAAAAAGAATAAATAGAGAGTGTGTATACTGTACACTCTCCTTTTGTGAGAGTGATTATGATTTTTTTATTAATTGATTTTTTGTTTTACAAATTCCATCATTAATCTAGGCCATTGGATTTACTAAATTGAATGGCTCTGATCTGTTCTCATGATTACACGATAAGGCCTGTTCTCATATGATCTATACCCTATATATATGATACTTGCTTGTTGAATAATTGATGTAATACGTACCAAAATTTCCAAGACTTCTTGCGGATTAGATGAACTCATATTCTGCAAAGGTCTCAAAGCCCCTATATCTTCAAATTTAGTTTCAAACTTGTACTTGAGACTATTTTCTTGTATCTCCAGTGTCATAACTCTCCTTTTCATAAGAAACTTGATTTCAATTTCACCATTATGCCTTGTGTAACGGCCGGTTTTTGGCTGCCACCGCCCCTGCGGTGACAGTGGCCGCCCCAGCGGCAATTGTGCCTGTCACCGCCCCAGCGGCTAGCCGCAGTCGCTGCAAGGCAAACCGCCCCTGCGGTTTTGCCTTAGATTGTGAAGATCTTCTTTTCTTTTTCGTTTTTATCTTGTTTCCTATCTTAGAAGATCCGATTTTCTTATCTTTGGTCGACTTTCCTGGATCTTCTAAAGCGTAGAACGCTTTTCCTTCTATCTTTCCACATTTCTCTATAAAATCCAACCTTTTTCCCGCCTCTTGCATACATTTCTTCAACCTTGAGAGCTGCAGCCGTTTGCCCTTCCTTGATCTTGCTGAATGTGTAAGTTCATCTTCCTTTGTTCTTCCTCACGTTCATGAGTTGCTACATGCCATTTCCCTTCTATTTCGTTTCATCCTTTCGTTCTTCCTTTTCTTCTTCTCCAAAAATTAAGTTTGAACCTTGGTTCTTGTTGGCATTCCCGTTGTTGATATGTTGATGTTCACAAGCTCCCTCGATTGAGTCTTGACGAGCGTGGATCAAAGGATCGAGCATTGAATCCCTTGTTGTGAGTTTCTGTAGAGAGAAATCCCGACAACTCTTTTTGTCACGCCACCGCCCCCACGCTCTGTCGTGCCGCCGCCCAATGGCCTCGTCTAGCCGCCCATGCGGTTTCCTCTATAGTAGCTCCCGTGTTTGGTGAGCTACTTCCTTCCTTTCTTTCCTCGTTCCTTTCCTTGGTAGTTGTTGATGTTGTTACCCCTTGAGAGCAATGTAAGACTAAGGTCGAGCCCTTAGCATGAGGAGATCTCTTAGAGATCATTGAGAGTAGAAGTTATAGACTTCTACCGTTTTGTTCTGATGCGTGATGTCTTGTGTGAAAAGGCTTTTCTTTGCTCCTTTCCTGAGGGAAAGTGAGTGTTCACTGACCCTTTGAGTTACCTTCGAGTGAGGTAAGTCCCTTGGACTTACTTAGCTTCATTTTGAATAATGGTTTGAGTGTATTGGCTTGTTTGTGTTGTTATTATTGTTACAATGGATAACCGGAATAGGAATAACCCTTTATAACCGTAATTGGCCTAAGTGTATGATAGCCGTGACCACTTGTCTAGTTCTATAGGAGACTAAAATGTGCTCTTGCAACCCAGGCCCGTAAGTAACGGATATTACTGATCAATTCCTATTGGTAGATGGAAGCGGAGACGAGTTTCTAGAGATTCTCGTGTGACAAAAGAAGTTGAATTAGTAATGGATAATTTAAGGAAAGATAATAACTGACTGAGTGTGACCATGCTATATGTTTATATTACCTTATGTGTGTTTGTGCCTTTACGTTCTTTCTGATATCTAGAATGTTAGCTAACGGTTTATACCGATGTTGTAGATGTTCCATAGGTTCAGGATGCTGCTGAGTGATCCGGATGGTGTGGTTGTAACGACCCGAGTTTTAAGTAACCCAAGACGTCACTAGGCTAAGGACCACACAGTGGGTCCCATCAGTTAGCCTAACAACAACTTCACAAATAGGACCTTGCAACAAGAAGCACGAAAAATAATGAAAACATTCAACTTGTCATTTAGAAAACGTTTACATAACAACCATGCATGAAGTTAGTATGTATATCCCAAAACAACACTTTAAAACATGACACCTGAACAGGTGTCTTAAAACTTCAGCCTGAAATCAACATGTGTACACAGTTGCACACAATCAACAAAAGACTCGCTTGCAAGCGATTAGTTTCAAAAGTAGTTCAACCAACCCTTGGGTTAACACTGCCTCGGTTGCCCACTTCCTGCAGCTGACATCCTTGAAGCGTTCCTATGTTCGGCATTTCCTAAAAAGGATCGGTTTAAAACCGTTATCTACCGATCATAATCTATCCACGAGAGATTATATCAACACATCACAACACAACAAATATATTCAAATACCATATACCGTGCTCATGAGATGATATCATGCTGTTATGAATGATGCACGTGAATGCACTATGAAATTTACAATTTGCGATCCCGGACCAAATCCGGAACCATTGCTTATACGGTTCTGGCTTTGGTGTGAGCTCACCATTGCACAAATTAGGTTAATTCAGACATTTGCTCTTAGGTCGTAGCCAGACTGATCAAGTCTACGGGCCAGGCTTTCTCGTGGTGGGTTATGGTCTTAACCCCTAACCACATGCAACATTTTGCCATTCATGTTAATGCAAACATTTACCATTTTCATTAGGTGTGCGACCCGAGCCTGAAGTCCATCAGACTCGGTGTCATTCTTATACAAACGCAAGTGATCCGGGCTTGACCGAGCTCCGGTATTCATTGCAAAATACTCACTTTACATACTCTTGACCTTTACAAGTCATCATCATATCACATGCCTCAAAAGGCTTATCATCTCATACATTATCATGTTTCAACAAGCTTATCATGTCATTCAATAGCACGCCTCAATAGGCTAACACATGTTCATTTAACCATTTCTCATAATTATGACATGATAATAATCACAACAACATTAAGCATGCTTTACACATCATAACGTCATTTTCATCATAAACACATCAAGCATGCTTCACACATAACACATCTCAATGCATATCAACATTCACATTTCAACACAACGAGGCATTTCAAAACAACAACACATATCAACACAGTGAGATATAAATCTCTCAGGCACGGGTTTCTGCAGATCGAAGCTAAGTAAGTCCGAAGACTTACCTGGATACGCTCACTGAGCAACTAAGCTATAGTTAGTCTACCGTCTTCAATACCACCTGTCGAGAATATCATATTCCTCGTATTAAACTTCTTGCTTCAAACATCAATTAAATTCATTCCTTTGAATTTAATTAGCTTATAGCGTTTTCTAGATTCCCAATTTAATTAATTAATCTTTAATTAATTAATTAAATTTCATCAGAATAACCTTTTGCCCGCAGGCAGTTTCTCAACCCAAATGTCATCAGATCTCATCAAACAAATAGCCCATAATCACCAGAATAATGTAACGAGCATAATGGAATTTCCAATTATCCATTTTGACAAGCCTAAGGTCAATTTAGGCCAAATCGCAATACTGAAAACGAATAAATTCATAACTTATTCGTTACTAACCCGATTGACGATCCGAAAGAAGATTCGGAATCACAACGACGCAGGCTACGCTCGGACACCATCAGATTCACCGGAATCTGAGCGACGGAACTGACCATAGAAGGGGGAGGCTCGACCTGACCTTCACTTCAATGGAAACGCAGAAACTCGGTACCAAAATGAAGAGGACGAAGAGAGGAATCCGAAAACTCAAACGGAATTGAAATCAGATTACAAACGAAGAGTAGATCTGAATTTGAAGGTTGAGAGAAATCAGAGCATTTACGAGGAAACGTGAAAGGAAATGAATTAATAAATGAATCTCCGCTATTTATAGCGAAGACGATAATTATCCTTTAGCAAAGTCGATAGTTATCCTTTAACCGATCCGAAGGCGGTTTGAGCCCCTTCTCCAAACTTCTCGAAATTGGAATAATAAATCTGACATATTGTGTGGATAATTATTCCGCAACTTTCTCGGAAAACGCGTATTCCTAAGTCGTCTTTCTTAGCCGCTAAGAAACGAAACAACGACTCTTTTGGCCATTTTGCCTTTCCATGTTATTTCATATCTAGAACATATCCGATGTCCTGATCATTTCTCTCAACTGCAATTTTATTAATTGAAGCTCCCAAATGCTCCAAATAATACAAGAGGGTAAAAATTATTCCCCGGAGGAAAAAGTAAAATTTCCCCATACGTCCAAATTTACGTCAAAATCATAATGGTGAAATTCATACTCATCATCTACACACAATTCGCGAGTTATGAGTCAATTGTTATCGATGATTAACTTAATCACTCTTAATCATCCTTTATTAGGATTCAAAAATCCTAGCTTTTACATCACACACCCCTTAAGAAAAAGTTTCGTCCCGAAACTTTAGTACACAGCTCATCAGAAGACTGAATCCGTCAATCACATAATTAACCTATCTTTGCGTTTCGTGCAAGCATAGATTATTATCACGTTAGCGGGGTCATCACGCTCACACTAGGGAAGTCTATCACTTCCTATGTTAGCAAACATAAATCAATTCACACACACATAAATCACATCAATGTAGAACCAAATAAGCACATTGGTTAGTGGAAAACTTAGGTACTAATTCTTGCCTGTATCCCAATCACCGATCAAAGAACTAAACACCTCTGAATAATTTCTCTCCATGTGTTCAACTATTTGTCATGTAGCCCCTTCCATTCTACTTCGAGACCACTGGATCTTCAGTAATGGAATTTCTTTATTCCTTAACTTCTTCCTCATCTGTCTAACACGGCCATAGAGAACCTGACATAGGTCTGGTCAAGCTCTATCTCGATAGCATTATAGTTGAGTACATGACTCGGATCTGGTTGATACTTTCTTAGTTGCGATACATGAAACACTGGATGAACTCCATCCATTGTTGGCGGTAATGCTAAACGATAAGCCACTCTATCAACTTTTTCCAAAATCTAAAACGGTCCAATATACCGAGGACTTAACTTCCCCTTGATACCAAACCGTTTGACTCCACGAGTCGGTGAAACTTTCAGCCAAACGTGTGTCCCTGTTTCAAACTCTAGCGGACGTCGGCACTTATCAACATATGATTTTTGTCTACTCTGTGCAGCCAACATCCTTTCTCGAATCAAAGCAACTTTTCAATATAACTTTTAACTTTGTCTGGATCCATATCAATGACATCGGCAGGCTCATCCCAACACAATGGGGTTCGACATTCCCTTTCGTACATTGCTTTATATGGTGCCATCCCAATGGATGCATGCCAAATTTTGTTGTAAATGAACTCGGCTCAAGGTAAATGTTGTGGCCATACTAGCCTCCAATCAAGTACACAAGACCCCAACAAGTCATTCAAGGTTTGAATAGTCCTTTTTGACTGACCATCCGATTGTGAATGAAACTCTGTTGTAAAATTCAACTTGGTTTCCATTAATGTCTGTACCTGACTCCAGAATCGGGAAATAAATCGTCCATCTCTGTGTGAAACTATGGTCTTAGGAACTCCCTGTAATCTGACTATCTTGTTCACAAATTCCTCTGCTAACTTGTTCACAGTCCAAGTTTCCTTGATAGGAATAAATCTTGCAGTCTTTGTTAATCGATCAACCACCACCCATATGGAGTCATAACCCTTGCTACTACGTAGACTGGCTACAAAATCCATGGTGATGTGTTCCCATTTCCACTCCGGTATCTCCAATGATTGGAGTTCTCCTCCTGGCCTTTGGTGTTCAATTTTAACTTGTTGACATGTTTGACACCGTGAAACAAACTCAACAATATCTTTCTTCATACCTTGCCACGAAAAGTAAGGTTTAATATCCCGATACATCTTGTTCGATCCTGGATGTATGGAATATGGTGTTGCATGGGCTTCCACAAGAATCCTTTTTCTAATCTCTTCATCTTGAGGAACACATACTCTTCCCTGATATCTCATTATATTGTCAGTATCGATATGGAAATCTGAAGATTCGCCATTTTCGATCACTGACCTTATTTTGATTAAATTAGGACAACTTAGTTGTTTTTGTTGAATTTCTTTCAACCAATTGGGCAGTATCTCCAAGGTACACAGATACCCTTGTTCTTTCTGAACCCATATTTCAATGCCACTACAAATCAGATCTTTTTGTATTTCAACTTGTACAGTTAATCGAGCAATCGCTTTTTCTTGAGCTGACTTCCTACTCAAAGCATCAGCCACCACATTAGCTTTATCAGGATGATATAGTATCTCTAAGTCATAATCCTTTATCAACTCCAACCACCTTCTTTGTCTCATATTCAACTCTTTTTGAGTGAAAATGTACTTCAGGCTCTTATGATCTGTCATGATCTTACACGTCGTCCCAAATAGGTAATGCCGCCAAATCTTAAGTGCATGAACTACTGCTGCTAACTCCAAGTCATGTGTAGGGTAGTTCTGCTCATTGTCTCAGTTGTCTTGATGCATAGGCGATGACTCTTTCATTTTGCATCAAGACGCATCCCAAGCCCATTTTAGATGCATCACTGTAAACAATGAACCCTAGCATTCCATTCGGCTGAGCTAACACAGGTGTAGTAGTCAACCTCTTCTTTATCTCTTCAAAGCTTGCTTGATACTTGTCAGTCCATATAAACTTTGCCTTCTTCTGAAGTAAGTTGGTCATAGGTCTTGCTATGATGGAAAACCCTTTTACAAAACGTCTATAGTATCCTGCTAATCCTAGGAAACTACGTATCTCTTTGACGTTCTTGGGTGGTTCCCATGCTAGCACGGTTTCGATCTTGGATGGGTCAACTTTGACTCCATCTGCAGTAATCATGTGTCCCAAGAATGTTACTTCTTTCATCCAGAAGTCACACTTGGACAACTTAGCATAAAGCTTTTCTTTTCTCAATACTTGAAGAACTGCTTTCAAATGCTCTGCATGCTCTTCACTACTTCGTGAATAAACCAATATATCATCTATAAAGACCACAACAAACCTATCCAAGTATCCAATGAAGATCCGATTCATCAATTCCATAAACGCAGCAGGTGCGTTGGTTAATTCAAATGGCATAACCACAAACTCGTAGTGTCCATACCGAGTCCTGAATGTTGTCTTATGGATGTCATCTTCTTGAATCTTCAACTGGTGATAGCCTGACCGTAGGTCTATCTTGGAGAACACCTTTGCTCCTTGTAACTGATCTAACAAATCATCAATTCGTGGCAGTGGATACTTGTTCTTAATTGTCATCTTATTCAGTTTTCTATAGTCGATACATAGCCTCATGGTACCATCTTTTTTCTTCACGAACAACACTGGCGCTCCCCATGGCGATACACTTGGCCGAATAAATCCTTTATCTGCCAATTCTTCCAACTGCTTCTTCAACTCAAGCATTTCCACAGGTGCCATTCTGTACGGAGCTTTAGAAATTGGTCTAGTTCCAGGCTCTAGATCGATTCCAAAAGTCAACTTGCCTAGTAGGTGGCAATCCAGGTAATTCATCTTGAAAAACATCCTTAAACTCGCGTGCAACTGAAATGTATTTCAATTGAATCTTTCCTTCTTTCTCCAAAGCATAACATAAATATGCTTCACATCCTTTCCTTGCCAGCTTACTTGCTTTCATCGCAGAGATCATCACTAACGGGTCTTGTAGCTCACTTCCTTTGAACACATGACAAGTATCATCTTTGGCTAACATCATTTTTGTTAGCATTTCCGCATCTATCTTATCCATATACTTGATCATCCAATCGATGCCTAAAATAACGTCATCATTATCCAATCCGATAATAAGGATATCGGTTGGCTACTTTACTTGCCTAGTTTCCACGTAAACTTTGGCTTTTTCCTCCTCTCACATTAGGATAAGATCCTTGAGTTAACATTATCCCCTAGTCTCACAAACTTTATCATATCTCTAGGTTAACTACATCTGAAACATGTAGTTGGACTTTTTGATCAATCCTTCTTGTAATGATTTAGGTCTCCACAATTTAAAATGTTTTTCCCTCCAAATTCTCTTATGATCATGGTTGTGGAGAAGGCCTTGTTTCTTGACTCACACGTCTCGTACTCGCAGGTTCAAGAAACTTGGAGTAGACTTCTGCCTATTTCCTCCACTAGTTTAGGAATTCACCTCTTTCCTAAAGCCCTGTCTTGCTTCAAGCTTTATTATCCTCTCCTAATACTCCAATAACGTCATACCTTAGGTGAAAACACGAACTAAGAGGTCGTTTCATCCTATCGTAAACAATCTTATCAATTGATCATAAAGTGGTGCATTCTCATCCAACGATGTATACTCCTCGTGAAAATCATTGTTCGCCCCTAGAGGTGTGTGCAAATAAGCTTTAAATTTATAAAACTAGAATCAAGCAAGCGAACCCGCAGTGTACGGATCGACGTAGATTAGCAAGAATTCCAGAGTATCGAATACAGGGATTTGGGTGGGAACAAATTCAATTGCAGATTATCAAGCGAGTAAATATGAGAGTTTTGCAAATATTGGGAAAACAACAATCCTCAAGATCCAAGTATCAAGCTGTGGCAATCGATTCAA
The DNA here is from genome assembly GCA_033239125.1 of Fagopyrum homotropicum. Taxonomy (NCBI): domain Eukaryota; kingdom Viridiplantae; phylum Streptophyta; class Magnoliopsida; order Caryophyllales; family Polygonaceae; genus Fagopyrum; species Fagopyrum homotropicum. The sequence goes on from BSWB01000003.1 coordinate 120,190,138, forward strand.
GATATACTAATGATATAAAGACAGAGTTGAGATATGCAAAGGTATGCTAATGTAAGGTAATCGTACGGTGAAGTTCCAAAAACCTTATATGACTCACCTACAAGACACTCTCTATACAGGTTGTTGAGGCTTCATTATAGAAAGGTTCTAAAGGCAAGAATTAATGTCAAATACCCAAACTTATAATCCAAGGATCAAGACTAACTTAGCCGATTACGGTTATGACACTCACAATCGAGGTAGAGGTTGTTGAGGCTTCACTACCACCTAGAAAAGGCAAGCCTAAACTAAGTTAAAGTAAATCTTTAACTTTGGATTAAAGTAAAAGCAAGTTCGTAAACTTAAGGGAAATTACGGGTAGATCTTGAGACTCCACGGCCGTGGAACTCAAGAACAAACCGTAATTTAGGGTTCGTCGACGATTCTCTCTAACTCTCAGGGTCTAATCTGTTTATGATCGATCTATCATCATTTAAGCCACAACTATCAACCCTTCACCTTAGAATTGTTAAGGGTTTTTAGCCAATAACAGTCATGTTGATATCAAATTCAAGAATTAAAAGATAGAAAGATGAAAACTTCCGAAAACTTTCAATAATCTTCAAACCAATCTCAAGGTCACAACCAAGAACAAATGTTGTCAATAGATTCAGAATAAAGCAAACAATCACAATCTTAGGAAAGAAGGGAGAACGGGATGTCAATCCGTCTTCCAAATCAAACCTAAACAAGAAGAGAAGTCTTCTTGCAACAATCTTCCAAAAGCTTCGATCTTCCGCCAATCCGGAAATCTCAACAGCAATCTCCACCAAAAGTGCGAGATTAGGGCAAATCCCAAAACGAACTTCGATCTCCAACGAGATGTAAATGCTTTTCCGCGAGGGTTAAACGGGCGTAAGCGGGGATACGCGTCGATAAATGCCGCTAAGCGAAGATGACGGAATCTTGCTTCGTCCGTCTTTTTATAGGGCAAGATAAAATATCGGCCCGGCCCAATCTTCAAAAGATCGTGGCTTCAAAGTGTGGCGAAAAAGATCGCCAAGATCACGGTCGTGGAAGGTTCCACGACCGTAATTTAAAGCGTGGAAAGTGTCACGGTTTGAACCATGGATTCCACGACCGTAATAGTTACTGGAATGCATCACACCTCTCTTTGCAAGGTTCCACGGCCGTGGAACTAAACGTGGTTTGTAATACAGCCGTATTTTAGAGCGTGGTTTAGGGCAAGAACGTGATTCTTCCCTAGCCCCGTGCATTCCTCAAGTTAAACTCCAATTTGCTCTTAAGAATGCCCTTATTCCATGGACATACTCAATCAACTCTTCTTTGCTCGATTCCGTTCGGAAAAGACTCCCAATCACCTACAATCAACATAAAGCTAGTGTAGACATCCATATTGACAATATAGGCAAACTAGCTCACAAATGCAACATTGCTAAATCAAAGACTATCAATATGAATCAAATACACTTAGAAAACGTGCCTAAAATATCACAATATTTCATGCTAACAAATAACCCCATACTTAACACTTGCTTGTCCTTAAGCAAGGTCTTTCAAAAAGCTTTAAACAAGAGTTAGGATGAAATATGTGTACCTTTTCAAAGCAATACTTCTTTTGGAGGAATGTGCCTTCTAAAGAATAGATCATTCTCAAACCTTGCTTCAATTGTTTATAGGACTTTCATACACTTATCCAAAGAGTAAAAAGCAAAGAAAACTCATGAATCAATTTAACTTCTAAACAAGCATCATAACCTTCAAACATTATCAAAATCAATCATAAGAAACTTCAATTTAGATCATCAAGTCATATAACATTCTTTTGATCTTAAGGACTTTCAAAGAAAAGGTCTAGAATGTGGAAAGGGAAGGAAACTTTAAGGAATGTGGTGCATAAATCCGGGAAAGTGGACAACTACCCTTCTTCTTCTTTTGCGGTTTCCGCAACACTTCAACTTAGAGCTTCGCTCTCTTCTTTTCATTTTTCGACTTTACTTTTGGAGTTATGGACAGAGGTGCACAAAAACCGAAGCCTAGGAGATTGGCGTTTCTCAATTTTTATGAGATGCTTCAAACCCTTAGCGCACATACCATAATCCGCTAGGAATATCGCTCAATCCGACTTTGGCAAGACACAAACACCCGGCTATGTGAATGGTGCCGAGTTACTCATCATCATGATTGACTTCCCAAACCTAGAATTCCTTTCTATTCTTTTGATTGCAAATAATTGCTCTCATGGCCCTCCCACATCAAACATGCCTTTTTCATTCACTTCTCCAAGTTCCCGGATAGGTAAAGGAGGTCAATATTTCAATGAGGAGCTAAAATGATCAAAGAAAGACGAAAGAAAAAATCGAATTGCCTTAATCATCTCAACAAGAAGTATAAGAACTTATAGTGTGATTTCAACTTCAATTTCTCAACATGATTTAGGTAACATTCATCACATTATGAAACTTGCAAAAGAGGTAAAATTCATTCATTCAAATTCTTTTCAATTCACTATTCTTTTAAGCATGCAATTGTCATCAAACTCAATTCACAAGTAGTGATTATCATAGAAATCATCTCAATTCATTAGAAGCACAAAATTTTCAAAAATTTTCAATTTTTATGGTTTTTTCAAGTTCTTTTTCATGCAATGCGATAATGAAACGTGCAACAATATAATGAACATGCAAATAGTCTCGAATAGAAGCAAGCATAGTGAGTAAGAGTTATTACAAACTTTTAGTACATCCCACCCCATACTTAGGACGAACATTGTCCCTAATGTTCAAAAGAAAGAAAGAAAAGAAGAAAAGAAAAAGAAACTCATAAAGTGGTGGCGGAATGTCTAAAGCGAACGGTCAATCATCAAACCCTCATCACTGCGGCGCTGGAGGAGGTGGGAATGGAGAGAAGCTGGGATCATAGAACCGCCCAAACTACTGGCGGTAGACGTCTCTCATCATGTGGTCGAGGTCGTCTAGGCGTCCGTGTCTAGCATCGGCTCGAATCTCCAATGCTCCCACTCTCTATGAAAGTCCGGTAGCCCAATCCGGCATCTGCTCGTACCATCCCGGGGCCTGACTGTACCATGCTGGAGCGTCGGATGGTGCTGGTGGTGGTGCTGGTGCTGCTGCCTGCTCTGTAGACCAAGGAGGGGGAACGCCATACCATGTAGGAGGTGTGGTCATCCACGTAGGCCTCTCACTCACGCTAGCGCGGCGAGAAGACATGCCTGAAGCTCTAGCTGGACGTGGAGAACGTCTAGGTGCATCGGGGGCCGCCTCCGGCTGATCCGGAAACGTGCCAAACTCCTCCTCAGCTCCTCCTCCGCCCTCAAACTGCTCTCCCATCTCCTCCTCAACAACCGGCGGTGGGACATATGGGGGAGCTGCTATCCTGTTCGCATGCATGGCAGCGAACGTCTCCTTCCAATTATGACGTCCCGCCATAATGGAGTACTCCGGTAGCCACTCTATACCCCTACCCGTCCTGCTCTCCCATGGCATACCCGCATAAGGCGGACCTCTATGTGTGGGGAAAATGAGACCCCTAACCATGAAAGCATGTAGCCCTAAAGGTACGGCCGGTATGCAGGTGCAAGCAGAAAAGTCAACACCAAAGCTCCTAGCAATGTGGGTAACTATCCCACCATATCCTATGTTGCCCTTCTTCTTATTCTTGAGCTTGCTCATAGTAGCAGCCAAGAGAGTGGCACAATCAGCACGGCGTCCATAAAGCATGAAGTAAAGCAAGAACAGCTCATCCGTCTTGATCTTTTGGGGCGTCTCCGTCCTAGGAAAGAGACACTCCGAAAGAACGCGGTGAGCTATCTTCAAGGCTAGGTGGTACATCAACCTAGCCTTGGTGTCAGCGGGCTGCCAGCGGTCCTCGCTAGCGTAAATCATAGCCACCTCCTCCCAAAAATCCTTGGCGTAAACGCCACTAGGAAATCGACCATTAAAGGTCTCATGAAACCCAAAAATGGTCCCAAACTCACGGATGCTCAAATGGTAGTCTCTTTCCATGAGACGGAAAGAGACGGTCCTGTCTACATGGCTGTGCTCAAAAGATGTCACAACCTCCCGTGTAATCTCCTCATAAGCATCTTCTCGGATAGCCGAGAAGACAATAAGTCCGGCTCTATCCAAGAGCCAAGTGAGGTCATCAACTATGTTGAGAGGAGCTAGATCCTCCAACAACAAGTACCTAGGGCCAATCACCGGCCTCTCCTTGATCCTCTCAAGTGCATCGAGATGATCGTCGTGTATGGTCGGGATTCTAGGGTGAGGAGGTGAGGATGGAGGTGAAGGTGAGGATGGAGGTGAAGGGGAAGAGGGTGGTGGTGCCCTAGAGGATGAGGAGGAGGAGGGATTACCCTTCCTCTTCTTATTCTGATCATTCTTCTTCTCTTTTATCCTCCCCGAAACTCTTCTCACAAAATCCATTCTGCTCAAAATTACGGTCTGTTCTTATGAAAACCACGGCCGTAATTCCCCTAGAGACCGTGATTCGTCTCAGAAAATCACAAATCTCAGCAAATCAGCAATCAATCTCCACAACAGGCAGTCCTAGTCTAATTTCTTCCAATATCAATCAGTTCTTCCTAAAAATCTCTAACAAAAACGAACCAAATTGCCAAGAATCAAGAAGAGAGAAAAAAACCTATTTTTCGGATTGAAAAATCCGAATTGCGCGTTCGTTGATGAATTTCCGCTCGATTCGTCGCTTGGATCTTGTTTGTGGTTGGATTTGCTTCAGTTTAGGAAGAAGAATCGTTGAAAACGATTAGGAAACGAGGATTTGAGAGAGGGTCGTGGATTTTCGGCAATTAGGTCGTGGAAAGAGGGGTTTTGGGATGAATTTTGTGAAGAATGTGGCTTATATAGTCGCAGGCAAAATTTTGAAAATCACGGTCTGTCGGGGTGTTCCACGGCCGTGGAAGTGTACGGAACCGTGGTTTTGGTGATTTTTCAAAGGCTGTTGGAAATTACGGGTACTGTAGCTGTCACGACCGTGGTTTAGGCCGTGGAGCTCTCTGTAAAGCTCCAAAGTCCAAATTTTGTCACTTTTCTTCAACATCATCCTCCTCTTTTCCTTTTCCATCGTTCCTACATCCAAAAACAAGAACATACCGGAAGAAATCGAGGCAAAAACAAAGCAAAAACGTCTATACTAAGCTAACCTATGAATCGAAAACAAAAACAAAAATGCAATACCTTGGGTTGCCTCCCAAGAAGTACTTTGTTTAAGGTCCGTAGCTAGACCATTCTCGCACTTATTCGAGTGCGGTAGGTGCGAACTCCTCAGCTTGGAGTTCCGGCGTATACTTCTTGAGTCGTTGGCCGTTCACCTTAAAAGTTCCGCTCGCTTCACCCCATACTTCAACTGCACCATGGGGGAAAATACGCTTAATTAGAAAAGGTCCGGTCCAACGAGATTTAAGCTTACCTGGAAAGAGACGAAGCCTTGAATTGAAGAGGAGAACTTGATCTCCTTCTTTGAAGTCCTTTGGAATGATATGCTTATCATGCCAACGCTTTGCTCTCTCCTTATAGATCTTAGCGTTTTCATAAGCGTTCAAGCGGAGTTCATCCAGCTCATTGATGTCTAGGAGACGCTTCTCTCCCGCTTCTTTCATGCTGAAGTTCAACCACTTGATAGCCCAAAACGCTTTGTGCTCCAACTCTACCGGCAAGTGACAAGACTTCCCATACACAAGGTTGTATGGTGTGGTTCCTATGGGAGTCTTGTATGCAGTCCGGTATGCCCACAATGCATCGTCAAGCTTCAAAGACCAATCCTTCCTAGTCCTTGAAACCGTCTTCTCTAGAATTCCTTTGATCTCCCTATTTGAGATCTCAACTTGTCCACTTGTTTGTGGATGGTAAGGGGTAGCGATCTTGTGAGTAACCCCATACTTAGCTAGAAGAGCTTCAAAGCGCTGGGCAATGAAGTGAGAACCTCCATCACTAATGATCGTCCTTGGTGTCCCAAATCGCGGGAAAATGGTCTTGTTGAAGAACTTAACCACCACCATGGCATCATTGGTGGGAGAGGCAATTGCTTCCACCCATCTAGAAACGTAATCCACCGCCAATAGTATGTATTGGTTTCCACAAGAGGATGGGAACAGTCCCATGAAATCGACTCCCCAAACGTCAAAAATCTCCACCTCTTGGATGTTGTTGAGGGGCATCTCATTCCTCCTAGAGATATTGCCTGTTCTTTGACAAGCATCGTAGCAAGAAACAAAGGATTGCACATCTCTAAACAAAGTAGGCCAAAAGAATCCAGATTGCAATACCTTTGCGCTAGTCTTGTTCGAACTAGCATGTCCTCCACAAGGTAGTGAATGACAATGACGGATGACACTTTGCATCTCATCTTCTGGCACATCGCCGAATGATGCCATCCGGACCTCTCTTGAAGAGGAGAGGCTCGTTCCAATAGTACTCCCGGACGTCCTTAAAGAACTTCTTCCTTTGTGCGTAGGATAGTCCGGGTGGTATCTCCTGACAAACCAAATAGTTAACAAAATCAGCAAACCATGGTTCGTTACCTTTGGAGATCACATCGATACACTCCTCAATAAGGTGTAGGTGTTCGTCCGGGAAGGAGTCGTCGATGGGTAAATGGTCGTCCTCTAGATGTGTTAGGCGACTCAAATGATCCGCAACAGAAATTTCTGAACCTTTCTTGTCGCGGATCTCAAGATCGAATTCTTGTAGGAGAAGAATCCATCTAATTAGCCTTGGCTTCGCATCTTTCTTCGCAAGGAGGTACCGGATCGCAGCATGATCCGTGTAGACAATCACCTTTGCACCTACAAGATAAGAGCGAAACTTGTCAATAGCATAGACAATGGCTAAAAACTCTTTTTCGGTAGTGGCGTAGTTGAGCTGCGCTTCATCTAGCGCCTTGCTAGCATAGTATATGGCATGGGTTGCCCCTTCCTTTTGTTGTCCAAGAACAGCTCCAATAGCTACGTCGCTAGCATCGCACATAATCTCAAAGGGAAGAGTCCAATCCGGGGGTTGGATAATAGGTGCTGAAATTAGAGCTTGCCGAATGGTGTTAAACGCATCCAAACATTCCTGCGAAAACTCAAAAACCGCATCCTTCATCAATAGATTAGTGAGAGGTTTTGATATCTTAGAAAAGTCTTTAATGAAACGTCTATAAAATCCAGCATGTCCTAGGAAACTTCTTATCCCTTTCACCGAAATTGGGGGAGGAAGCTTCTCTATGGTCTCTATCTTAGCCTTGTCCACCTCTATCCCTCTACTAGAGACTAAGTGGCCTAATACAATTCCTTCCTTAACCATAAATTGACACTTCTCCCAATTAAGAACTAGGTTAGTGTCTTCACACCTTTACAAAATAAGAGAAAGGTTAGAAAGGCAATCGTTAAAAGAGGAACCGTATACGGAGAAGTCGTCCATGAAGACTTCCATGATTTCCTCTACGTACTCGGAGAAGATGGCCATCATGCACCGTTGAAAGGTGGTTGGGGCGTTGCAAAGCCCGAACGGCATTCTCCTATAAGCAAACGTACCCCATAGGCACGTGAATGTGGTCTTCTCTTGATCATCCGGGTGTATCGGAATCTGAAAGAAACCACTATAACCGTCAAGGTAGCAAAAATGTGAAAGTTGTGCTAACCTTTCAAGCATTTGATCAATGAATGGCAATGGAAAATGATCCTTCCGCGTTGCATTGTTGAGCTTGCGGTAGTCTATGCACATCCGCCATCCAGTCACGGTTCGGGTAGGAATGAGTTCGTTGTTTTTGTTGGTGATGACCATCATTCCTCCCTTCTTCGGAACTACTTGGACCGGACTCACCCACTTACTATCGGAGATAGGGTAGATGATACCTGCATCAAGAAGCTTAAGAATTTCCTTCTTGACAACCTCCTTCATGGTCGGATTTAACCGCCTTTGAGGTTGTCTTGAAGTTCTAAAATCTTCCTCCATTAGTATCTTATGCCTGCATAGGGAGGGTTTAATTCCTACTAAGTCCTCAATAGTATAGCCTATAGCTTTCCTATGTTTCCTAAGGACAATCATGAGCTGATTATGTTCATCTATTCTTAGATCAGAACTAACAATAACCGGAAAGGTAGAATTAGATCCTAGAAAAGCGTACCTTAGATGAGTAGGGAGTGGTTTGAGTTCCATTGCTTTCGGTGCTTCCAATGATCCTTGAGAAGCATCCGATGTCTCCTTAGAAGTTTCTAAGGGTGATGAGTGTGTGGGAGAAGAGTCAGAAGAAGTTGAAGAAGTGTCTCGACCACTCTCTTCCACGGCCAAAATTACGGGTGGATCTTGTCCTCCACGGCCGTGGTTTAGGGCGTGGAAGGGAAATACGGTTGTCACATCTTCTCCACGACCGTATAACTCCCTGGAGTGAGGCACGATTTTGGTTGTGAAATCCACGGCCGTGGAATACAGGGTATAACCTTGGATTCTCACGTTTTCTGCCTCATCGTGGAGTTTTTCAAACTCCACTTCACCCATCTCTTCTTGTGCTTCTAAGGCTTCAATTGCTTCATTGCACTCTTCTTCTTCCCCTACATTGGTTAGACTCATAGTGATAACCTTTTGTAAAGGATCGTTAAAGAGAATCGCACTTACCTCCTCTCTAGACAAACCTTCTTCATCTTGGATATTGAAAATATCCTCATCAAAGATTGGCTCCTTCACTAGAGTGGAAAGAACGAACTCTACTTTCTCCTCTCCTATATCAAAAGCGAGTCTACCATTCTTGCAATCGACTATGCAGCCGGAAGTTGCAAGAAACGGTCTTCCGAGTATGATCGGGACCGGACTATCTGCAGGAATGTCAAGCACGACAAAATCAATGGGAACAAAGAATTTACCTAGCTTGACCGGGACGTCTTCTAAAATACCGACGGAGCGAGTGATGGATCGATCCGCCATGTACAACGTCATCTTCACTGGTTTAGGGTCGCCTAAACCGATCTTCCTGCACAATGCAAGTGGTATAATGCTCACACTTGCTCCTAAGTCACATAACGCATCATATGTGACATCTCCCACTCCTATGGGAATGCAAAATGACCCCGGATCCTTTAGCTTTGGGGGCATTTTCTCCTTCATGGTTTTGATGAGATCCGAAGAATCCGAACTCATCTTAACCTCTCCGAAGTCTTCTAGCTTCCTCTTGTTAGAGAGGAGCTCCTTTAAGAACTTGCCATAAGCCGGCATACCTACAATAGCATCAATAAATGGTATATTAATATGCAGCTTGCTCATGAGTTCTATGAACTTACCAAATTGTTTATCTAGGCGCGCTCTCGCTCTAGATTGAGGGAATGGTAGGGGAGGTTTATAAGCTGAAGGAGGAACGTAGACATCTTCCTTCTCCTTCCCCTTCTCTTTCTCCTTGTCCTTTTCTATGGAGACTTCAACAAACTTTGGCTGCGGATCGGTGGTAGTCACTCCGCTCCTAGTCGTGATTTCCATAACCCTTCCCTTAGGGTTGTCCTCCGTCTTTCCTGGAAGTTTCCCTTGATTCCTAGGAACTTCCTCCGCATGGTTGAACATTTGGTTTTCCAAAACTTTTTGAGCTTTGTCAACCTTAGAAATTTGGTCATCGAACTTAATGATGCGGCTCTCCAACCCTTGTAGCTTTCCCAAAATCATTTCCAACATGGGATCGGGCTTCTCCTTCCCCGAAGTGTTTCCTCCATTAGATGATTGCCCCTGGCTTTTCAAAGGAGTAGTGGAAGAGGAAGGTGGAGTTAGTGAATTAGAGTTGGAAGGATAAGAGTTACCGGAATTTTGTTGATTGGAGCGCCAATTGTTGTTGTTTGAACCCCTATTGTTGTTCCAATTATTGTTCCGGTTGTTGTTGTTTCCATTCCAATTGTTATTCCGGTTGTTGTTCCGGTTATTGTTATCGCCGCCATTGTTGCTGCCCAAATAACCAACATCCTTCCCTTGTTGCTTTGGGAAGTTGGTCTTGATAGCCTCCTTCAACTCTTTGATCTTATTGTTGAGGGAGAAAATCTGATTTTGAGCTTCATGTGTGAGCTTTACTCCTTGCTCCACACGATTTCCCTCCACTTTTCGGTGGGGATACTTCTCTATGACTCTTGCTTGCTTCTCAATGAAGTCCCAAACGTCATCTTCTCTCATGTCCATGAATGTTCCACATGAGAGGGATTGGAGGTTGAATTGCGTTCCCGTATCTAACCCCTTGTAGTAAATTTCCAACAAGGCAAGTTTGGATATGCCATGATGAGGGCAATCCAAGAGCAAATTCTGAAACCTTTCCCAAGATTGAAACAAACTTTCGTTAGATCTCATGAAAAAAGCATTAATCTTACCTCTAAGTTCCACCGTTTTGGATGGCGGAAAGAATTTGGTGAGGAACTCCGCGGAAAGGTCTTCCCACGTATCTAGTTTCCCACTAGGGAGAGCTTGATACCAAGACAACGCTTTCCCCTTCAAGGAGAAGAAGAAAGGCTTGAGCTTATAGCTGTATGTAGTAGCGCTCTTTGGTCTCATTGTCTCCATCATACACTCAAAGTTCTGCAAGTGTTGGTGTGGAGATTCAGCGCTCGTCCCGCCAAATTGGTTTTGGCGAACAAGAGTAATGACTTCAGGGTTGAAGCTAAACCCTTGCACATCATCAGCATCAAAGTTCACACCCAAACGGCGTGGTTGTTGTGTTGAGTCCATCCGCTGGCCAAGAGTTCTTGGCTCTTCATCTACACGTTCGATCCTCGCATTCCTAGGTGGAACACGACGATTGGCAGCTCCCCGTGGATGGAAGGGATTCACATTGATCGTGGGATCAATCTCCTCTAACGGTGGCATGGAAGAATCACTATCATCAGCGGATGAGTGACCTTTTCTTCTAGACCTTGATGTTTTCCTTGAGGATTTCTTGCTTCCCTTATTCTTAAGGTCGCTTAGCTCTATCCTCATCTGGAAGATCATGTCTTGTAGATTGTTAACTTGAGATTGATGACGATCCATTTCATCATGGCGGAGGGTCTCATTCCATTGGAGTTGAGCTTCCTTCTTCGCCAACTCCGCTTGAAGATCACGTTCGTGTCCTTCAGCCATCTTCTTTTCCTTGCGCTTTTGCCTTAAAGTTTTCTCTAACTCTTGATCAAGAGGTAAGAGATCTTCGGTGTTCCTAGACCTGCGCATGCACTCAAAGTGATATCAAATAACGAGAGCAAGCTCCCAAGCTTGACAACCGGCTACCGAATTCGGCCGAAACCAAATCCCCGGCAACGGCGCCAAAAACTTGTTCGCCCCTAGAGGTGTGTGCAAATAAGCTTTAAATTTATAAAACTAGAATCAAGCAAGCGAACCCGCAGTGTACGGATCGACGTAGATTAGCAAGAATTCCAGAGTATCGAACACAGGGATTTGGGTGGGAACAAATTCAATTGCAGATTATCAAGCGAGTAAATATGAGAGTTTTGCAAATATTGGGAAAACAACAATCCTCAAGATCCAAGTATCAAGCTGTGGCAATCGATTCAAGATATACTAATGATATAAAGACAGAGTTGAGATATGCAAAGGTATGCTAATGTAAGGTAATCGTACGGTGAAGTTCCAAAAACCTTATATGACTCACCTACAAGATACTCTCTATACAGGTTGTTGAGGCTTCAATATAGAAAGGTTCTAAAGGCAAGAATTAATGTCAAATACCCAAACTTATAATCCAAGGATCAAGACTAACTTAGCCGATTACGGTTATGACACTCACAATCGAGGTAGAGGTTGTTGAGGCTTCACTACCACCTAGAAAAGGCAAGCCTAAACTAAGTTAAAGCAAATCTTTAACTTTGGATTAAAGTAAAAGCAAGTTCGTAAACTTAAGGGAAATTACGGGTAGATCTTGAGACTCCACGGCCGTGGAACTCAAGAACAAACCGTAATTTAGGGTTCGTCGACGATTCTCTCTAACTCTCAGGGTCTAATCTGTTTATGATCGATCTATCATCATCTAAGCCACAACTATCAACCCTTCACCTTAGAATTGTTAAGGGTTTTTAGCCAATAACAGTCATGTTGATATCAAATTCAAGAATTAAAAGATAGAAAGATGAAAACTTCCGAAAACTTTCAATAATCTTCAAACCAATCTCAAGGTCACAACCAAGAACAAATGTTGTCAATAGATTCAGAATAAAGCAAACAATCACAATCTTAGGAAAGAAGGGAGAACGGGATGTCAATCCGTCTTCCAAATCAAACCTAAACAAGAAGAGAAGTCTTCTTGCAACAATCTTCCAAAAGCTTCGATCTTCCGCCAATCCGGAAATCTCAACAGCAATCTCCACCAAAAGTGCGAGATTAGGGCAAATCCCAAAACGAACTTCGATCTCCAACGAGATGTAAATGCTTTTCCGCGAGGGTTAAACGGGCGTAAGCGGGGATACGCGTCGATAAATGCCGCTAAGCGAAGATGACGGAATCTTGCTTCGTCCGTCTTTTTATAGGGCAAGATAAAATATCGGCCCGGCCCAATCTTCAAAAGATCGTGGCTTCAAAGTGTGGCGAAAAAGATCGCCAAGATCACGGTCGTGGAAGGTTCCACGACCGTAATTTAGAGCGTGGAAAGTGTCACGGTTTGAACCATGGATTCCACGACCGTAATAGTTACTGGAATGCATCACGCCTCTCTTTGCAAGGTTCCATGGCCGTGGAACTAAACGTGGTTTGTAATACGGCCGTATTTTAGAGCGTGGTTTAGGGCAAGAACGTGATTCTTCCCTAGCCTCGTGCATTCCTCAAGTTAAACTCCAATTTGCTCTTAAGAATGCCCTTATTCCATGGACATACTCAATCAACTCTTCTTTGCTCGATTCCGTTCGGAAAAGACTCCCAATCACCTACAATCAACATAAAGCTAGTGTAGACATCCATATTGACAATATAGGCAAACTAGCTCACAAATGCAACATTGCTAAATCAAAGACTATCAATATGAATCAAATACACTTAGAAAACGTGCCTAAAATATCACAATATTTCATGCTAACAATCATCTGCCTCATAGGAGAACCTCCAAATATTGCTTACAGGAAAGACTTTAACGTACAAGTTAGTCCAAATCCGACTCTTGAAAGTCTCGTAATCCACAATGATTGCACAATTTCTCATCCACCAATATGCACCAATGTTCGGCATGAAGGTTGCTGCAAGTTTCATCTTATACTTTTCTAGCCCTCCAATGTCCCCAAAAGTCATGTTTATGTGGTTCAACCGCCAATCAACTTGCATTACATAAGCTCCTGCAAACACTAACACATCTATTCTTTTTATGGCCTTAGTCACTTCTCTAATGAAGTTCACTACCTTCTTATTCCTCCTATGGAACTTCTAGTGTTTGGTGTTCAATAACTCGTGCTTGCCCTTGCGTTTCTATCGTAACAGTAGCCCTTTCTACCGCTATATTCTTGCATATTCTCATCTCATGTAGCTCGATGGGTAGAGGTACTTGACCTCGACCACTTACTTTAAACATTATACTCTCATGTACTTCTAGCTTGTCATACTTCCACTGACACACTTGCACATTGTGCTCCTATTGACATACTCGTAATTAAGCTACAACTTCCTTGTCTCTTAATCAAAACGCTTACAGTTGCCTTTATCACGGTTTCGAGAAACCTGAACATTCAAGATCGTTCTCTCCTCATATATATCCACTACTTATGACATTAGTGATGTCTATCAGAATACTATAATCTTAACAAGTTAGAGAGAGAGAGAAAACTACACTTACAAGGAGTCACACTGAGGAGTGGAAGGCAGTGTCTTTACCCACAATCCCGACTATGCGTATGATTTTAAATTCATTAAAACCATATGTCAGTAATTTCCAAAATCTTTTGAAAACTTAAATGTCCTTTAAAAACCAACCCGGAATGGGTTGTAGTTAGGTTGAACTATCATGTCTCATCTCAAGTCACATGTGCCCTTGTTGTCAACCTAAGCTCTAATACCAATCTGTAACGACCCGAGTTTTAAGTAACCCAAGACGTCACTAGGCTAAGGACCACACAGTGGGTCCCATCAGTTAGCCTGACAACAACTTTACAAATAGGACCTTGCAACAAGAAGCACGAAAAATAATGAAAACATTCAACCTGTCATTTAGAAAACGTTTACATAACAACCATGCATGAAGTTAGTATGTATATCCCAAAACAACACTTTAAAACATGACACCTGAACAGGTGTCTTAAAACTTCAGCCTGAAATCAACATGTGTACACAGTTGCACACAATCAACAAAAGACTCGCTTGCAAGCGATTAGTTTCAAAAGTAGTTCAACCAACCCTTGAGTTAACACTGCCTCGGCTGCCCACTTCCTGCAGTTGACATCCTTGAAACGTTCCTATGTTCGGCATTTCCTAAAAAGGATCGGTTTAAAACCGTTAGCTACCGATCATAATCTATCCACGAGAGATTATATCAACACATCACAGCACAACAAATATATTCAAATACCATATACCGTGCTCATGAGATGATATCATGCTGTTATGAATGATGCACGTGAATGCAGTATGAAATTTACAATTTGCGATCCCGGACCAAATCCGGAACCATTGCTTATACGGTTTTGGCTTTGGTGTGAGCTCACCATTGCACAGATTAGGTTAATTCAGACAGTTGCTCTTATGTCGTAGCCAGACTGATCAAGTCTACGGGCCAGGCTTTCTCGTGGTGGGTTATGGTCTTAACCCCTAACCACATGCAACATTTTGCCATTCATGTTAATGCAAACATTTACCATTTTCATTAGGTGTGCGACCCGAGCCTGAAGTCCATCAGACTCGGTGTCATTCTTATACAAACGCAAGTGATCCGGGCTTGACCGAGCTCCGGTATTCACTGCAAAATACTCACTTTACATACTCTTAACCTTTACAAGTCATCATCATATCACATGCCTCAAAAGGCTTATCATCTCATACATTATCATGTTTCAACAAGCTTATCATGTCATTCAATAGCACGCCTCAATAGGCTAACACATGTTCATTTAACCATTTCTCAGAATTATGACATGATAATAATCACAACAACATTAAGCATGCTTTACACATCATAATGTCATTTTCATCATAAACACATCAAGCATGCTTCACACATAACACATCTCAATGCATATCAACATTCACATTTCAACACAACGAGGCATTTCAAAACAACAACACATATCAACACAGTGAGATATAAATCTCTCAGGCACGGGTTTCTGCAGATCGAAGCTAAGTAAGTCCGAAGACTTACCTGGATACGCTCACTGAGCAACTAAGCTATAGTTAGTCTACCGTCTTTAACACCACCTGTCGAGAATATCATATTCCTCGTATTAAACTTCTTGCTTCAAACATCAATTAAATTCATTCCTTTGAATTTAATTAGCTTATAGCGTTTTCTAGATTCCCAATTTAATTAATTAATCTTTAATTAATTAATTAAATTTCATAAGAATAACCTTTTGCCCGCAGGCAGTTTCTCAACCCAAATGTCATCAGATCTCATCAAACAAATAGCCCATAATCACCAGAATAATGTAACGAGCATAATGGAATTTCCAATTATCCATTTTGACAAGCCTAAGGTCAATTTAGGCCAAATCGCAATACTGAAAACGAATAAATTCATAACTTATTCGTTACTAACCCGATTGACGATCCGAAAGAAGATTCGGAATCACAACGACGCAGGCTACGCTCGGACACCATCAGATTCACCGGAATCTGAGCGACGGAACTGACCATAGAAGGGGGAGGCTCGACCTGACCTTCACTTCAACGGAAACGCAGAAACTCGGTACCAAAATGAAGAGGACGAAGAGAGGAATCCGAAAACTCAAACGGAATTGAAATCGGATTACAAACGAAGAGTAGATCTGAATTTGAAGGTTGAGAGAATATAGAGCTTTTACGAGGAAACGTGAAAGGAAATGAATTAATAAATGAATCTCCGCTATTTATAGCGAAGACGATAATTATCCTTTAGCAAAGTCGATAGTTATCCTTTAACCGATCCGAAGGCGGTTTGAGCCCCTTGTCCAAACTTCTCGAAATTGGAATAATAAATCTGACATATTTTGTGGATAATTATTCCGCAACTTTCTCGGAAAACGCGTATTCCTAAGTCGTCTTTCTTAGCCGCTAAGAAACGAAACAACGACTCTTTTGGCCATTTTGCCTTTCCATGTTATTTCATATCTAGAACATATCCGATGTCCTGATCATTTCTCTCAACTGCAATTTTATTAATTGAAACTCCCAAATACTCCAAATAATACCAGAGGGTAAAAATTATTCCCCGGAGGAAAAAGTAAAATTTCCCCCATACGTCCAAATTTACGTCAAAATCATAATGGTAAAATTCATACTCATCATCTACACACAATTCGCGAGTTATGAGTCAATTGTTATCGATGATTAACTTAATCACTCTTAATCATCCTTTATTAGGATTCGAAAATCCTAGCTTTTACAGTGGTCAGCTGGGGTTCCCGTACATTATAGGACGAGATCGGGTTTATATTTCAGTTGTTGTTTCCCTTTTTATTTTGAACTCCGCTGCGAGTGTTTTACGCTTCCCTTTGTATTCAACCTTTGGTTTTATATTGAGTTTTGGTTTTTCATTTGTCTATGCCTTGTTGTAAGATCCGTTGTGTCGTAACACTTGCTATTTTGAGGGTCGGGATCCATTGCAAGGTCCTAACCCGTAACGCTTCGAGTTCCCAGAACTTGGGGTGTTACACCTTGATCCATTCAACTGAACGTGGTAGTTGATGCTCTCAGTAGGAAGACTCCCCGGGAGATGGCGATCGCTCGACTAATAACTCTTCAGTTGTAGCGAGACTCGGCATGACTTGAGATGGATATCCACTTTCCAGATTCCGACAACCAACTATCCACCTTGGAGATATTACTTGACTTGTTGGTTGATATCCGATAGAAGCAAAAGAGTTGTACAACTTTGACATGGATCCGAGACCGGATGTCTCGAGGAAAGATGCCATAGTTTGTTGTAGATGCTGATGGGATCTTGAGATGCCAGGAGCATGTATGTGTGCCTTTAGATCGAGAGCTGAGACAGCGGATCCTACAGGAGGCTCACTCAACACCTTACTCAGTGCATCCCGGTGCGAGTAAGATGTATCGGGATATCAAACGCTCTTTCTAGTAGGGAGGTCCGAAGCCAGATGTGATGAGATATGTAGCTCAGTGTGCGACCTGCCAGAAGGTCAAGATCGAGCATCACCGACCACGTGGAGAGCTACACCCACTTCATGTTCCTCAGTTGAAGTGGGAGGACATCTCTATGGACTTTTTTACCGGTTTGAGACCGAGTCGAGGTTTTGATACTATATGGGTGATAGTATATTGACTGACAAAGACCACACGTTTCATTCATATCAAGGAAACGTGGCCGGTAAGTCGATTGGTAGAGGAGTTCATGAGGCAGTTAGTGAAACTTCATGGAGTACCTAGGACCATAGTCTCTGACAGAGACGGAAGGTTCACCTCGAGGTTTTGGCTGCAAGTGCATGCCACCCTAGGTATGAGTCTGCAGGTCACGACTGCTTATCATCCTCAGACCAATGGTCAGTCCAAGCGGACCATCTATACTTTGGAGAATATGTTGAGAGCCTGCTTGCTAGACTAGGGACATGTGTGGCCAGATCACCTTCCCTTAGTGGAGGTTTCGTATAACAATAGTTGGCACGCTTCGATCAAGATGGATCTTTACGAGGCTTTATAGGGAAAGAGATGCCGTACACCGTTGTGTTTGGATGAGCCAAGCAGTGCTAGCGGTGTAGCACTTGAGCATATACAAGATGAAATGGTTCGAGTAGCGGTGATCCAAGAGAGGATGCTACCAACACAGAGTCGTTAGAAGTCTTATGCAGATAAGAGGTGCAAACCTCTGGAGTTCAGAGTTGGAGCTTAGGTTTGGTTGAGAGTATCCCCAACACGAGGTGTCAGACGCTTCAGCATCAAGGGGAAGTTGAGTTCCAGATATGTCGGACCTTTCGAGATTCTTGAGCGAGTTGGAGAGGCATCATACAGACTTGCTTTGCCACCGAGGCTTGAGCGTGTTCACCTAGTCTTCCATGTGTCTCAGCTACGGGAGTACGTACCAGACCAGAGACACATCGTCAGTCACGAGGACCTAGTGGTTAAGCCAAATCACATGTTTGTTTAGCACCTAGTATCTGTCTTAGAGCGTAGCATGAGACGCTTGCGTTCGAAGGACACACCGATGATGAAGATTCAGTGGTCGATGCGAGGAGCTAATGAGGCGACTTGGGAGACAAAGGATAGTATCTTGAGGAACTATCCGGATTTTATGCTGAACTGGATGGACCTTAAGCATAGCTGTTGCGTTTCGGTTTCCTTTGTTGAGTTGTGTACGCTTTTGTGACGTTTTGAGTTATGTTCCCCGAGTGGGAATATATGAAGTTGAGTTTAGCGTTTTACGTTGTGTGATCTTATGGGCGGTTGCAAGTTTCGGGACGAAACTTCTTTTTAGGGGGATTTGATATAACAACCGGTTTTTGGCTGTCACCACCCTACAGTGACAGTGGCCGCCCCTGTAAGCGCCTTAGTCTTTTAGGGATCCCGCACCTACGCCTCAGCTGAGACGCAGGTGTTGAGCTATGCTGAGTGGGCTTAGTCAGGACCAATCTCCCTTGCGCATCTAGTGGGCCGCCCCTGCTGGTCCTGTGGTCCGCCCCCACGGCCATGCAGATCCGCCCCTGCGGGTTTGTGTGGCTGCAATCGTCATTGTTAACCTTGACCCGTGCTTTTGGTTGGCTTCCTATATAAGCTTTCCTTGCTTCCTGATGAGGGTTTTCTTCATCTTCTCCAGCCTTCTACTCCTCACGTTCATCTTCTTCTCTTCCTCTCTTCCTTTGGATCTTCTTCTTGATCTTCTTTGATTTTGGGTGAGCTTTGTGAGAGTTTTGAGCTTGATGAGCTTGGAGGATGTTAATGTTGAGTTGTGATAGTTGTTGTTACTATTGTGCTTGGGTTTAGTTGCTGGTTAGGGTGTTCTTCCTTTCCTTAGCAACTGCGGTGAGTTCTTCTTCTCTTCCTTTCTTCCTCTTTAGCTTAGGATTCACAAGCCTAGGCTTGTGTGGATCTTTCCTGGACGTTTTGATGTTCATACATGTGTATATATGTATGTGTTTGCTTGTTGTGTCGTAAAGAAGTGAAGAGAGTCGAGAGAAGGATCGAAGAGAAATCGGGATCAACTTACTGCACATCAGCCGCCCCTGTGCCTGAGCTGAGCTGCACCTGCACCTTGGGTTGAGCCGCCCCTGCGCCTGACTGGTTCAGTGCTCCTATGTCTCTTGCTTCTGCCGGTGCGTGTCCAGGGCATACATAGTTGGTATGTTTCCTTCCTTCCTTTCCTTTGGCCTTGGATTTAGATGTGGCTAGGATAGTGTGGTTGAGGATGAGCTTGATGAGATGTATGATGAGAATGTGCCTTAGGCACTTGCATGTATGTTAAGGTAATGCCTTAGGCATTTGTGAGGTATGATGTGTTGTTGAGGTTTAGATGTGTGTTGTAGGTTGGTTGTGGTTACGTGGTATAGGAGACGAGTCTCCTAATCTTTGCAGTATTTGATTGTGTGTGCCTTGCCTATGCAGGCGTTGATCGTTTCCTCAAGGGGAATTTGTGACGTGGTACAGGTTGACGTTTGTGACAGGTAAGTCCATAGGACTTACTTAGCGTGCAATTGTGGATTTGAGTGGTTGTAATAGTTGTGTGTATTCATATGATTGTTGCATTTATAACCTAAACCAGACTATGATGACCACTTTATTACCTTAATTGACCCAAGTGTATTATAATCGGGCGGTGACCACCTGCCAAAGCTCGCCGAGAGTGGAGGAGGTGCTCGGAAGCTAGTAACTCAGAAGAGAGGTAGATCTCCATGCAAAACCTGGGTTAAAGGGGGAAGAGACGAGGTTCTTTAGGCTCCTCGTGTCACAAAAGAAGTTGAATTAGTAATGGAATAACTTAAGTAAAGATAATAAACGGTTGTGTGTGTGTGCCATTGCATGTTGTGATGTGTTGATGTGTGTATGTGCTATTACTTCATTCTTATCCATTTCTGTTAGCTAACGGTCGTGTTGTAGATGATTTGCACATTAGGCAGACTGCAGAGTGAGCCAGATGGGTGATCAGCCGAGGGCTGCCGTACACTAGGTAATTTGTGGGATATGGGATGTTTTGTACTTGGATGTTTGTGGATGTCGTTTTGTACTCGGTTGTGATGTTGTAAACCTTTTGATGTACATATTGTATAGTTTTATGTATTTGGTTTTAATCTATTTGTGCCTTATTTCAAGATCCAATGAACTTGTTGTCAGGCTAGGGTCAGGATCCATTGTGAGATCCTAGCCCAATAGCGCCCCGAATCCCGTGGATTTGGGGTGTTAACCCCAACAGCAACTGTGCCTGTCACCACCATTGCGGATAGCCGCGGTTGCGGCAAGGAAAACCGCCCCTGCGTTTTTGCCTCAAATCGCAAAGATCTTCTTTCCTTTTTCTTTTCTATCTTGTTTCCTATCTAGGAAAGATCCGATTTTCTTATCTTTGGCGGACTTTTCTGGATCTTCTAAACCCTAGAATGCCTTTCCTTCCATCTTTCCACCCTTACTATAAAATCCTGCCTTCTTCCCGTTTTTTCAGCCTCTTGCATACGCTTCTTCAATCCTAAGAGCTGCAACCGTTTGCCCTTGCTTCCTGTGATCTTGCTGAATGTGTAAGTTCATCTTCCTTCACGTTCATGAGTTGTTGCATGCCGTTTTCCTTCTGTTTTGTTTCCTCCTTTCGTTCTTCCTTTTCTTCTTCTCCAAGAATCAAGTTTGAACCTTGATTCTTGTTGGCCTTCCCGTTGTTGATATGTTGATGTTCACAAGCTCCCTTGGCCGAATCTTGACGAGTGTGGATCAAAGGATAGAGCTTTGGATCCGTTGCAGTGAGTTTCTATCGAGAGAAATCCCGACAACGCTTTCTGTCACGCCGCCGCCCCCGCGCCCTGTCGTGCCGTCCCTGCGGTTTCCTCTATAGTACCTCCCGTCTTTGGTTAACTGCTTCCTTCCTTACTTTCCTCGTTACTTTCCTAAGTAGTTTTTAATGTTGTTACCCCTTGAGAGCACTGTAAGACTAAGGTCGAGCCCTTAGCATGTGAAGATCTCTTAGAGATTATTGAGACTAGAAGTTATAGATTTCTAGCAACCGTTCTGTTGTGATGCTTGATGCCTTATGTGAACAAGCTTTCCGTTGCTCCTTTCCTAAGGGAAACTGAGTGTCCAATGACCTTTTGAGTTACCTTCGAGTGAGGTAAGTCCCTTGGACTTCCTTAGCTTCATTCCGTATATTGGTTTGAGTGTATTGGCTTGTTTGTGTTGTTATTATTGTTATAACAGATATCCGAAACAGGAATCACCCTATATAACCTTAATTAGTCCAAGTGTATGATAACCGGGCGGTGACCACTTATCTAGTTCTACACGAGACTAGAATGTGCTCTTGTAACCCATGTAATAACCGAAAAATTTAAACTCCGTTTAATACCGGATCAAATCGGATTCTGATCCGCCAACCTCTATTCTTTTAAATAAAATTAAACAATATTAAATTCTATCATTTTATGTGACCTTGATTCATATAAAATGATAATTTATGTAACCCGTAAATAATTCCGTACATTTTAAAAAAAACGAAGAACGATCCCGTACGAGTAACGATTATTCATTCAGCCATTTGTGTTAATGGATGAGCAGGCCCAACAGACCCGGCCCAATAACATGTCAGCCCAGCCATAACCTAAATTAATCTAAACCCTAATCAGCTCCTTAATCATACTTAATCCTAAAACTAAATCTTTCCCCTAATCGAATTACGCTACCCATACCCTCGTCAAAACCTCCCCATCCGTCGCAGCAGATTCACACCAGAAAAAAATAAACCGCACCGTCGCTCTGCTGAATAGCCACCACCAAACCACGAATGCAACCTTGGAAGAGCCACACCGGAGTCAGTGCCGACGCAAGCCCGACTCGAGCCTCCTCGTGTGTCTACGCCAGCGACTACTCACCCCTTGTGTCATTTTAGCCAGCCGAAGACCTTCGTACTTGCTCTTGCACCCGGGTCCTATCCAGAAGCGCAACCTCCTTCGTCATCAGCGTTCCTGTCCCACGCGTAGCAGTTGGCGAGCCCGGATCGAGTCCCTTACCCTTGGCATCGCTGACCATACAACCTCAGTGTTGCCACGTCTACGGACGTCCAGATCCGGCAGTAACGATCCTCGTCAAACCTTTTGCACGTCTCGGTCGAACTCGACGCTAGAGCCATATTGAACCCTTCATCGACCTACTATGCAGACGAGTCTTCTGGTAAGTCGTCCTCCCTGCTCTCGTTCTTCTCACGTACGTGTGACTGGAGTGGATCACCATTACCTTTGTCTCCAGCCGAGCAGCACACAGAGGAGAGCCCCTAGCCGCTTCTGACACGAACCAACAACATGACTATACCCATCTTCCAGCCGGCTACATTGACCAGGTGATTACTCTTGGCCTTACGTTTATGTACATGGTTAAGGGAGGACCTGTGTAGGGGTATTTGTTGGGACAAAGATGTGGTACATAGGTTTAGTTAAGTTCCTGGGTGTGCCTTTGCTTAGTTTTGATTCCAGAAATTTCTGTGTTTCACTCAACTTTGAGCCTTTTATTCGATACCTTAGACACATAATTCACCGTTCAATTTCTAGTATGATATAGAGGGAGTTGCATACTGTTATGTATCAGAAGCTAAGACTGATCCGACGGTTAGATCTGGATCTATAGGAGCTCAAAGTAGACTGGTTGAGTAGTTGTGAAATTACACAAAATTTGGCTAAGTATGAAATTTCTGGATTTTGGAAGCATCTTTAGAGATTTATGTAGGAGTTATGGTTGAATATTTTTGAGAGATCTTTGCTCCTATGATTAGTATGCATATCATATAGGATCTAGAGATTTATTCCGGAATTTTTATCTTTTTATTCAAGCCTCGTATCTTAACCCAAAATGGGACCTTAACGACTTTTTGTGAAAATCTAGAATTTTTTGTAACTATTATAAATCTTTACCAAACTTTTCCGTAAGAACTAGATTGTGGAAATGGGTTCCAAAGGAGAGTGTGAAACTAAGATATAGACAAATCTGGGAGTTTTAGAACCGGGGGTAAAATAGTCATTTTACCTTAAGAGGGCATTTTAGTAATTTTCTCTTGATGAGATGGTGCATCTTAGAAGTTATAGACTTCTAAGATTATGGGATATATTTTGATCCATGTGCCTTCTATGACAGGCGTTTGAGTTTCTACGGTTGCAGACCGAGTTGAGATGCATCGGGCTGTGACATCACTGCCCGATGTGTGTTATAATAAAAATAACAACTTGTGAGGACGACCGTGGTTATTATGTTTTAAGGCCCAAGTGTATGTATAACGGGCTGTGACATCACTGCCCCAACTCTGCCAGGAGACTGGGAGGTTCTCTATACCCAGACCATACAGGTACACGCTGAGATGCATCGGATCTACTCCTGATGGGTACACGGGGGCGGAGACGAGGTTTGGGAATCCCTCGTGTCACAAATTAAGTATCATTAGTAAGAGTGAATCACCTAAGCAAAGATAATAAATGAATTGTTTGAGAGCATGATGAGTGTTTATTATTTTATGTGTATGTGTGCTATTATTATTCTCCTAATGTTTAGATAACTAGCTAA
The DNA here is from genome assembly GCA_033239125.1 of Fagopyrum homotropicum. Lineage (NCBI taxonomy): Eukaryota > Viridiplantae > Streptophyta > Magnoliopsida > Caryophyllales > Polygonaceae > Fagopyrum > Fagopyrum homotropicum. The sequence continues at coordinate 120,213,963 of BSWB01000003.1, forward strand.
TGGTTGTTTTGTTGTGTTTTAGATTTACCCAGGTTAGAGCAGCAACTGAGTGATCCGGAAGTAGTGGTCAGCCGGGTCTTTGTACTCCTTAGAATGGGGTTGGGATGTTTCATTTGTTGTTCTTTCATCTTGTTAAGACAGTTAGTCTGTTTCGTTGTTTAAGTACTATAGGCTGTTAGACGTTGTTGCATTCATTCCTTTAAAATACTATTTTATGAATTTCGGCTTTTCTTATTGTGTCATGTTGCAAGATCCTAGTAATATTGTTGTCAAACTGAGGTCGTGACCCATTGTGAGGTCCTAACCAGTAATGCTCCGAGTTCTGAGAATTCGGGGTGTTACAACATGGTATCAGAGCTCTAGGTTGGCAACAATGACACTTGAAATCTTCTGAAAGACCGAATAAGTGATAGCATGAATTATAGTCTATATTTTGGGACCTGTTTAGACGTTTTATCTTCAATAATCTGCATGTTTGGATGTATATTCTATGATTATATCGTCGTTTCATCTACCTTTGCGGGAATCAAGGTCTACACCAAGTTTCGTTGTAATCGTAGGTAAAATGGCACGTTTTGGACTAAAATGGAGCTAAAGGATCTAAGGAGTCATTGAAGCTACATTCAGGAGCTTAAGGAAGAATCCAGGAAGCATGGAAATGGATTAGAGATTCACTTTGGACCAGATTTGAGAGATTTCACATTCAGTTGAGTCACCTCGGTCAGCTACAGTACCATCTCGACCGAGGTGATCCAGAAGAGCATCCCGACCGAGGCGAACACCTTGGACGCGGCGGGATATATTTTATTCTTGACTGAGATCTTTTATTTTTGGAAGGAGAGATCTTATATTTTAGGCTGGATTTCTGGAAGGAAGATTATATATTTTAGGGATTTATTTATGAGAGGTGGATATATTTTATTAGGAAAATATCTTTTTAAGATATTTTATCTTTAGAGGGTAGTTTTCCTATATAAAGGGTTGGATTTTCCACAAATTCTACACCCGCTAACGGCCGCATACACCCCACTACAGCTGGGCGATTGAAGAACCTTTTTGAAGGTTAAAGGAAGGTTGAAGGAAGATTGATAGCTTTTATAGCTTTGTGAAGGGTTTTGTAAGACTTTCTTAGATTCCCTTCTTTTGTTGATTGTCTTGTTGGATTGTGATCCAAGGAACGCTTGTTTGATTGATAATTGATTCAGTTATTGAAGCCTTTTTCTTAAGGTTTTTGTGTTCAATCATTCACTTTCTTCCCATATACTTGATTATTGCTTTCATGATGATGAGTGGCTAATTTGTTTGTGTAATTCTAGGGTGATTGGCTGATGGTTGTGGGAAAAACAACGATAGAATAATCTTAAATTCCATTAGGACCCCGAAAGCTCGAGTCTTTATCCTTAACCCTGAAGCATCTCGCTCAGTCGATGAACATCTCGGCCGGGGTGGAATTCGTTTGACCGAGGTGACTTATCTGATCCGTAACTGAGAGTTAAGTGTTACAGTTTGCCAAATCCTATTCTTATTACACCTTTCCTGGTTCAATGCAAGCTTAGGATGAGACTTACCCTGTAATTCCTTTGTTTGTTTACCAAAGATCATAAGTGTAGGTAATAAAGGTTTATCCTTTATTAGGGTTTGAGTGTGCCTTCATTCTATCTTTGTGAGTTAGCCTGAGACTTACCCGGTAAAGGTTGATTCTATTCCCTTATGTGGTGTGTTGGTTTGAGGTTATAGTTCTTTTCCTTAATTCCTTGAGACTTACCCGGTAATAGGAGTTACGGTTTGGGATTAGTGAGTAGTGAGACTTACCCGGTGGTCTATTCCACTTTAGAAACACCTTCCCTATGCAAAATCTCAGCTTTGTCCGCTTTATCTTGAGATCTTGAGTTGGAACCACAACTAGATGCTTTAATCTCTAGAATTGCATATTTCCTTTAATTGACTTTTTATCATCTTTGATTGTTATAATTGTTTTTGTGGTTAGTTGCGACATTGACAACCTATACCTGCTTTGTTTCACTAAGTCCCTGAGATCGACACCCTGGAATTTCTTGCTTTTACTACGATTGACCCGTACACTGGGTTCACATCCTTATTTTAAGCATACATCTTGGGTTATAAATTTAAAGCTTGCACACACCATTTGGAGCGAACAAGTTTTTGGCGCCGTTGCCGGGGACTTGGTCTAGACCGAGCCGGTTGTGGTTGGCTTTCGGGGCGTTTGCCCCTGTTTCTACTAACCACTCTACTTGAGTGACTTTCGCAGGTTCTTTTTCTTTGGTTTATGCGAAGAACCCGCGCTGGGAAGGAAATCGTTCCTTACGATCCCGAACCAGAAAAGACATACAAAAGACGCTTGTAAGAAGCTAAGATGGCCAATCAAGAAAATCGTGATCTTGAGGCCGAATTGAAGGAGGCATTGGAACAACTGCGCCTCAGCAAAGAAGAATTGCGACTGGAAAATGAAGAGACTCGCGCAAGGACGGAAGCGATCGAAGAAGATATGACAGCTTTACAAGACCAGTATCTACCTCGACCAGATCCAGCTCCTCGTCCGAGGCCGGATCCAATTCCAGACCCTCGACCGAGGCAGAACCCAGTACCTGCTGCCTCGGCTGAGATACTTCCACCTCGGACACTAGTCCGAGACGCTCTTTTTGCAGGAATTCCACAGACCCTAGGGCAAAGGATGGACCCTAATCAACAACTGAGGCGTCCAGGAGTCAACCTAGGAGATCCAGCGGACCATGATTATGAACTTCGACCGCAAGTTCTTTCCATGATTCGCCAATGCCAGTTTGGAGGGCTAGAGAGGGAATCTCCGCATCAACATCTACAAAACTATGAGATCTTGATGGAGACCTTGAGACCTTCAAGAATAGAAAACAACAATTACAAGCTAAGGCCTTTCTACTTCTCTTTGAAAGATAGAGCGCTTACTTGGTATTAATCTCTTCCTCCAGGAAAAATCAATACTTGGGAGGAGATGACGACGGAGTTCTTAACTAAATTTTTCCCCCCCTCTAAGACCGCTGAAATGAGAGGGAAGATCAATGCATTCATCATCAAGGACAAGGAGAGCTTGTCCAAGTCATGGGAAAGGTTTAAAGACATCCTTTTAGATTGCCCACATCATGGGATTCCAAAGATAGAGTTGTTGGAGATATACTTCAAGGGACTGGACGGCAACACCCAGTTCAACCTTCAACTACTATCCGCCGGCACATTCATGGACATGCCGATTGACGAAGGTTGGGAGTTCATAGAGAAGCAAGCTTTGCACATGAAGAAATATTCCCACCAAGGAGCTGAAGGTGGAGTTAAAAAAGTCAACTTTCAAGAGGATCCATCAAACAATCAACTCATCTCTTTGAAGAATGATGTGAAGCAATTGAAGGAACTTTTGGTTGCTCAAACCAAGAAATAGGAGGAAGGATATCAAAATTCAAGGAACAATGGGTACCGGAATAACAACAACGGTTCCCGGAACAACAACTACAACAACAATTGGAGGGCAAACAACCAAAATTCGGGTAACCCTTACTCTAACTCCAATTTAAACAACTCCTCTAATCCTTTCCTCTCTTCTTCTTCTTCTTCTTCTTCTTCTTCTTCTTCTTCTTCTTCTTCTTCTACTCCATTAAAGAGCCAGGAGCCTGGATCAAGCTCATCCCAGCCGGAAAAGAAAGATGCGGTACTGGAGGCTATCTTGATCAAGCTCAGTGCTATGGAGACATCCATGACTTCATTTTCAAAGGCACAAAAAGCCTTAGAGCAACAATTCTTTGATAAGGCGAATGAAGCACCAAGAGATCCAGGGAAGCTTCCAGCAAGGAAGGAAAGCAACCCTAAGGGATAGATCATGGCAATAACAACGAGGAGTGGACTGAAAACTGCAGATCCAGTGCCTCGACCGATGCCAGTACGGACGAAGACCACCTTGGTCCAGATACAGTCGAAGAACACTTTGGCCGAGGTGCCAACCTAGGTTGAGCCACAGAGAGAGTCGGACAAAACTGAAGTTTATGTTCCACCTCCTGCATATAAACCACCACTTCCATTCCCCCAGTCAAGGGCCATAGCGCATCTAGACAAGCATTTTGGTAAGTTCCTTGGCTTGATGAATAAACTACATATTAACTTCCCTTTCCTTGATGCTATTCTAGGGATGCCCGCCTATGGGAAGTTCTTAAAAGAAATTCTATCAAGGAAGAGGAAGTTGGAAGACTTTGGTGAAGTAAGGATGACATCTAAATGCTCGGAGCTTATTCAAATCATGAAGGAGAAGATGCCACCCAAATTGAGAGATCCCGGCTCATTTTGCATTCCCATTCAAGTTGGAGATGTCACTTGTGAGGCATTGTGTGATCTAGGAGCCAGCCTGAGCATCATTCCGCTGGAGCTATGTGTGAGGATCGGACTTGGAAAGCCCAAGCCGGTGAAGATATGATTGTACATGGCGGATCGCTCCATTACCCATCCCGTGGGCATTTTGGAAGACGTTCCGGTCAAGTTAGGTAACTTCTATTTACCTATAGACTTTGTTGTACTTGACATTCCCGCAGATTATCCCGTTCCTATCATTCTCGGGAGACCATTTCTAGCAACTTCGGGTTGCAATGTGGATTGTAAGAACGCCAAGTTGCAATTCAACATTGGCGGTGATCAAGTTGAGTTTGCATTACTCGCGGCAATGAAGGGAGAGCAACTAAGAGATGATATCTTCAACATCTATGATGAAGAAGAATCAAGAGAATTGGTGAGCTCTATCCTTATTAATGACCCACTTGAGAGAGTTATTAGCTTTAGCTTAATCGAGGAAGGTATATATGCTTTTTGTGATGCAGATATACGGAGCTTAAAGGTGCTGGAAGAAGATCCAGGAGCTAAATTTGAAAAACTAATCCAGGAGAAGAAGATCTCTAGTTTCGGTCCCAGTTGCAGTACCTCGACCGAGGCACTTTCTGGACCAAGCGAGGTGGCTGAAGAACGTCTCGGTCAACCTCTCTGCACCTCGACCGAGATCGAAAGCGAGATGATGTCAAATGAGACTTCTGAAAGTCCAGTTCTTCGATCTACTCCACTGGAAGGAGGAAGCAAGGATCTCCCTCAGAAAGCATCCCCAATTGTGGAGCTTAAACAACTCCCTAGTCACTTGAGGTATGTTTTTCTTGGACCGGATTCTACTTATCCCGTCATCGTTAGTGCTTCCCTCTCCGAATCTGAATTGTCTAAACTAATGCATGTCTTGAGGAAGCATCAAAAGGCTTTGGGTTATACTATTGATGATCTTATTGGCATTAAGCCTTCTTTCTGCATGCATAGAATACTAATGGAGGATGATCATAAGACTTCACGGGAACCTCAAAGACGGTTAAATCCGATCATGAAAGAGGTTGTGAAGAAAGAAATTCTTAAGTTGTTGGATGCAGGTATCATATTTCCTATCTCGGATAGCAAGTGGGTGAGCCCAGTACATGTAGTTCCGAAGAAAGAAGGGATGACCGTTGTGACGAATAAGAACAACGAGTTAATCCCAACTAGGACCGTCACGGGCTGGAGGGTGTGCATCGACTATAGGAAGCTGAACGTGGCCACTCGGAAGGACCATTTTCCACTTCCCTTCATCGATCAAATGCTCGAACGGTTGGCCCAACATTCACATTTTTGCTATTTAGATTGCTATGGTGGCTTCTTCCAGATTCCTATCCATCCGGATGATCAAGAGAAGACCACTTTCACTTGTCCATGGGGGACATTCGCTTATAGGAGGATACCATTTGTATTATGCAATGCACCCGCTACCTTCCAGTGATGCATGATGGCTATCTTTTCCGAGTATATAGAGGAGATCATGGAGGTATTTATGGATGATTTTTTAATATATGGTTCCTCTTTTGATGATTGCCTATCTAACCCTTCTCTAGTGCTTCAAAGATGTGAAGACACTAATCTCGTCTTGAATTGGGAGAAGTGTCACTTTATGGTTAATGAAGGCATCGTGTTAGGACACCTCGTTTCTTATCGAGGTATTGAGGTCGATCGCGCTAAGTTGAGACCATTGAGAAACTTCCTCCCCCTTGTTCTGTTAAGGGAGTGCGGAGTTTTCTCGGGCATGCAGGTTTCTATAGGAGATTCATCAAGGACTTCTCGAAGATTTCTAAACCACTAACTAACCTCTTGAATAAAGATGTTGTTTTTGAGTTTTTGCAGGAGTGTCTTGATGCATTTTACAGGATTAAGAAAGCGTTGATCTTCGCTCCCATTATCCAGCCTCCGGATTGGACCTTGCCCTTTGAGATCATGTGCGATGCGAGTGATGTGGCGGTAGGAGCGGTGCTTGGACAAAAGAAGGAAGGGCAGACCACCGCCATTTACTACGCTAGCAAGACGCTAGATGAAGCCCAGCGTAACTACGCCACCACCGAAAAGGAGCTATTGGCGGTTGTATATGCTTTCGAGAAGTTTCGTTCTTACTTAGTAGGGGCGAAAGTCATTGTCTACACCGACCATGCAGTTATTCGTTATTTGCTTGCCAAGAAGGATGCCAAGCCACGTCTTATTCGATGGATTCTCTTGCTTCAAGAGTTTGACTTAGAGATCCGCGATAAGAAGGGATCCGAAAATTCTGTTGCGGATCACCTCAGCCAGCTACCTTCCTCTTCACGCAAGAAGCACGATCCACCCATAGACGATTCATTCCCCAATGAGCACTTGCACTTGTTGGAGCGTTTGATAGACTTCCTTATCTCACCCCATGATGAAGGTGAAGTATGAGGTGAGGATACCTCCCATCACGTTTAGGGATGCCGTAAGGTCCAGCTAGCGACCTTAAATCAAGCGCTTCTTGGGAGGCAACCCAAGGTATTGCTTTCTTTTCCCTTTTTTCTAGTCTAGCTTTAGATAGTTTGCTTTTGCTTTGTTTTGCTTTGTTTTTGGCGTCCTGGACAGAAAACAGGTGACATCTAAGGAAGGAATACAACCCAGGAGCAAAACTGGAAGGACAGAAGTTCGAGAATTTGAGAAGACGGAGTTTGACTAAGACACATCTCGGTTGCTGTCACAACACCTCGATCGAGATGATTCTTGAGCAACCGAGGCGACTAGGGTTACTGAAGATCCACCTCGGTCCGTACACCTCGTTCCAGGCGAGACCATCTCGACCGAGGTGACAGTAGTTCCAAAAAAGGGTATAAAAGGGGGCTGAGATTTCTCTCTCCTCCCTCTATCTCTCTCTCGACCGAAACGGCCCTTTTCACCTCGCCCTTCGATTCTCGCTCGTTTTTGACGATTCTTGCTTCCAAACTACAAGGAAAGGGTAGAGGATTGATTTGCAACCGTCAATCTGCAGCAAAAACGCACGAAATCGGCCAAATCTGGGTAAAATTCGAGAAAACCCTAACCTCCTCTTCTCCACTGATTTCTTTCGATTTGGGCTTTGGTTGCCCCTGCATTGTGTTGAAAAAGGAATAAGTACCCCATAGGAACCTTTGGTAGTGATATTGGGGGAAAAGAATTGGATTTTTGAGAGTTGCGATCGAACTGCGCTTCGCCTCGGTCCAATCGGCCTGTGCCTCGGCCGAGGTGTTCCAGAGAGTTGTCAGAGAGACCGAGGTGGTCTGACAGAGTACAATAAAGATGAGTTTTGACAGGCAGCTTGTGCTGAGAGACAGATCTTCTCCTTCTCCTTCTTCTTCTTCACGCCGCTCTAGACCGGTGATCCATGAGCGTCACCAGGTCGACTATGACCGCATAGCGGCCTGTCCAGTGGTTGCACCACGTTTCCTGGACATCTTTACTTTTGACTGCCTCTATGTTGATGATGATCTGAGGCGGATGATCTCTATGGTGGGCTTGGAGCAGTTCACTGAGATCCGAGCTCCGACCTACCATGAGCCGACCCTGGAGTTTGTCAGCTCCATCACCTACTTGCCCACCGAGCGTGCCATCAAGTACCGGTTGATAAACCGGAACTACCTAGTTCCCATGGACCACTGGAGGGACATCTTTGGCTTCCCAGCCCCCACAGTTGCTGACTTTCCTTCTCGAACTATAACTCGAGAGTTTTGGGGCCAGATTGCTCACGTGGTTGAGCACGCTGACAAATGGAGACTTGGAGATTCCAGGGAGCGGATTATATTCCATCTGGAATTTAGACTTGCTCATCGGATCTTCAGCGAGACACTTATGGCGTGTACTGAGACGCCCCAGAAGATCAGACAGGGTGAGCTTTTGAGTCTGTACTGCATGGTGACCGGAGGAGTTCCAGACTTTGGGATGATGTTGGTGGAGGATCTGCACAACATCAAGGCGAAGGCGAAGGGAGACATCTGCTGCGGAGGTATAGTTACATGGACCTTGATCTGAGTGCATGCACTATGGTGGCGGCTGCCAAGCCGCTCGGACTTCAGGAGATGATCACTCGGAGGATACTAGTTCCTTGCGGTCTTACCACGCCATATGTGGCGATGCCCTGGGAGCAGACTGCACCTCAGGGGATCAGATGGTCAGCTCAGTTCTCCGTGTATGATCCGCATTTCTGGCAGACTGCATGGATCCCGCTGATGGAGGACACCAGAGAGGCAGCAACAACAGCAGCTCAGGGACCGGCTGAGGAGGATGAGGCTTAGGAGGATGAGGATGATGATGATGATGAGGATGGCGGTGCTACCATGGATATGGGCACAAATACAGTTGGGACTAGCGTGCCGGTCATCGATCTGGACGACGACGAGACTGAGGAGGAGCCAGCTGCAGCACCGGCACGTCCTGCTAGGTGTAAGGTACGCAGACAGAGGGATCCAGTTGCTCACCGTCGGATCGATGATCTGACGGATCAGATGATAGATTCCTACGCTGCCATGTCCTTAGACATTAGAGAGATGCAGGAGAGACAACATTACCAGCACGTGATGGCTGAGATTCAGTTTCAGCATATCATGGGCTATCTATTTGACCCATCTCAGTACCCGTACGTGCCACCGCCGGATCGAGATTGAGAGCTTGCAGGGTTTCTTTATTTATTTATTATGCAGCTCAACTTTATTCAGTGAGTATTTTGTTTTCTTAGACTTATTTGACACATTGGGACAATGTGTCCCAAGTATGGGGTATGTGGATGTATTTATTCGACTTATGTGGATGTATGACTTGACTCATGGATATCTACTGTTTTATTTTGCTCTATGTGTTTATCTGAGATTACACGCATGCATGCATACATGTTATTTGATTGAGAAAAACTGGTTTAGAAAATTTTTTTTGAGCTCGACCGAAGTGACTCTGACCAGACGAGGTGCAGTACCTAGGTTGCTTAGATCATCTCGACCGAGGTGGTTTAACTGAGAGAGTTTTCGAAACGATTTTTTGTGCTTCTTTTCTGGATATGACCTCAGTGATGATTTTTGTTTGCTGACTGGTTTCGAAATCTTTATATGTTTGAAAGGTTTTATGATATGTTTAAGTTGCTAAATGCTTTGTTTGGAATTTGTGGCATGTTTAATACTTTGTTTTTATCCAAATTATGTTGAATTTGAAGGTTGACACCACATGATGAGTTCTCTCACTTTCTTCCTGGGAAGACCAAGGCATTTCATTCTCTCTCTTCTTCTTCTTGATCATGCTTAGCCCCTCATATACATATTTGCCTCCCTTTACCTATCCGGGAATTTGGAAGCAAGCAAGTGAAAGAAAAGTTGAGATGTTGGCTGAAAGTTAGAAAGAAACAAATAGGTTTGGGGAAGTCAATCATGATGATGAGTAACTCGGCACCATTCACATAGCCGGGTGTTTGTGTCTTGCCAAAGTCGGATTGACCGATATTCCTAACGGGTCATGGTATGTGCATCAAGGGTTTGAGGCATCTCGAGAAATTGATGATTGCTAATTTCCTAGGCTTCGGTTATTGTGCACCTCTGTCCATGCATCCCAAAAAGTAAAAAGTAAAATAAGCAAAGCTTATTGGTGGAAGATGTTGAAGTTCAAAGGAAGTGAAGTAAAGATCCTTTTCCCGGATTCTAGCATCACATTCCCTATATACATCCCACCCTCACACGTTTCTTGACCTTCTCTTGAAAAGACCTTGAGACCTCGAGCTTGTTGATTGACTTAGTGTTTTAAACTGGATTATACATGATTAATTTTGATAATTATGATTCATTATGCATTCTATGATTTTATGCAAAGATGAACAACTTTCTCATATTTATAAAATGTTTTGAGCATATGTTGATTTTAAATCCCATGAAGCATTTTTTTAGAGTGATCTATGATTTAGGCACACCACAAAAATGTTTTGAAATACTTTTCATTGATCTCTATGATTTATAATCCATTCTTTCTTGTATTTCAGATTTGGAACTTGCTTGGGGACAAGAAAGGGCTAAGTATGGGGTATTTTGATAGCATGAATTATAGTCTATATTTTGGGACATGTTTAGACGCTTTATCTTCAATAATATGCATGTTTGGATGTATATTCTATGATTATATCGTCGTTTCATCTACCTTTGCGGGAATCGAGGTCTACACCAAGTTTCGTTGTAATCGTAGGTAAAATGGCACATTTTGGACTAAAATGGAGCTAAAGGAGCTAAGGAGTCATTGGAGCTACATTCAGGAGCTTAAGGAAGAATCCAGGAAGCATGGAAATGGATTAGAGATTCACTTTGGACCAGATTTGAGAGATTTCACATTCAGTTGAGTCACCTCGGTCAGCTACAGTACCATCTCGACCGAGGTGATCTAGAGGAGCGTCCCGACCGAGGCGAACACCTTGGACGTGGCGGGGTATATTTTATTCTTGACTGAGATCTTTTATTTTTGGAAGGAGAGATCTTATATTTTAGGCTGAATTTCTGGAAGGAAGATTATATATTTTAGGGATTTATTTATGAGAGGTGGATATATTTTATTAGGAAAATATCTTTTCAAGATATTTTATCTTTAGAGGGTAGTTTTCCTATATAAAGGGTTGGATTTTCCACAAATTCGACACCCGCTAACGGCCGCATACACCCCACTACAGCTGGGCGATTGAAGAACCTTTTTGAAGGTTAAAGGAAGGTTGAAGGAAGATTGATAGCTTTTATAGCTTTGTGAAGGGTTTTGTAAGACTTTCTTAGATTCCCTTCTTTTGTTGATTGTCTTGTTGGATTGTGATCCAAGGAACGCTTGTTTGATTGATAATTGATTCAGTTATTGAAGCCTTTTTCTTAAGGTTTTTGTGTTCAATCATTCACTTTCTTCCCATATACTTGATTATTGCTTTCATGATGATGAGTGGCTAATTTGTTTGTGTAATTCTAGGGTGATTGGATGATGGTTGTGGGAAAAACAACGATAGAATAATCTTAAATTCCAGTAGGACCCCGAAAGCTCGAGTCTTTATCCTTAACCCTGAAGCATCTCGCTCAGTCGATGAACATCTCGGCCGGGGTGGAATTCGTTTGACCGAGGTGACTTATCTGATCCGTAACTGAGAGTTAAGTGTTTCAGTTTGCCAAATCCTATTCTTATTACACCTTTCCTGGTTCAATGCAAGCTTAGGATGAGACTTACCCGGTAATTCCTTTGTTTGTTTACCAAAGATCATAAGTGTAGGTAATAAAGGTTTATCCTTTATTAGGGTTTGAGTGTGCCTTCATTCCATCTTTGTGAGTTAGCCTGAGACTTACCCGGTAAAGGTTGATTCTATTCCCTTATGTGGTGTGTTCGTTTGAGGTTATAGTTCTTTTCCTTAATTCCTTGAGACTTACCCGGTAATAGGAGTTACGGTTTGGGATTAGTGAGTAGTGAGACTTACCCGGTGGTCTATTCCACTTTAGAAACACCTTCCCTATGCAAAATCTCAGCTTTGTCCGCTTTATCTTGAGATCTTGAGTTGGAACCACAACTAGATGCTTTAATCTCTAGAATTGCATATTTCCTTTAATTGACTTTTTATCATCTTTGATTGTTATAATTGTTTTTGTGGTTAGTTGCGACATTGACAACCTATACCTGCTTTGTTTCACTAAGTCCCTGAGATCGACACCCCGAAATTTCTTGCTTTTACTACGATTGACCCGTACACTGCGGGTTCGCATCCTTGTTTTAAGCATACATCTTGGGTTATAAATTTAAAGCTTGCACACACCATTTGGAGTGAACTATAAGTACTTAAATAGAACCCGAAAGGGATCTGAGTTTTAAAAAGGACATTTGGTTTTCAAATGCATGCATAGACTGGTTAGGGATAGAAAAGTACGATTGACCACCACTACTACCGCATATCTCAGTATCCTTAGTATGGACTTTAGGTTTTTACTTTATGTTGACTTATTAGCTTGATTATAAAGATATGTGATATAGATAAGTATATGCCGAAGACTAATAGAAATTATAGTTATGTTATGTCCTTAACGGAGACAACATAATGAGTTTCTCACCCCTTTGACACACCTAAGTAGATTTGTAGGGTGTCAACGTGAGGATTATTATGCACATCTTATGTGCATTAGGGTAGACGAACGGCGGATAACCCTTCCGAGCTTGTTGAGGAACGTCGAGACGGAAAAGTGAAGATTAAAAGACAACACCAACTACGATGACAAGAAGGGAATCCCGAGTCAACTCAATAGGATCAAATGAAGAATATACATAAGGGTAGTTCCGGTAACGCGTCGGATGACCGGCAAGTATACAAATTGGAAGAGACAACCCATAGGTTCTTTCAAGATGGTGAAAAGCAACGTTACAAACAAAGGGGGATGTCTTCAGAAACACAGATAGGCATGAAGGTCAAGGTGAAATATAGTAGCGATCCAAACAAGAGGCATTGAATCTAAGCTTATTGAGGGACTAGAAGGTAAAAATTTGAGGCTAGAAGCAGAGCGGAATATGATTACTCTCGACAAGCTACTTGCCACCACAATCAAGATGGGAAACCGAGACAATCATAAGCGTAGGAGTCAAGATAAAATACATTGTCCATCCCGATACGAAGAATTAAAGAGCCGCAAAATGAAAGCTTACAGGTTGCTAGAAAGAGGAAGGCCGATTTCACCAACATGGAAGTGGTGTGACCTCCTAGAACACACAAGAAATTACAACAAGGACCGGGATACAACAAAGACCGGGTTTCTATAAAGGCAGAAGTACAAGCAGCACCCCAAGTAAGGAGGGTGTAGGAGAATAGTCTTGTGGAAAAAGAGGGTCTCTAATAACTTCGCACTCACGAAGAGATTTAAGTTAATAACACTAGCGGGTCATAACAGAGAACCGCAAGTGAACAATAACTCGAGTAAAAAGAATCATGGAGAAATGCCTACAAGTTATCGTAGAAGAATTGATAAGTCGGTTGACGGAAGATGAAGATACAACAAGACTCGTAGGAGTATAGTGCTCTTGTAGGAGTGTAATTTGTAGAAGGAGATAAAGCAGTATAAATGGAAGAGAATTATTTTCACCTGGTATATCAAACCTCAAAAGAGATAGAAGAAAAGTAAGTCTACGATCTTATAGAAGGTCAACTACAGGCTAATTGGTAATAACGGAGATTTTGCACGTGCTGGCTAACTAGTGATGGTTGGGTGACAGATAAGAAGAATAACCACAAGGTTATAAAGGAATTTTATCGACATCTAGTGAATTTCTTTCAGAGATCAACGACGGCAATGGTGAAGTTAAATCAATACAAGTACTAGTAGCCTTGTTGGTAACATTGAATGAGTCCAATACGACAACTCTAATAAAGAAATTATAGAGAAGCTCTTGACGGTCGGTAATGACCATTGATGATAGTAATGGTGTAAAGAAAAATGTTGTGAGTGGTTGCTTACTAATGATTAAGGAAAGATACCTATCAAAGTTAGTAGGGAGGGATCCCTGTAAGAAGAACTAGAAGAGTAAGAAGAAACAGATGATTGTGGAGATGTCCTATGTCTTAGCATTCCATACAAGTAGGACTGATGGTGCTCCTCCAACAAAAAAAAAATGGGGTCAAATTGTCTAGATTGACAAAGGAAGCCCTTGTGATTAAAGATGTGACACAAAATAATTGGAATTGTAGAGGCGGCATAAACATAGAGAGTATGATTTACAGCCTTGGTGAAATGTATGATTGAGTTGTGAGGTGATTGCAGATGAAATCTGTATGTTGGCTAGAAAAAACATGAGAAGGAGTAAAGTTGAATGACTAAAGGTTGCTAAAGAGATCCGATATTACCCCAATAAGATAATTACCGAAAGGTATTTATATAAGAGGAATGAGAAATGATGGTACTCCGATGAAAATTCAAACTTGACTAATGACATAAGAGTTGATAAAAGTAATAAGACCAACCAACGTGGTCCGTAAGGCGTATACGAGGAAACAAAAAGGGATTTAACTATCCTACTAGGGGGTAAAGATTTTTAGAAGATAAAGCGAAACAAGCATAAGGACAAATATAATAAATGCGAGTCAAGAACTTTAATTTTTGATAAAATCATATACAATTGAGGTTGCATACCGGTAGGTGTTTAATAAAAGTCATACACATCGGACCGATAACGCTTTGATGGATAAAGTGTAAACCAAAAGAATAACTTAACTAGTAAGAAGGAAAGTCATGTATCAAAAGGCGGGTCTTGCTAAATTGGAATAAAGTGTTGAGATGATGATGCCTTTGTAGAATCTATGCAAGAGTACAACGTAACTGAGGTTCCAAAATGAAATGAGCAGTAATGATCAACTCAAAGTTGAGAACGATTCAGGGGAGGAAATTGTTATAAGACGAGTCACCTAGTAGAAGAGTTCACAAGACAAGCTTGAGAGATCAAAAGAGAAAATGTCGATCCGGATATGAGGGTCTAAGTTGCATGGAATGGGATACCTATAATAGAGTGTAGAAGCAAAATGTAGACTTTACAAGTGTGGAGGGGTTTTGACCTCCCCAAAGATATAGGAATTTGAAAGAAATCATAATGTCGGTATCAAAGAGTTGAAGCCCTATAGCGGAAATAACGGAGATCATGAAGGCAATATTGTCGGTAACTCCAGCGAAGGAATGTATATATGAAAACGGCCATGGTGGACTCGAAAGTTAAAGGTAACCCCAACTATCACGGGACCTAAGTCATCAACACCGATGGTTCATTCAAGGGAAACTACAAGGGGATGATAACTAAAGTCATCAGAACTACCAAGAAACTCACCAACCATCGTTGAAGACTTGGAATGATTATTTATGTCAAGATGAATGACCCAGTTGGGCTCGAGAAGTAGAGTTAGCCTAAGGAAACAGAAGTGTGGAAGATAAAGCGAATTAGCAAGGCATGAAAGGATTAAGCGAGCAGATGATGCTCACCAAGAATTTAACGCTAGTATAGGTATGAGAAGAGTAAGTCCGGGATATTGAGATAAGTCAATTATAGACTGACCGACGTCAACTGAGGACGTGTAAGTGTTGGTTGGTATTGACGAGTAGGTACGTTAAGAAGAGACATTAGTGACTGCGGTTTTAAGAGGTAACTTTACCGATGCCTTGGAGGATTCCCCAAGTAGGCAACGACAACCTTCTGGGATGATCTAAGGATATGGAGAGAAATCGGGTTAGAGGTTGCTTACTGGTTGGTTAAGAACAGACTACGATTGAGTAATAGAGTAAGGGTTTGTTTGAAGAGGATCTTGCGAGTATTAGAAGGGAAGTATAGGAAGGAGTTGGGTAAATCATGTTGACCCTCAGAAAGACGCCATTGTGACTAATGGGTGTTACATCAGAAGCGTGGTAGGCCCATAACCCACAGATGAAGAAAATTAATGTTAGGTTAACTATGATTTCAAGTTAAGAAATTAGAGATCTATATGAAGGGGTCCACTTGGGTGTGTGTTTTGTTTTGAGTTATATAAATTTGAAAGCTTGACAAAAAAAATAGGTGAAAACCCAATTAAGGAACGATCCGATTAAGTCCCATTGAGGAAACCGGGCCAAGTGGTTTGTATTACAAAGAGCATTTGACACTTAGTAAAGAGCCGACAGAAGTTTAAGATCATTATTTCAGAATCGATAGTCAGGAACTTTCGAAAAGAAAAGCAAGTGGGTGGGCCCAATGGAAGGAAAAATTTTTTTTTTGGTTTGGTAGAGTCATCAAAAGAGCTGGAAGTAAGTTTAGAAAACCAAACCGTTGAGAGAGTACCTACCGAATCTGAGACATGTCATCAGCTATGAAGATCGGAAAAAAAAATAGCCGGTTCATGCTTTTGTAGAGTTCCAGTGGTCTAGACGAGAAATCGATGAGGCCACTTGGGAGTCAGAGGAGAGTATTAGGCGTATTTATTCCGAGTTCTTTGCAGAGTTAGCTGCTACTTCTGTACCGACGAGTTAGTACTTGAATGATGTGTTGTTTGACTTTTCACGTTTAGTTGGATTGACTGATTGTGTTTCCTTTAATGTGTGCCTAATTATGATGATTGAGTAGTTACATGGTAGAAAACGAAATTTTATGACACAAAAATATACAAAGAAAGACGTTTGATTAGATACATTATTCTAAGTTTCGGGACGAAACTTATTTTAAGGGGGCACTGATGTAATAACCGAAAAATTTAAACTCCGTTTAATACCGGATTAAATCGGATTCTGATCCGCCAACCTCTATTCTTTTAAATAAAATTAAACAATATTAAATTCTATCATTTTATGTGACCTTGATTCACATAAAATGATAACTTATTTAACCCGTAAATAATTCCGTACATTTTTTTAAAAAAACGAAGAACGATCCCGTACGAGTAACGATTATTCATACAGCCATTTGTTTTAATGGATGAGCAGGCCCAACAGACCCGGCCCAATAACATGTCTGCCCAGCCATAACCTAAATTAATCTAAACCCTAATCAGCTCCTTAATCATACTTAATCCTAAAACTAAATCTTTCCCCTAATCGAATTACGCTACCCATACCCTTTTTAAAACCTCCCCATCCGTCGCATCAGATTCGCACCAGGAAAAAAAACAAACCGCACCGTCGCTCTGCTGAATAGCCACCACCGAACCACGACTGCAATCTTGGAAGAGCCACACCGGAGTCAGTGCCGACGCAAGCCCGACTCGAGCCTCCTCGTGTGTCTACCCCAGCGACTAATCACCCCTTGTGTCATTTTAGCCAGCCGAAGACCTTCGTACTTGCTCCTGCACCCGGGTCCTATCCAGAAGCGCAGCCTCCTTCGTCATCAGCGTTCCTGTCCCACGCGCAGCAGTTGGCGAGCCCGGATCGAGTCCCTTACCCTTGGCGTCGCTAACCATACAACCTCAGTATTGTCACGTCTACGGACGTCCAGATCCGGCAGTAACGATCCTCCTCAAACCTTCTGCACGTCTCGGTCGAACTCGACGCTAGAGCCATATCGAACCCTTCATCGACCTACTGTGTAGACGAGTCTTCTGGTAAGCCGTCCTCCCTGCTCTCGTTCTTCTCACGTACATGTGACTAGAGTGGATCACCTTCACCTTTGTCTCCAGCCGAGCAGCACACAGAGGAGAGCCCCTAGCCGCTTCTCACACGAACCAGCAACATGACTAGACCCATCTTCCAGCCGGCTACAGTGACCAGGTGATTACTCTTGGCCTTACGTTTATGTACATGGTTAAGGGAGGACCTGTGTAGGGGTATATGTTGGGACAAAGATGTGGTACATAGGTTTAGTTAAGTTCCTGGGTGTGCCTTTGCTGAGTTTTGATTCCAGAAATTTCTGTGTTTCTATCAACTTTGAGCCTTTTATTCGATACCTTAGACACATAATTCACCGTTCAATTTCTAGTACGATATAGAGGGAGTTGCATACTGTTATGTATCAGAAGCTAAGACTGATCCGACGGTTGGATCTGTATCTATAGGAGCTCAAAGTAGACTGGTTGAGCAGTTGTGAAATTACACAAAATTTGGCTAAGTATGAAATTTCTGGATTTTGGAAGCATATTTAGAGATTTATGTAGGAGTTATGGTTGAATATTTTTGAGAGATCTTTGCTCCTATGATTAGTATGCATATCATATAGGATCTAGAGATTTATTCCGGAATTTTTATCTTTTTATTCAAGCCTCGTATCTTAACCCAAAATCGGACCTTAACGACTTTTTGTGAAAATCTAGAATTTTGTGTAACTATTATAAATCTTTACCAAACTTTTCCGTAAGAACTAGATTGTGGAAATGGGTTCCAAAGGAGAGTTTGAAACTAAGATATAGACAAATTTGGGAGTTTCGGAACCGGGGGTAAAATAGTCATTTTACCTTAAGAGGGCATTTTAGTAATTTTCTCTTGATGAGATTGTGCATCTTAGAAGTTATAGACTTCTAAGATTATGGGATATATTTTGATCCATGTGCCTTGTATGACAGGCGTTTGAGTTTTTACGGTTACAAACCAAGTTAAGATTGTGAGAGTTGTGGTTTGATTCAGGTAAGTCCTTGCGACTTACTTAGCTGGTTTCTGGATATTAGTTGGGTGATAATGGTTGTGTGTGTGCAATGTGTATTATAATAAAAATAACAACTTGTTTGGACAACTGTGGTTATTATGTTTGAAGGCCCAAGTGTATGTATAACGGGCTGTGACATCACTGCCCATTTGTGCCAGGAGACTGGGAGGCTCTTTATACCCAGACCATACAGGTACACGGTGAGATGCATCGGATCCACTCCTGATGGGTACACGGGGGCGGAGGCAAGGTTTGAGAATCACTCGTGTCACAAATTAAGTATCATTAGTAAGAGTGAATCACCTAAGCAAAGATAGTGAATGAATTGTTTGAGAGCATGATGAGTGTTTATTATTTTATGTGTGTGTGTGCTATTATTATTCTCCTAATGTTTAGATAACTAGCTAATGGTTGTTTTGTTGTATTTTAGATTTACCTAGGTTAGAGCAGCAGCTGAGTGATCCGGAAGCAGTGGTCAGCCGGGTCTCCGTACTCCTTAGAATGGGGTTGGGATGTTTCCTTTGTTGTTCTTTCATCTTGTTAAGACAGTTAGTCTGTTTTGTTGTTTAAGTACTATAGGCTGTTAGACGTTGTTGTATTCATTCCTTTAAAATACTATTTTATGAATTTCGGCTTTTCTTAACGTGTCTTATTACAAGATCCTATTAATATTGTTGTCAAACTGAGGTCGGGACCCATTGTGAGGTCCTAACCAGTAATGCTCCGAGTTTTGAGAATTCGGGGTGTTACAACCCAGGCCCGTAGGTAACGGATATTACTGATCTATTCCTGTTGGTAGACGGAAGCGGAGGCGAGTTTCGTGAGATTCTCGCGTGACAAAAGAAGTTGAATTAGTAATGGATAACTTAAAGAAATATAATAACCGACCGAGTGTGAGCATGCTATATGTTTATATTACCTTATGTGTGTTTGTGCCTTTACGTTCTTTTTTATATCTAGAATGTCAGCTAATGGTGTATACCGATGTTGTCGATGTTCCATAGGTTAAAGATGTTGCTGAGTGATCCGGATGGTGTGGTCAGACGGGGTTCCCATACATTATAGGACGGGATCGGGTTTATATTTCATTTGTTGTTTTCCTTTTTGTTTTGAACTCGGCTGCGAGTCTTTTACGCTTCCCTTTGTTCAACCTTTGGTTTTATAGTGAGTTTTGGTTTTTCATTTGTTTGTGCCTTATTGTAAGATATGTTGTGTCGTTGCTACTTTGAAGGCGGGAACCATTGTGAGGTCCTAGCCCGTAATGCTTTGAGTTCCCAGAACTTGGGGTGTTACACCTTGCATTTTTCTGAAAATATGAATCAATATTATCAACAAACTATTGTTAACTACAATTATTTTAGTAGGATTCTTCATGTAAAATTTTGGGTTAAAGCAAGCAAAGTCATGAAATCTTAACGTGTGAACAGTATTCCAGCTACAAATCTTCGGTCGGGTTCAATATGTGAGGTACCGTTATGATATTTTAAACGAAGGGTACTAAAGTTACTTAGCCTAAAAGATGAGTACTGTTTAGGGATTTTTTTTCTCTTTTTTCTAACATAAGAATAATATACTTTTCATTTTTAATAAAACGTGCCTAATGTGCAGGCAGTAATATCATGAAACAACTAAAACAGAGAAAACATGTACCATGTAACAAGTTAAACTTAACAGGTAAACTACTTGATCAAATTTATGTTAACAAATAAAAATTTAGAAAATATTTGTTGAAAGAGAGTAGTATGCACAAACCATGTTCAAGTATGCAAGGAAGATGCAACAACGTTGAAGGTGGACACAAGCATATTTTTGTTGTCATCGACCAATGAATGTTTTCGCTTTCATCCAATCGATCACCACTACGGATTCTTTTTCAGTGAGACAGCTCTACTAATTTTTAATTTAGACCATAAATCTCATTTATATACACACAAAAAAGATAAAATCCGTAATTAAGTAGGAATACTTAATGGATAAACTCATGCTATAAATCCAAAAAATAACTATAGATTTATACACGTGTAATAAATATATTTTACCTCTTCTTTTACACAAAATTACAAATAAAACCATGTTAATACATCGTTCACCATAGCGTAACTATGCGATCTTCTTCATCCTTCAACCAACCCAGAACCTCAACGGCTCCACCCTTCCGCCGATCCCTCCATCATCAATACCGTTTACTGTGCAGGACGGAAGCCTTGTCGGATTTCTGCCGCAATGCTTGTTACCGGCCTAAACTCCACGCCCACGATCACTTTCTACTGCCTTCCTTCTCTGGACAAGGTATTATTATCCCTTTAATTATGGATTTTCATCAAGCCCAACCATAAATTTATGGTTGTCTTCGGTAGCTTATAAGACTTGAACATTGGTGAATGAAACACTCTTCATATGTTAGATATAAGCTTCTACTTTAAGGTGAACATTAAGTGTTTTTCAAAATGCGTAATAAAGAAACAAGGGAAGAAGGGTTTAAGGGTTTCTACAATCTGAGTTAAGCGTTTCTTCTTATGCACAAAATTTATTCTTTCAGACCTTCCAATAGATAATGTAAGTAACAAGTGATAATGACAATAAACGAGTTATAGTTCTAGCTACAGTAATTCCCAACCATTGTGAAGGTTTGTTCCTAAGATTGCTCAATGCTTGTTATCAGTAAGCTATGATCATAACCAAATTTCTTGTAGGTGTAGTTTTCAATCATTTGATCTTTGAATAATAAGCTCTGTCATGTGGTATGTACGTTGTTAGCATGAAATATTGTGATATTTTAGGCACGTTTTTTAAACGTATTTGATTCATATTGATAGTCTTTGATTGAACTTTGTGCATATGTGAGCTAGTATTACCTATATTGTCGATATGGATGTCTACACTAGTTCTATGTTGATTATAGGTGATTTGGAGCTATTTCCGAACGGAATCGAGCAAAGAAGAGTTGATTGAGTGTGTCCATAGATTGAGGACATTCTTAGGAAGCAAATTGGAGTTTAGCTTGATGAATGCACGAGGCTAGGGAAGAATCACGTTCTTGCCCTAAACCACGCTCTAAAATACGGCCGTACTACAAACCACGTTTAGTTCCACGGCCGTGGAACCTTGCAAGGGAAGCGTGATGCATTCCAGTAACTATTACGGCCGTGGAATATATGGTACAAACCGTGACCTAATCCACGCCCTAAATTACGGTCGTGGAAACTTCCACGACCGTGATCTTGGCGAATCTTTTCGCCACACTTTGAGGCCACAATCTTTTGATGATTGGGCCGGGCCGATATTTTATCTTGCCCTATAAAAAGACGGACGAAAGGAGATTCCGTCATCGACGCTTATCACCGCTTACACCCGCCACCTTGGCTTAAGAGGGAATTTTGGCATCGACGCTTATCACCGCTTACACCCGCCACCTTGGCTTAAGAGGGAATTTTGGCATCGACGCTTAGGATCGTTCATCTCCGCTTAGAGAATTTCAACGCCGTTTGGCCTTCACTTGGAAGCATTGATCATCTCATTGGAGATTGAAGTTCGCATCGGGGAATTGCCCTAATCTCGCACTTTTGGTGGAGATTGCTGTTGAGATCTCCGGATTGGCGGAAGATCAAAGCTTTTTGGAAGATTTTGCAAGAAGATCTCTCTTCTTGTTTAGGTTTGATTTGGAAAACGGATTGACATCCCGTTTTCCCTTCTTTCCTAAGGTTGCGATTGTTTGTTTTATTCTGAATCCTTTGACAATACTTATTCTCATTGTGACTTTGAGATTGGTTTGAAGATTATTGAAAGTTCTTGAAAGTTTTCATCTTTTTATCTTTTAATTCTTGAATTGATATCAACATGACTGTTATTGGCTAAAAACCCTTAACAATTCTAAGGTGAAGGGTTGATAGTTGTGGCTTAGATGATGATAGATCGATCGCAAACAGATTAGACCCTGAGAGTTAGAGAGAGTCGCCGACGAACCCTAAATTACGGCCTGTTCTTGAGTCCACGGCCGTGGAACCTCAAGAACTAACCGTGATTTCCCTTACGTTTACGAACTTGCTTTTACTTTAATCCAAAGTTAAAGATTTGCTTTAACTTAGTTTAGACTTGTCTTTTCTAGGTGGTAGTGAAGCCTCAACAACCTCTACCTCGATTGTGAGTGTCATAACCTCAATCGGTTTAGTTAGTCTTGATCCTTGGGTTACAAGTTTGGGTATTTGACATTAATTCTCATCTTTAGGATCTTTCTATATTGAGCCTCAACAACCTGTATAGGGAGTGCCTTGTAGGTGAGTTACATAAGGTTTTTGGAACTTCACCGTACGATTACCTTACATTAGTATACCTTTGCATATCTCAACTCTGTCTTTATATCATTAAGTATATCTTGAATCGATTGCCACAGCTGGATACTTGGATCTTTAGATTTGTTGTTTTTCCCAATATTTGCAAAACTCTCATATTTACTCGCTTGATAATCTGCAATCGAATTTGTTCCCACCCAAATCCCTGTGTTCGATACTCTTGAATTCTTGCTTAGCTACGTCGATCCGTACACTGCGGGTTCGCTGCTTGATTCTAGTTTTATAAATTTAAAGCTTATTTGCACACACCTTTAGGGGCGAACAAGTTTTTGGCGCCGTTGCCGGGGATTTGGTTTCGGCCGAATTCGGTAGCCGGTTGTCAAGCTTGGGAGCTTGCTCTCGTTATTTGATATTACTTTGAGTGCATGCGCAGGTCTAGGAACACCGAAGATCTCTTACCTCTTGATCAAGAGCTAGAGAAAACCTTGAGGCAAAAGCGCAAGGAAAAGAAGATGGCCGAAGAACACGAACGTGATCTTCAAACGGAGTTGGCGGAGAAGGAAGCTCAACTCCAATGGAACGAGAACCTCCGCCGGGATGAAATGGATCGTCATCAATCTGAAGTTAGCAAACTGCAGGATGCGATGTTCCAAATGAGGATGGAGTTAAGCGACCTTAAGAATAAAGGAAGCAAGAAATCCTCAAGGAGGGGATCAAGAACTAGAAGAAGAAGCCACTCGTCCGCTGATGATAGTGACTCTTCCATGCCACCGTTAGAGGAGATTGATCCCACGATCAATATGAATCCTTTCCATCCACAAGGAGCTGCTAATCGCCGCATTCCACCTAGGAATGTGAGGGTCGAACGTGTGGATAATGAGCCAAGAACTCTTGGCCAGCGGATGGATCCAACACAACAACCACGCCGCTTGGGCGTGAATTTTGATGCTGAAGATGTGCAAGGGTTTAGCTTTAATCCTCAAGTTATTACTCTTGTTCGCCAAAACCAATTTGGCGGTACAAGCGCTGAATCTCCACACCAATACTTACAAAACTTTGAGTGTATGATGGAGACGATGAGACCGAAGAATGCTACCACCAACAGCTACAAGCTCAAGCCTTTCTTCTTCTCCTTGAAGGGAAAAGCGTTATCTTGGTATCAAGCTCTTCCTAGTGGGAAACTAGATACGTGGGAAGACCTTTCCGTGGAGTTCCTCACCAAATTCTTTCCGCCTTCCAAAACGGCAGAACTTAGAGGTAAGATTAATGCTTTTTCCATGAGACCTAACGAAAGTTTGTTTTAATCTTGGGAAAGGTTTCAGGATTTGCTCTTGGATTGCCCTCATCATGGCATATCCAAGCTTGCCCTGCTAGAGATTTACTACAAGGGGCTGGATGCGGGAACGCAATTAAACCTCCAATCCCTCTCATGTGGAACGTTCATGGACATCAGAGAAGATGACGCTTGGGACTTCATTGAGAAGCAAGCAAGAGTCATAGAGAAGTATTCCCACCGGAAAGTGGAGGGAAATCGTGTGGAGCAAGGAGCAAAGCTCACACATGAAGCTCAAAATCAGATTTTCTCCCTCAACAATGAGATCAAAGAGTTGAAGGAGGCTATCAAGACCAACTTCCCAAAGCAACAAGAGAAGGATGTTGGCTACTTGGGCAACAACAATGGCGGTGATAACACCAACCGCAACAACAACAACAATAACCGGAACAACAACCGGAATAACAATTGGAATGGAAACAACAACAACCGGAACAACAATTGGAACAACAATAGGGGTTCAAACAACAACAATTGGCGCTCCAATCAACAAAATTCCGGTAACTCTTATCCTTCCAATTCTAATTCACTAACTCCACCTTCCTCTTCCTCTACTCCTTTGAAAAGCCAGGGGCAATCATCCAATGGAGGAAACACTTCGGGGAAGGAGAAGCCCGATCCCATATTGGAAACAATTTTGGGAAAGCTTCAAGGGTTGGAGAATCGCATCATTAAGGTTGATGATCAAGTCTCTAAGGTTGACAAAGCTCAAAAAGTTTTGGAAAACCAAATGTTCAACCACGCGGAGGAAGTTCCTAGAAATCAAGGGAAACTTCCAGGAAAGACGGAGGACAACCCTAAGGGAAGGGTGATGACGATTACAACTAGGAGCGGAGTGACTACCACCGATCCGCAGCCTACGTTCGTTGAAGTCCCCGTAGAAAAGGACAAGGAAAAGGGGAAGGAGAAGGAAGATGTCTATGTTCCTCCTCCAGCTTACAAACCTCCCCTACCATTCCCTCAATCTAGAGCGCGAGCGCGCCTAGACAAACAATTCGGTAAGTTCATAGAACTCATGAGTAAGCTGCATATTAATATACCCTTCATTGATGCTATTGTAGGTATGCCGGCTTATGGTAAGTTCTTGAAGGAGCTCCTCTCCAACAAGAGGAAGCTAGAAGATTTTGGTGAGGTCAAGATGAGTTCGGATTCTTCGGATCTCATCAAGACCATGAAAGAGAAAATGCCCCCAAAGTTGAAGGATCCGGGGTCATTTTGCATTCCTATTGGAGTGGGAGATGTCACATATGACGCTTTATGTGACTTAGGAGCAAGTGTGAGCATCATACCACTTGCATTGTGCAGGAAGATCGGTTTAGGCGACCCTAAACCGGTGAAGATGACGTTATACATGGCGGATCGATCCATCACTCGCCCCGTCGGTATTGTAGAAGACGTCCCGGTCAAGCTAGGTAAATTCTTTGTTCCCATTGATTTTGTCGTGCTTGACATTCCTGCAGATAGTCCGGTCCCAGTCATACTCGGAAGACCGTTTCTTGCAACTTCCGGCTGCATGGTCGATTGCAAGAATGGAAGACTCGCTTTTAATATTGGAGAAGAGAAAGTAGAGTTCGTTCTTTCCACACTAGTGAAGGAACCGATCTTCGACGAGGATATTTACGATGTCCAAGATGAAGAAGGTTTATCTAGGGAAGAGGTAAGTGCGATTCTCTTTAACGATCCTTTACAAAAAGTCATTACCATGAGTCTAACAGATGTAGGGGAAGAAGGAGAGTGCAAAGAGGAAATTGAAGCCTTAGAAGCACAAGAAGAGATGCATGAAGTGGAGTTTGAGAAACTCCACGATGAGGCTGAGAATGTTAGAATCCACGGTCATACCCTGTATTCCACGACCGTGGATTTCACGACCAAAATCGACCTCCATTCCAGGGGATTACACGGCCGTGGAACATATGGAGAGCCCGTAATTCTGACCGTGGAAGAGGGTGATCGGCATACTTCTTCAACTTCTTTTGATTCTTCTCCAACTCACTCAACACCCTTAGAAACTTCTAAGGAAACGTCGGATGCTCCTCAAGGATCATTGGAAGCTCCGAAAGTGATGGAACTCAAACCACTTCCAACTCATCTAAGGTACGCTTTTCTAGGATCTAATTCTACCTTTCCGGTTATTGTTAGCTCCGAATTAAGCATAGATGAACATGAGCAGCTCATGATTGTCGTTAGGAAACATAGAAAAGCCATAGGCTATACTATTGAGGACTTAGTAGGAATTAAACCCTCCCTATGCATGCATAAGATACTAATGGAGGAGGACTTTAGAACTTCAAGACAACCTCAAAGGCGGTTGAATCCGACCATGAAGGAGGTTGTCAAGAAGGAAATTCTTAAACTTCTTGATGCAGGTATCATCTATCCTATCTCCGATAGTAAGTGGGTGAGCCCGGTTCAAGTAGTTCCGAAGAAGGGAGGAATGACGGTCATCACCAACAAGAATAACGAACTCATTCCTACCCGAACCGTGACTGGATGGCGGATGTGCATAGACTACCGCAAGCTCAACAACGCAACGCGGAAGGATCACTTTCCATTGCCATTCATCGATCAAATGCTTGAAAGGTTAGCACAACATTCACATTTTTGCTACCTTGACGGTTATAGTGGTTTCTTTCAGATTCCGATACATCCGGATGATCAAGAGAAGACCACATTCACGTGCCCTTGGGGTACGTTCGCCTATAGAAGAATGCCGTTCGGGCTTTGCAACGCCCCAGCCACCTTTCAACGGTGCATGATGGCCATCTTCTCCGAATACGTGGAGGACATCATGGAAGTCTTCATGGACGACTTCTCCGTATACGGTTCCTCTTTTAACGATTGCCTTTCTAACCTTTCTCTTGTTTTGCAAAGATGTGAAGACACTAACCTAGTTCTTAATTGGGAGAAGTGTCAATTCATGGTTAAGGAAGGAATCGTATTAGGTCACTTAGTCTCCAGTAGAGGGATAGAGGTAGACAAGGCTAAGATAGAGACCATAGAGAAACTTCCTCCCCCAATTTCGGTGAAAGGGATAAGAAGTTTCCTAGGACATGCTGGATTTTATAGACGTTTCATTAAGGACTTTTCTAAGATATCAAAACCTCTCACTAATCTATTGATGAAGGATGCGGTTTTTGAGTTTTCGCAGGAATGTTTGGATGCGTTTAACACCATTCGGCAAGCTCTAATTTCAGCACCTATTATCCAACCTCCGGATTGGACTCTCCCCTTCGAGATTATGTGCGATGCTAGTGACGTAGCTATTGGAGCTGTTCTTGGACAACGAAAGGAAGGGCGAACCCATGCCATATACTATGCTAGCAAGACGCTAGACGAAGCGCAGCTCAACTACGCCACCACCGAGAAAGAATTTCTAGCCATTGTCTACGCTATTGACAAGTTTCACTCTTATCTTGTAGGTGCAAAGGTGATTGTCTACACGGATCATGCTGCGATCCGGTACCTCCTTGCGAAGAAAGACGCGAAGCCAAGGCTAATTAGATGGATTCTTCTCCTACAAGAATTCGATCTTGAGATCCGCGACAAGAAAGGTTCAGAAAATTCTGTTGCGGATCATCTGAGTCGCCTAACACATCTAAGAGACGACCATCTACCCATTGATGACTCCTTTCCGGACGAACACCTACACATCATAGAGGAGTGCATCAACGTGATCTCCAAAGGTAACGAACCGTGGTTTGCTGATTTTGTTAACTATTTGGTTTGCCAGGAGATACCGCCCGGACTATCCTACGCACAAAGGAAGAAGTTCTTTAAGGACGTCCGGGAATACTATTGGAACGAGCCTATCCTCTTTAAGAGAGGTCCGGATGGCATCATTCGGCGATGTGTGCCGGAAGATGAAATGCAAAGTGTCATCCGCCATTGTCATTCACTACCTTGTGGAGGACACGCTAGTTCGAACAAGACTAGCGCAAAGGTATTGCAATCTGGATTCATTTGGCCTACATTATTTAGAGATGTGCAATCCTTTGTTTCTTGCTGCGATGCTTGTCAAAGAACAGGCAATATTTCTAGAAGGAACGAGATGCCCCTCAACAACATCCAAGAGGTGGAGATTTTCGACGTTTGGGGAGTCGATTTCATGGGACCATTCCCATCTTCTTGTGGAAACCAATACATACTATTGGCGGTAGATTACGTTTCTAGATAGGTGGAAGCAATTGCCTCTCCCACAAATGATGCCATGGTGGTGGTTAAGTTCTTCAACAAGACCATCTTCCCGCGATTTGGGACACCAAGGACTATCATTAGTGATGGAGGTTCTCACTTCATAGCCCGTCGCTTTGAAGCTCTTCTAGCTAAGTATGGGGTTACT
The DNA here is from genome assembly GCA_033239125.1 of Fagopyrum homotropicum. Lineage (NCBI taxonomy): Eukaryota > Viridiplantae > Streptophyta > Magnoliopsida > Caryophyllales > Polygonaceae > Fagopyrum > Fagopyrum homotropicum. Next base: position 120,242,371 of record BSWB01000003.1, read on the forward strand.
CACAAGATCGCTACCCCTTATCATCCACAAACTAGTGGACAAGTTGAGATCTCAAATAGGGAGATCAAAGGAATTCTAGAAAAGACGGTTTCAAGGACTAGGAAGGATTGGTCCTTGAAGCTAGATGATGCATTATGGGCGTACCAGACTGCGTACAAGACTCCCATAGGAACCACACCATACAATCTTGTGTATGGGAAGTCTTGTCACTTGCCGGTGGAGCTGGAGCACAAAGCGTTTTGGGCTATCAAGTGGCTGAATTTCGGCATGAAGGAAGCGGGAGAGAAGCGTCTCCTAGACATCAATAAGCTGGATGAACTCCGCTTGAACGCCTATGAAAACGCCAAGATTTACAAGGAAAGAGCAAAGCGTTGGCATGATAAGCATATCATTCCAAAGGACTTCAAAGAAGGAGATCAAGTTCTCCTCTTCAATTCAAGACTTCGCCTCTTTCCAGGTAAGCTTAAATCCCGTTGGACCGGACCCTTTCTAATTAAGCGTATTTTCCCCCATGGTGCAGTTGAAGTATGGGGTGAAGCGAGCGGAAGTTTTAAGGTGAACGGCCAATGACTCAAGAAGTATACGCCGGAACTCCAAACTGAGGAGTTTGCGCCTACCGCACTCGAATAAGTGCGAGATTGGTCTAGCTACGGACCTTAAACAAAGCGCTTCTTGGGAGGCAACCCAAGGTATTGCATTTTCGTTTTTATTTTCGATTCATAGTTTAGCTTAGAATAGACGTTTTTGCTTTATTTTTTCCTCGATTTCTTCCGGTATGTTCGTGTTTTTGGTTGTAAATGGAAAAGGAAAAGAGGAGGAGGATGTTGAAGAGGAGTGACGAAACTTGGACTTTGAAGCTTTACAGAAGGTTCCACGGTCTAAATTACGGTCGTCATAGCTACAGTGGCCGTAATTTCCAAAAGCCTTTGAAAAATCACCAAAACCACGGTTCCGTACACTTCCACGGCCGTGGAACACCCCGACAAACCGTGATTTTCAAAAATTTTGCCTGCAACTACATAAGCCACGTTCTTCACAAACTCATCCCAAAAATCCCTCTTTCCACGACCTAATTGCCGAAAATCCACGACCTCCTCAAAATCCTCGTTTCTTAATCGTTTCTAACGATTCTTCTTCCCAAACTGCAGCAAATTCAACCACAAACAATATCCAAGAGACGAATCGAACGGAAATCCATCAACAAACGCGCATTTCGGATTTTTCAATCCGAAAAAGAGGTTTATTCTTTCTTCTTGATTCTCGCCAATTTGGTTCGTTTTTGCTATAGATTTTTAGGAAGAACTGATAGAGACTGGAAGGAATTAGACTATGACTGCTTGTTGTGGTGATTGCTTGTGAATTTGCTGAGATTCGTGAAATTCTGAGACGAACCACGGCCTTTGGGTAAACCACGGCCGTAATTCTTGAAGAACAGACCGTAATTTTTGTGCAGAATGGATTTTGTAAGGAGAGTGTCGGGAAGGATAAAAGAGAAGAAGGGTGAGCAGAATAAGAAAAGGAAAGGCAATCCCTCCACCTCCTCATCCTCTAGGGCACCACCACCCTCATCTCCTTCACTACCATCTTCACCTTCACCTCCATCCTCACCTCCTCACCCTAGAATCCCAACCATACATGAGAACCATCTTGCTGCTTTCGAGAAGATCACGAAGAGGCCAGTGATTGGCCCTAGATATTTGTTGTTGGAGGATCTATATCCTCTCAACATCGTTGATGACCTTACTTGGCTCTTGGATAGAGCCGGATTAGTTATCTTCTCGGCTATCCGAGAAGACGCCTATGGGGAGATCACCCGGGAGGTTGTGACATCTTTCGAGCACAGCCACGTAGATAGGACCGTCTCTTTCCGTCTCATGGAAAGAGACTATCATTTGAGTATCGTTGAGTTTGGGACTATTTTTGGGTTTCATGAGACCTTCAATGGTCGATTTCCGAGTGGTGTTTACCCCAAGGATTTTTGGGAGGAAGTTGCAATGATTTACGCCAACGAGGACCGTTGGCAACCCGCTGATACCAAGGCTAGATTGATGTACCATCTAGCCTTGAAGATAGCTCACCGTGTTCTTTCGGAGTGTCTCTTTCCTAGGACGGAGACACCCAAAAAGATCAAGACGGATGAGCTATTCTTGCTCTATTGCATGATTTATGGACGCCGTGCAGATTGTGCTACTCTCTTGGCTGCTACGATGAGCAAGCTCAAGAACAAGTCGAAGGGAAACATCGGATATGGTGGGATAGTTACCCACATTGCTAGGAGTTTTGGTGTAGATTTTTCTGCTTGCACCCGCATACCGGCCGTTCCTTTAGGGCTACATGCATTCATGGTTAGGGGTCTCATTTTCCCCACACATGGAGGTCCGCCTTATGCGGGCATGCCTTGGGGACTAGGACGGGCAGGGGTATAGAGTGGCTGCCGGAGTATTCCATTATGGCGGGACGCCATAATTGGAAGGAGACGTTCGCTGCGATGCATGCGAACAGGATAGTAGCTCCCCCTTACGTCCCACCACCGGTTGTCGAGGAGGAGGATATGGGAGATCAGTTTGAGAGTGGAGGAGGAGCGGAGCAGGAGTTTGGCACGTTTCCGGACCAGCCGGAGGCGGCCCCAGATGTACCTAGACGCTCTCCACGTCCAGCTAGAGCCTCAGGCTCGTCATCTCGCCGCACTAGCGTGAGTGAGAGGCCTACGTGGATGACCACACCTCCCACATGGTATGGCGTTCCCCCTCCTTGGTCCACGAAGCAGCCAGCAGCACCACCACCAGCACCAGCACCATCCGACGCCCCAGCATGGTACAGTCACGCCCCGGGATGGTACGAGCAGATGCCGGATTGGGCTACCGGACTTTCAGAGAGAGTTGGAGCGTTGGAGATCCGGGCCGACGCTAGAGACGGACGCCTCGACGACCTCGACCACATGATGAGGGACGTCTACCGCCAGCAGTTTGGGCGGCACTACGACTCCAGCTTCTCCCCATTCCCGCCTCCGCCGGCGCCGCAGTGATTCGATGCATGACCGTTCGTTTTAGACATTCCCGCCACCACTTTGTGAGTTTCTTTTTCTTTTCTTTCTTTTCCTTCTTTCTTTTGAACATTAGGGACAATGTTCGTCCTAAGTATGGGGTGGGATGTACTAAAAAGTTTGTAATAACTCTACTTACTATGTTCGCTTTCATTTGAGACTATCGTTGCATGTTCATTATGTGTTGCACGTTTCCTTATTGCATTGCATGAAAAATGACTTGAAAAACCCATAAAAATTGAACAATTTTGAAAATTTTGAGCTTCTAATGAATTGAGATGATTTCCATGATAACCACTACTTGTGAATTGAGTTTGATGACAATTGCATGCTTAAAAGGATTGTGAATTGAAAAGAATTTGAATGAATGAATTATACCTCTTTTGCAAGTTTCATAATGTGATTATGTTACCTAAATCATGCTAGGAAATTGAAGTTGAAATCACGTTATAAGTTCCTATACTTCTTGTTGAAATGATTAAGGCAATTCGATACTTTCTTTCTTCTTTCTTTGATCATCTAGCTCCTCATTGAAATATTAGCCTCCTTTACCTATCCGGGAATTTGGAGAAGTGAATGAAAAAGGCATGTTTGATGTGGGAGGGCCATGAGAGCAATTATTTGCAATCAAATGAATAGAAAGAAATTGTAGGTTTGGGGAAGTCAATCATGACGATGAGTAACTCGGCACCATTCACATAGCCGGGTGTTTGTGTCTTGCCAAAGTCGGATTGAGCGATATTCCTAGCGGATTATGGTATGTGCGCTAAGGGTTTGAGGCATCTCTTAAAAAATTGAGAAACGCCAATCTCCTAGGCTTCGGTTTTTGTGCACCTCTATCCATAACTCCAAAAGTAAAGTCGAAAAATAAAAAGAAGAGAGCGAGATCTAAGTGAAGTGTTGCGGGAACCGCATAAGAAGAAGAAGGTAGTTGTCCAATTTCCCGGATTCATGCACCACTTTCCCTTAAAGTTCTCCCTTCCCTTCCACATTCTAGACCTTTTCTTTGAAAGTCCTTAAGATCAAAAGAATGTTATATGACTTGGTGATCTAAATTGAAGTTTCTTGTGATTGGTTTTGATAATGTTTGAAGGTTATAATGCTTGTTTAGAAGTTAAATTGGTTCATGAATTTTCTTTGCTTTTTACTCTTTAATTGAGTGTGTGAAAGTTTGATAAACGATTGAAGCAAGGTTTGAGAATGATCTATTCTTTAGAAGTCACATTCACCCAAAAAGAAGGTACACATATTTCATCCTAACTCTTGTTTAAAGCTTTTTGAAAGACCTTGCTTAGGGACAAGCAAGTGTTAAGTATGGGGTTATTTGTTAGCATGAAATATTGTGATATTTTAGGCACGTTTTCTAAACGTATTTGATTCATATTGATAGTCTTTGATTGAACTTTGTGTATATGTGAGCTAGTATTACCTATATTGTCGATATGGATGTCTACACTAGTTCTATGTTGATTATAGGTGATTTGGAGCTATTTCCGAACGGAATCGAGCAAAGAAGAGTTGATTGAGTGTGTCCATAGATTGAGGACATTCTTAGGAAGCAAATTGGAGTTTAGCTTGAGGAATGCACGAGGCTAGGGAAGAATCACGTTCTTGCCCTAAACCACGCTCTAAAATACGGCCGTACTACAAACCACGTTTAGTTCCACGGCCGTGGAACCTTGCAAGGGAAGCGTGATGCATTCCAGTAACTATTACGGCCGTGGAATATATGGTACAAACCGTGACCTAATCCACGCCCTAAATTACGGTCGTGGAAACTTCCACGACCGTGATCTTGGCGAATCTTTTCGCCACACTTTGAGGCCACGATCTTTTGATGATTGGGCCGGGCCGATATTTTATCTTGCCCTATAAAAAGACGGACGAAAGGAGATTCCGTCATCGACGCTTATCACCGCTTACACCCGCAACCTTGGCTTAAGAGGGAATTTTGGCATCGACGCTTATCACCGCTTACACCCGCCACCTTGGCTTAAGAGGGAATTTTGGCATCGACGCTTATCACCGCTTACACCCGCCACCTTGGCTTAAGAGGGAATTTTGGCATCGACGCTTATCACCGCTTACACCCGCCACCTTGGCTTAAGAGGGAATTTTGGCATCGACGCTTAGGATCGTTCATCTCCGCTTAGAGAATTTCAACGCTGTTTGGCCTTCACTTGGAAGCATTGATCATCTCATTGGAGATTGAAGTTCGCATCAGGGAATTGCCCTAATCTCGCACTTTTGGTGGAGATTGCTGTTGAGATCTCCGGATTGGCGGAAGATCGAAGCTTTTTGGAAGATTTTGCAAGAAGATCTCTCTTCTTGTTTAGGTTTGATTTGGAAAACGGATTGACATCCCGTTTTCCCTTCTTTCCTAAGGTTGCGATTGTTTGTTTTATTCTGAATCCTTTGACAATACTTGTTCTCATTGTGACTTTGAGATTGGTTTGAAGATTATTGAAAGTTCTTGAAAGTTTTCATCTTTTTATCTTTTAATTCTTGAATTGATATCAACATGACTGTTATTGGCTAAAAACCCTTAACAATTCTAAGGTGAAGGGTTGATAGTTGTGGCTTAGATGATGATAGATCGATCGCAAACAGATTAGACCCTGAGAGTTAGAGAGAGTCGCCGACGAACCCTAAATTACGCCCTGTTCTTGAGTCCACGGCCGTGAAACCTCAAGAACTAACCGTGATTTCCCTTACGTTTACGAACTTGCTTTTACTTTAATCCAAAGTTAAAGATTTGCTTTAACTTAGTTTAGACTTGTCTTTTCTAGGTGGTAGTGAAGCCTCAACAACATCTACCTCGATTGTGAGTGTCATAACCTCAATCGGTTTAGTTAGTCTTGATCCTTGGGTTACAAGTTTGGGTATTTGACATTAATTCTCATCTTTAGGATCTTTCTATATTGAGCCTCAACAACCTGTATAGGGAGTGCCTTGTAGGTGAGTTACATAAGGTTTTTGGAACTTCACCGTACGATTACCTTACATTAGTATACCTTTGCATATCTCAACTCTGTCTTTATATCATTAAGTATATCTTGAATCGATTGCCACAGCTGGATACTTGGATCTTTAGGATTGTTGTTTTTCCCAATATTAGCAAAACTCTCATATTTACTCGCTTGATAATCTGCAATCGAATTTGTTCCCACCCAAATCCCTGTGTTCGATACTCTGGAATTCTTGCTTAGCTACGTCGATCCGTACACTACGGGTTCGCTGCTTGATTCTAGTTTTATAAATTTAAAGCTTATTTGCACACACCTTTAAGGGCGAACATACGTCGAATTTGAAATATTCATAACTTCTCATCATGCTAGCTTGTGGCATGACTGCATGAGTGGGAATGGTCTATAGCATGTCTTCTATGTGCTATCTACTAGTAGAATATATTGCTCCCGACATCTCTTACTTCAAATTCTTTTGACCCAAAACAACCCAACCTTTGAAGCTACTTGGGGTTAGTGACCAACAATTTTGAAAAGTCGGAAAGTTAGAGCATTTATATTACAATGTGTGTATAATAGGATATACTTGCAAAAGGTTCAATTTGGATTACATTGTTATGACTCGTTTGTCCCCTAATTTCTGAAATTTTAAAAAATGCCTATATATTAAAATTAGTTACATTCATTATGTTTCAAGTTTATGACAAATTAGATCTAATTTTGTTTGTGGATTTTCAATTGGTTATAACTTTTAGAAATTTAACTTACCGCAAGTAGACATCACCTTGTGTTTCAACTACGAGAAGCTACAACACTATGAAAACAGATGGCGGGGGAGAAGTTACAAGACTTATTTTCTTCCTTGTGTTTCAAACTCTACAACACAAAAGACGACAAGCTCAATGCCCTTAATGCTTACCCAACCATGTGTGATGATTCCATAGAGCTAGATTTAGCATGGTACATACCTCTCCGGTCATGGGATGTAGCTCCAAACCTTAAGGAAACGAGTTTGTAATCCCTTTCCAAGTGGCCTAGGAGGCTAAATGTTGCACCAGACGCGTCTCAAATAAAGTCGGTGGAAGATCTGGTACATTTAACGTGACCATAGCAGATTGAAGAATCGGGTTACACACTACAAGAAAATTCTTCACCTATTGGTACTAATGAGATAAGGAATGTTATGGACATGAACATTGTTTATGGTAGGGCTCGTTGCTGCACTTATGTAGAGAAAAGTAAACTAAATCCGATGATATTTCATTGAGCTAGAAGGCCCTTAAATAGTTACAAACTGTACGTACCAGAAGCGATAATCAAGGAGCTTTACAATAGATTTTAATGACTATATAACAACCAACAAAGACTTGGCTTCTGATTGAACTGATCTGTTGGATAAGATTTGGAGAAAATCTGCTATGATCTCGTTTAACACTCCCCCGCAAGCTTGTGATGCATAATTACGGACACCAAGCTTGGAAAACAAGTGAAGAAACCTTTAGAAGACAACACTTTTGTCACTATATCTTTCAGCTGATCAGTTGAATGAACATAGCTTGTTGTAAGCGTGCCGTTTTGAATTTGATCACGCATTGTTGGACCATCGATTTCGGTATGCTTCGTGCTTTTGTGAAATACCGGATTGGAGGCAATGTAAAGAGTTGAATGGTTATCATAACAAAGTTTCATCAGTAACGATTGAGGAACACCCAACGAGAGAAGCAAGCTACGCAACCATAAAAGTTCACAAGTTGCTAGTCATAGCTTGGTACTCAACTTACGCAGATGATCTCGATATAGTAAATTGTTTCTTCGTTTTCCAAGACATGGGGGGAAGTTTGAGCATGATTAAATAGCGCGGGATGGAGTGTCTTGTGGTTGGACAAGCGGTGTAGTCAAAGTCACAAAAAGCTTGTAGACAAAGATGAATTTAACCGAAAGAAGAAGTCCTTGTGTCGGATTATCTTTAAGATACCGTAGTACTCGCATGGCTAATGTCTAGTGGGATTGACAAGGATGTTGCATGAATTGTGTGAGGAAATGCACAATGTAACATGTATCGGGATGCATCATGGTGAGGTAAATAAATTTGCCGACCAACCGACGATATTGATCTGGTGAATCCAACAATGGACTCTTATCAAGCAACAAATTGTAGCTTGTAGGTAGTGAAAATTCAACGGGACTCTTATCAAGCTGCAAATTGTGGCTTGTAGGTCGTGGAAATTCAACGGGTTTGTATGCAAGCATACCCTCTTCTTTAACATATCCAACGCATATTTCCTTTGATTCAACAACCAACCCATCCGGTGTGCGCAATACCTCAATTGCTAGAAAAAACCGCAGTGGTCCCATGTCTTTCATGTGAAAACAGTGATGAAGATTGGTCTTGAATCGCGATATAATTGTAGGGTTGTTACATCTAATGATCAAGTCGTCAACATATACTGACACATGAAGACAAATATCATGCTTCGAATAGGTAAATAGGGACTAATCAGCGTATGATTTCTTGAAACTGTAAGAACGTAGGACTATTGAGAGCTTCGAGAACTAGTTACGAGGTGCTTGCCGAAGCCCGTAAAGCGATTTCTTTAGAAGACATACCTTGTTTGGTTGAAGTTGCAATCCCGGCGGTGGTGTCATGCACATTTCTTTGCGCAAATCGCCGTGTAAGAAAGCGTTATGAACATCCATATGATGTAAGGACCAACCCCGAATTACTACGACATAGAGAAAAACCTTGACCATAACCAATTTTGCTACCGGTGCGTATGTCTCTGCGAAGTCTATCCCTTCTTTCCAACTATTACCGAGAACAACCATATAGCTTTGTATCTTTTCATCTCCCCCTTTGCGTTAAATTTGATTCTAAAGACCTATTTGGATCCTATCACTGCTGGGTGCTTTGGGTTATCCACCACCTCCCATGTGCTATTGCGAGAAAGAGCAAGAAGCTCACCGTAAACTGCAGCTCGCCAACGCTCATGTTTAACAACCTCCTTAAAAGTTGCCGGTTTTGTTTCCATGTGTTTTCCTGAGGGCAACAACAAAACCAGTTGAAAAATTATGATAATCTAAGTGATTTGCAATGGGATACAGCGTACCTGAAGATGACGATGAAGCTGGCTCACATAAAACGAGGGGAGATTGGTGAGTTGTTTTGCAAACAAGTCCCTTAGGTGGGCTGGTTGTTTCAGGTGACGGGTTGTGCGTCGAATGGCTGTAGAACGAGATGTCGGTGGGTTGTTGGGTACTTGGGGGGGTGACGGTGGGGTCATCATGGGTATAAGGGTTAGGGAAAACTAGGTTGGGTGGTGAGTTTGTAGGATTTTTGAACGGAAAATGGGTTTTGAAAAATTTTGCATCCCGAGTGACAAAAATTTACTCGGTTTGAATATCTAACAGTTTCCACCATTTTTGTTCATATGGGTACACTAAACAAGTTTTTAGTTTACAAGTCTTCATGCATGCCACCTTAAAACAGTGATAGAAGGAACTCACTACTATGTTGTAATGCATGTGCAACATTTGAACAGCGAATTTGATGATGATTTTGTTCGGCATTAGTAATTGTCAAATTCTGGTCAAAATAAGGATTCACTTGTGCTGAAAAATGTTGATTGATCAAACTTCTAAAGGACCCATCGTATCCATTTGTCTTCTTATAAAATTTCGCAAGTCCCCCAGGATCAAATCGTAGTGTATGCTTCCTGTAAGTACGGTTCACCCACAAAAAATATCATTATCAATTCTATTTTTAATTACTTAAGATTATTGATTAATTGATACTCTCTTGGACATTATCATCTTGTATATAGTTAGCAAAGTTGGATGTGTAAGCATCGAAATTATGTAAATACCAAAATACATGCACAATGAAGCCTGTAGGTGGGCCATCGCAAAATTCTCACAATTAGTACAATACACCCAATTCGAATGCTTCCTTTCTTGTGGAACCTTCTCCACATACATTTTCGCTTAACATTCAACTATATATACATGCTTGTTAGTCAATTGAAGTTATAGGATAAGAAACAAATCTTATATTAGAACTGATCTTACAATAATATACATGCTATTTTTAATCAATGATGTGTAAACATTATTTTGGCATAAACTAAAAGAAAGTCATATATATAATTGATGTAATACGTTCCAAAATTTCTAAGATTTCATCCTGCGGATTAGATGAACTCATGCTCGACAAAGGTCTCAAAGCCCCTATATCTTCAAATTTAGTTTCAAACTTGTGCTTCAGACTATTTTCTTGTATCTCTAATGCCATAACTCTCTTCTTCATAAGAAGCTTGATTACAATTTCACCATCATGCCTTGCTTTTTTCTGAAAATTATGAATCAATATTATCAATAAACTATTGTTAACTGTAATTATTTTGGCAGGATTATGCATGTGAATCTTTGGTTAAAGCAAGCCAAATAATGGAATCTTAACGTGTGAACAGTAATCCAGGTACTAACCTTTGGCCGGACTCAATAGAAAAGTTACCAATCAGATAGTTAAGCGACGGGGTACTAAAGTTTAGCATGTTTACGCAATTTTCTCTTTTTTTAACCTAAAAATAATATACTTTTTATTTTTAGTAAAACCTGCCTAAGATGCGGACAATAATCTAATGAAACAACTAAAACAGACAAAATACATGTACACTGTAACAAGGTAAACTTAACAGGTAAACTACTTGATCAAATTTATGTTTACGATTAATAATTTAGAAAACATTTGTTGAAAGACAGTAGTACGTACAAACCAGGTTCCAATATGCATGGAAGATGCAACAACGTTGAAGGTGGACACGTGCATATTTTTGTTGTCAACAACCAATGAATATTTTCGCTTTCATCCCATCGATCACCGCTACGGATTCTTTTTCAGTGAGACAGCTCAACAAGTTTTTAATTTAGACTTGAAAACTTGATTATATACAAAAAAAAGATAAAATCCGTAATTAAGTAGGAATACTTAATGGATAAACTCAAGCTATAAATCCAAAAAATAAATATAGATTTATACACGTGTAATAAATATATTTTACCTCTTCTTTTACACAAAATTACAAATAAAACCATGTTAATTAATACATCGTTCACCACCGCGTAACTATGCGATCTTCTTCATCCTTCAACCAACCCAGAACCTCCACGGATCCACCCTTCCGCCGATCCCTCCATCATCAACACCGTTTACTGTGCAGGACGGAAGCCTTGTTGGATTTCTGCCGCGATGTTTGTTATTGGCCTGAACTCCACGCCCACGATCACTTTCTACTGCCTTCCTTCTCCGGACAAGGTATTATTATCCCTTTAATTATGGATTTTTATCAAGTCCAACCATAAATTTATGGTTGTCTTCGGTAGCTTATAAGACTTGAACATTGGTGAATACACTCTTCATATTTTAGATATAAGCTTTTACGTTAAGTAGCGCATTAAGTGTTTGACTAAATGCCTGATAAAGAAACAAGGGGTTTAAGGGTTTTAAAATATGGGTTAAGTTTGCCTCTTATGCACAAGGTTGCTTCATCAGACCTTCCAATAGATAATGTAAGTAACATGTGACAATGACAGTAAACGAGTTATGGTTCTAGCTAGAGTAATTCCCATCCATTATAAGGGTTTTTTCCTAAGATTGCTCAGAGCTTGTTATTAGTAAGGTATGATCACAACCAACTTTCTTGTAGGTGTAATTTTCAATCATCTAATCTTTGAATAATTAGCTTTGTCATGTGGTATGTATGTCGAATTTGAAATAGTCATATCTTCTCATCATGCTAGCTTGTGGCATGACTACATGAGTGGGAATGGTCTTTAGCAAGTCTTCTATGTGTTATCTGCTGGTAGAATATATTGCTCCTGAAATTTCTTACTTCAAATAATTTCTAACACGAAACAACCCAACCTTCGGAGGAGCTTGTGGTTAGTGACCAACAGTTTTGAAAAGTCGGAAAGTTAGAGCATTTATATTACAATGTGTGTATAATAGGATAAACTTGCAAATGGTTCAATTTGGATTACATTGTTTTGACTCGTTTGGTCCCTAATTTCTGAAAATTTCAAATAATGCCTATATATTAAAATTGGTTACATTTATTTTGTTTCATGTTTATGACAAATTAGATCTAATTTTGTTTGTGGATTTTCAATTGGTTATAAGTTTTAGAAATTTACCTTACTACAAGTAGACATCACCTTGTGTTTCTACCACGCGAAGCTACAAGACAACGACAACAGATGGCGGGGATAGGACACCACCATGGAGTAACAAAAATTCCACTAGGAGAAGCTACAAGACTTGCTTTCTTCCTTATGTTTCAAACTCTACAACACAAATGACTACAAGCTCTGATCAATGCCCTTGAGGCTTACCCAACCATGTGTGATGATTCCATAGAGATAGATTCAGCATGGTACATACCTCTCGGGTCATGTGATCTAGCTCCAAACCCAAACCTTAAGAAAACGAGCCTGGAATCCATTCCCAAGTGGCTTAAGAGGCTAAATGTTGCACCAGAGCTCGTCTTAGATGTAGTTGGGGGAAGATCTAGTGCTTTTAAGCATGACCATAGCATATGGAAGAACCGGGTTACACACTACAAGAAACTTCTTCCCGGGTATTGTTACAAAGGAGATAAGGAATGTTATGGACATGAATGATAGGTGATGGAATCACTATCAATTAGGATAGTTTTTAGCATCTTTTAATTGTATTAGAGTCGGTTTGTGTTGCTAACATCTTAATCCAGAAGAAGAAGTCTAAAAGAAACAAAAGAGATGTTAGAATCACTTGGGAGTTGAAGATCATTCATGAAGACAAGCTTTTGGTAACACCGCGCCCCCGCGGAGCAGTGTCACCGCCCCTACGGGTGGCACTGCACTCCGGAATGTAGGCTGCGCCTTCGCCATCGCCCGAAACGAAGCATGTCACCGCCCCTGCGGCCACCTCTGGACGCCCCTGCGGTGACTCACCTTTAAGAAGCGAAGCCGGTGTCCCTGCGCCTCTTTCTGCGGACCAACCTGCAGAGCTGTGAAGCTGAAGAGCCAGTATCACCGCTCTTGCGGTGACATTGGGCCGCCCCTACGGCTCGACATCAAAAGCGACTGAAATATGAAGAGTCGGGCGTTTGAAGAGCAATAAAAGCCCGCCCCTGCGGGATTGCCAAGCCGCCCGTGCGGCCAAGAAGAATACCAAGCGTTTTGGCCTAAACCGCCCCTGCGGCCCTGAAGCCCGCCCCTGCGGTTTAGCACCAGTGGACTTTACTCCGGTTGTTTGCACCACCTTTATGGCATTAAAGGTGGCTGTTTAGGACGGCCATTTACTCCCTTTTACTGCCAATTCTAGTATAAATAGGACCATGGCTGATTGCTAGGATCCATCATTTTTTCCCAATTTAGTTCTATTTCCCTTACTTCCAAGTGTAATGTGTTTCTAATCTCCTTGCTACATTGGGTTGTTTTGAAGCTACTTTGGTTGTAAGTCTTTATTAATATAAGTATTATTCAGTTACATGTGTTATATTCCTTGAGCTCTAGGCTTATATTTGCATGTTTCTTACCACTTAGATTGATCACCTTAAGTGTCTAATTGCATGCAAAGAACTAGGATTAATTGACTCCGGGTTTAGGTCCTTAATCTAGTAGTTATACTTTAGGTGAAAGCCGGTTGTGATCTCTTAAAGGAAAAGGAATATAACTATAAAGAAAGTCTAACGGTGTTTATGCTTTCTTTGTATCTCTTTGTCTTTGTTAAAATGCTAACTTGTGTGTTTTGATCTTGTAGGTTTATGGATCACTAAACTTGTTAAGTTGTGTTGATGTCGGCTGGCTCAACACATATTTAAGATCAAGACGAGACATTAATGAATAACTTATAAAAAGAACCAACCAAAGTAGTGTGCATGCTAATACTCAACCTAGTGTAGTTCTCTTCTCCATCTATCACATCTTTACTTGTTTTCGTTGTGCTTTTGTCTTGTTTCTTTATAGTCCAAAAATCCCTCCCCCCTTTTTGGTTACATTTATCGATAATTGAACTTAATCATTACTTGGCAAAACTCTCTTGGGATCAACCCTTTCTTACACTATACAAACCAACAAGTGTAACGTTTGGCAGTTACATTCGACTTAAGCTAAAAGACAACGACCTTGGATTTTAGCCTCGTCAATGAACATTGTTTATGTGGGGCTCGTTACTGCACTTATGTAGAGAAAAGTAAACTGAATCCGATGACATTTCATTGAGCTAGAAGGCCCTTAAACAGTTACAAAATGTACGTATATGAAGCGATAATCAAGGAGCTTTACAACAAATTTCAATGACTATATAATAACCAACGAAGACTTGGCTTCTGGTTGAACTGATCTGTTGGAGAAGATCTGTAGAAAATTTTCTATGATCTCGTTACCACTCCCTCGCAAGCTTGTGATGTGTAATTGCGGACACCAAACTTGGATAGTAGGTGAAGAAACGCTTTAGCAGACAACACTTTCATGAGTATATCTGCTAGTTGATCAGTTGAACGAACATGGGTTATTGTAATCGTGCCGTTTTGAATTTGACTGCGCACTGTGGGGCAATCAATTTCGATATACTTCGTTCTTTCGTGAAATACCGGATTGGAGGCAATGTAAAGAACTGAATGGTTATCACAACAAAGTTTCATCGGTAAGGACCGAGGAACACCCGACGAGAGAAGCAAGCTACAAAACCATAAAAGTTCACAAGTTGCCTAGTCATAGCTCGGTACTCAACTTCCACATATTATCTCGATATAACTAGTAACCTGTTTCTTCGTCTTCTAGGATACGTGGAAAGTCCGAGCATGATGAAATAGCATGGGGTGGTGCGTCTTGTGGTCGGACAAGCGGCGTAGTCGGAGTCATAAAAAATCATGTAAACGAAGATCACTGTTAACCAAAATAAAAAGTCCTTGTGTTGGATTACCTTTAAGATACCGCAATACTCGCATGGCTGATGTCCACTGGGATTGACGAGGTTGTTGCATAAATTGTACGAGCAAATGTATAATGTAACATGTATTGGGACGCGTGATGGTGAGGTAAATCAATCTACCGACCAGCCGACGATATTGATCCGGTGAATCCAACGGTGGACTCTTATCAAGCTGCAAATTGTGGCTTGTAGGTAGTGGAAATTCAACGGGTTTGCACGCAAGCATACCAGCTTCTGTTAACACATCCAACATATATTTCCTTTTATTCAACAACAACCCATCTAGTGTGTGCATTACCTTAATTCCCAAAAAACCGCAATGGCCCCATGTCTTTCATATGGAAATAGTGATGATGATAGGTATTGAATCGCGATATAGTTGTAGGGTTGTTACATGTAATGATCAAGTTGTCAACATATACTAGCACATGAAGACAAATATCAAGCTTGTAATAGGTAAATGGGGAGTAATCAGCGTATGATTGCTTGAAACCGTAAGAACGTACGGCAATTGAGAGCTTTGATAACTAGTTATGAGGTGCTTGTCGGAGCCCGTAAAGCGATTTCTTAAGAAGACATACCTTGTTTGGTTGAAGTTGCAATCACGGCGGTGATGTCATTTACACTTCTTCGTGGAAATCATGGTGTAAGAAAGCGTTATGAACATCCATATGATGTAAGGACCAACCCCAAATTATTGCGACAAAGAGGAAAACCTTGATCGTAACTAGTTTTAACACCGGCGCTGATGTATCTGCGAAGTCTAGAACAACCAATTGAGTTTTGTATCTTTTGACCTCCCCCTTTGCGTTATATATGATTCTAAAGACCCATTTGGAGCTCATCGCCGTTGGGTTCTTTGGTTTATCCACCACCTCCCATGTGTTATTCCGAGAAAGAGCAAGAAGCTCACTGTTAATTGCAGCTCGCCAACACTCATGTTTAGCAAGCTCCTTAAACGTTGCCGGTTTTGTTTCCATATGTGTACTCCTGAGAACAAAAACAAAACAAGTTGACATATTACGATAATCTAAGTGATTAGCAATGAGATACAATGTACTTGAAGATGTCGATGAAGCTGACTCACATAAAATAAGGGGAGATTGGCGAGTTATTTTTGTAAGATCTTGTTTTTGCCTTCACAGCCCCCGTGGTGAAGGGACACGAATCGCGCCGATCTGATTTTCGTTCGTTTTTATTTCTTTCCATAGATAGAAGATCCGATCTTCTATTCCATGGGCCACTTTCCTATCATGTTCTTAATCCTAGAACGTCCTTCCTTTTATCTTTTAAACCCTTTTCTATAAATTCCCTCTTTCTCTTATTTTTCCTTTTTCTTGCATACGTTTTCCTTCAACCTCGAAAGTTACAGCCTTCTTCCTTGTGATTCCTTGCTGAATGTGTAAGTCCTTTGATTCGGCATTTCTCCCTCACGTTCATGAGTTGCTGCATGTCTTTCCCTTCTGTTTCATTTTCTTCTTTCGTTCTTCCTTTTCTTCTTTCCCAAGAATCAAGTTTGAGCCTTGATTCTTGTTTGCCTTCCCATTGTTGATTCATTGATGTTCATATGCTCCCTTAGTTGAGTTGTGACGTGTGTGTGTGTTTAGAGGAGCAAGTTTTAGCCTTTCGTTTGTTCCTTGTTGTTGAAGGATTCAACGGTCTCGTTCTGCACCGAAACTACCCCCTCGCCTGTCAGCGCCGCCCCCGCGGTTTGTCCAGCCGCCCCTGCGGTTTTCTTGTAGTAGCTCCCGTCTTTGGTGAGCTGCTTCCTTCCTTGCTTTCTTCGTTCCTTCCCTTGGATTATGTTGTTGTTGTTGACCCTTAGCGATCTGTAAGACTAGGGTTTGTGACCCTAGCTTGTGAAGATCTCTTAGAGATCATTGATACTAGAAGTTATAGACTTCTAGCAACTATTTCGTTCCTGATTCGTTATGCGTTGTTGAGCAGGATTCCGTTCTTTTTTCCTAAGGGAAACTGAGTTGTTTGCTGACCCTTTGTGTTACCTTCGAGTGAGGTAAGTCCCTTGGACTTACTTAGCTGCATTCCGTATATTAGTTTGATTGTTTTGGCTTGTTTGTGTTGTTATTTGTTGTTATAATTGATAACCGGAATATGATTGACCTTGTTATATTATAATTGGCCCAAGTGTATTATAACCGGGTGATTACCGCTTTTCCAGTTCTGAATGGGGAAAATGGAAGGTGCTTATGCGACCAGTCCAACAGGTGACAGAAGGATGCATACGTTCTATTCTAGTTGGTGAAAGGGGACAAAGGCGATCGTAGCGATTCTCGTGTAACAACCATAAGTTGAACTAGTAAAGGTTTTAACCTTAATGAAAGATAATAACCGGCTGAGTGCGAGCATGTTTATGTGTTTTACTTTACCTTATGTGTGTTTGTGCCTTTACTGTTTTTCTGATATCTAGAATGTTAGCTAATGGTTTATACTAATGTTGTAGATGCCTTGCAGAATATAGGTGCTACTGAGTGATCCGGACGGTGTGGTCAGCCGAGGTTCCCGTACATTATAGGACGGGATCGGGCTTATATTTTTATTGTTGCTTTTCAGTTGTTTGGAACTCGGCTGCGAGTCTTTTACGCTTCCCATTGTTATAACCTTTGGTTTTATATGGAGTTTTGGTTTCATTTTTTTTTGCCTTGTTGTAAGATCCGATGTTGTCGTTGCTACTTTGAGGGTCGGGACCCATTGTGAGGTCCTAGCCCGTAACGCTTCGAGTTCCCAAAACTTGGGGTGTTACAATATGGTATTAGAGCTCTAGGTTGGCAACACAGGCACTCAAAATCTTCTATAGGCCGAATAGATAAATAAAACAGAACCCCTAAAGGGTCTACGTTTTCAAAAGGGGGTTTTTATGTTAAAGTTGTCGGTCTGGGATAGATGTACGGGCGACCACCCTTATCTCCGCGGATCTTAGTAGTTAGTTTTCTTATATGTTGGCTTTTATGTGTCTTTCCTTGATTTCTGCTTTAGTTGTAGCGTGACCTTATATATCTATATCTATCCTTATAGTAGATGGTGCATACTAGACCTACATCTGCTATAGGGCAAGGAAGGGGTCGACCACCTCTTCCATCTGTAGTCTGCGGACGAGGACTTACAAGAAGACCTAAACTAGCTAGAGGTCGGGGCCAATCCCCAGTTGTTGGTCCGCATATCACTGAGGCATTCGCTGACGAGGTTGCTGAGAGTGTTGTTCTAGAGGCTGGGAATGAGACCACTGCTAGGTCCGGAGCACAACGAGTACATTGAGTATCTATCGGAGCTTCTGCTTACCGCGACTACGAGTAGGCAGTCGAGGAGGCTATCAGGACTGGAGGACCTGCCCCAACACCGCCAACACTTGTGAGACCAATTGAGGATGCCAAAGTTCGGGATGAAGTAGGACTAGTGGTGGAGCGTTGGCTAGACCATATTGTTTCCGCATTGGAGTCGATAAGGAGTATGATCAAGGATCGACCGGATTCTAGGAAGGATTCTTAGGCAGAAGGTTCTGAGAAAAGGCAGAGGACTAGACCAGCCAGTGTTGGAGCTGGAGCATTTGGACTCGCGCGTAGTCAAACGCCGGAGCGCTTTGGCTTCGAACAGAAATTGTAGATTTCCGACAAAGGACGACATTGTCATAACTGCGGAGGTGTCAGACATATCCGAGCTGACTTTTAGAAGACTGTAGTGACTTGTTTTTCTTGTGGCAAGCCGGGACACAGAGATGTGTTTTGCCTTCAAGGCAAGGCGCTATCGCAGCAGGGTTCTTCGCTTGCCAGTGTTGCCGGAGGTGGACAAAGACCTTAGTACCAACAGTAGCAGTAGAGGGCTCCTGGTTTTACCGCTCCTCAGGGTTCCGCTCAAGGACATAGGAGACGTAGGGGACGAGTTTGTGGTTCTACAGACACCAGAGATGCATCAACCATAGTTTATGAGTTAATGAGTGTTGTGGAGCCGACAACACCAACGACCACATTTACCATTCATATTAATGATTTTCCTGTCAGAGTTCTTTTCGATACCGGTGCTGAGCATTATTTTATATATGATGCTTGTGTAGATAGATTGACCTTAGTTACCGTAGAGGGTAGACCTTTCTTTACACGATTACCCTATGCGAGTAAGATTAGAGGTACACGAGAGGTTTGTGATTGCCCTATTAGATTGGGAGGTCACAATTGGCCAGCTGACTTCTTCGTCATGTACTTAGTACATGAAGAAGTTATATTGGGCATGGATTGGATGAATCGATATTAGGCTATTTTAGATATCGGCAAGAGGACAATGACGGTAACTACAGAGTCAAGCCATGTAGATATTTTTCGAGGATGGGATCTTGGAAAGACCGGTATAGTCATCAGTGCAGTTTGAGCTACGTGACTTATTGGTCAGGGTTGCAAGGCTTTCTGGTGCTATGCCATGAAGGATAGTACGAGCCCAGCGTTGGAGGAGATTCCGGTAGCGTGCGAGTTTACCGATATTTTTGGAGAGCAATCAGGTTTACCTCCACAGAGGAGTGTAGACTTTGGCATTGATCTAGAGCCCGGGACAAGAACGATCTTGAAGGCTCCTTACCGCATGATGTTAGGATGAAATATTGCGATATTCTAGGCACTCTTTCTAGTAGTTTTTCACTCATTATAGTGTTCATTGATAAGGCATTGAAGCAATTGTTAGCTAGTTTATCTACATTGTCGATATAGAGGTCTACATAAGCTTTGTGTTGATTATAGGTGAATAAGAGCTAAAACCGAACCAATTGAGAGAGGAAGGAGATGAATTGAGCACATCCAAGGATTGAGGACACATCAAAGAAGCCAAGGGAGATGCTAGGATGAGGAATGGCACGACACAAAGGAAACTACAAGCAATTTACACTTCCACGCTCTAAAATACGGTCGTAGAAAAGTCCACACCCAAAACCACGGCCGTGGATCTTGATAACATGAACGTGGAGCATTCTAGAGAGTTACACGGTATGAAGTACGGTCGTGGAAGTTGTGAAGAACCGTAATCCACTTCCACGCTCTAAACCACGGCCATGGAACTCCATGAAATCGTGATTTAGGCAATCTTTTGACGAATAAAATATTGACACATTGTTTACGCATATGGGCCGGACGGTTATTTTATCCTTCCTTATAAAAGGGCTGAAGGAGGGAGAATTCGGCACCTTCTCTTACGCTCGCTTACACATGCCTAGGGTTTCATTGGACGTGCAGAGAATTGCATTTTTGCAACGGAGATTTACGAAGGCTTGAAGATTTGGAAGTTGTGTGTGGCGGAAGTTGCGCATTTTGTCCTTAGGTTTGATTAGAAGACGGATTGACATCCCGTTCTTCGTTCTTATCAAGGATTGTTATTGGTTTGTGTTCATTCCAAATCTGATATACATTATTATCTTTGTTTGTGGATTTGAGATTGATTTGAGATTTATTGAAGGTTTCCGAAGGTTTTCGCCTTTCATTCTTTTTAATCTTGATTTTGATATTATAATGACAATTATTGGATAAAACCCTTTAGCAATTCTAAGGTGAAGGGTTGATAGTTGTGGCTTAGATGATGATAGATCGATCGTAAACAGATTGGACCCTGAGAGTTAAAGAGATTCGCCGACGAACCAAAACCACGGTGTGTTCTTGAGGTTCCACGGCCGTGGAACTCAAGATCTGCCCATAATTTGTGCCAGTTTACGAACCTTGCTTTTACTTTGATCCAAGGTTAAAGATTAACTTTAATCTAGTCTTGGCCTGTCCTTTTCTAGGTAGTAGTGAAGCCTCAACTACCTCTACTTCGATTTTGAGTGTCACAACCTTAATCGGTTTAGTTAGTCTTGATCCTTGGGTTGCAAGTTTCGGTATTTGATATTAATTCTTATTCATAGATCCTTTCTATACTGAAGCCTTAACAACCTTTATAGAGAGTGTCTTTAGATAAGTCATATAAAGCCTTGGAACTTCACCGTACATTGCTTTACCTTAACATACCTTTGCAATTCTTAACTCTGTCCTTAGTTCTTTAGTATATCTTGAATCGATTGCTACATTTAGATGCTTGGATCTTTAGGGTTGCTGTTTTCCCAATATATTTTCAAAGCTTTACCCTTTACTTGCTTGACAACTTTATAATTGAATTTGTTCCCCCCAAATCCCTGTGTTCGATACTCTGGAATTCTTGCTTAACTACGTCGATCCGTACACTGCGGGTTCGCTTGCTTGATTCTAGTTTTATAAATTTAAGACTTATTTGCACGCACGCTAAGTGGCGAACAAGTTTTTGGCTCCGTTGCCGTGGATTTGGTCTAGGCCTAATTCGGTTACCGGTTGTCAAGCTTGGGAGCTTAGCTCTTGTTATTTGATATCTCCTTTGAGTGAAATTTGCAGGTTACTTTAGGTTTATGCGCAGGTCTAGGAACAACAAGGACCTCTTACCTCTTGATCAAGAACTTGAGAAGCCTTAGAGGAAGAAGCTCAAAGAAAGAAGGATGGCTCACGAAAAGGAGCGGGATTATCAAACAAAGTTAGCGGAATCCGAAGCTCAACTTAGATGGAGCGAGAAGACTCGCAAGGAAGAATCGGACCGTCATCAATCGAAAATTGATAAGCTATCGGATATGAGGTTTCAAATGAGGCTGGAATTAAGCGACCTCAAGAAGAAGGAGAGGAGGAAACTAACAAGATCGGTTGGAGCCAACTCATCCGATGAGGATAGCGACTCCTCCATGCCATCTCTTGAAGACCTTAACCCGACGGTCAACATGAATCAATTTAATCCAAGACAAAGACCGGCTACCAACTATCGTGTCCCGGCTGGGGGCGCGCGAGCCGCTCGTGTGGAAGAAGAGCCAAGAACTCTTGGCCAAAGGATGGATCCAATTCAGCAACCACGCCGTCTAGGTGTGAACTTTGATGTTGATGATATGCAAGGGTTTAGCTTCAACCCACAAGTTATTACCATCGTTCGCCAAAGTCAGTTTGGAGGAACGAGTAGCGAATCTCCACATCAACATTTACAGAATTTTGAGATCTTAATGGAGACAATGAAGCCAAAGAATGCAACCACCAACAACTACAAGATCAAGCCATTCTTCTTTTCTTCGAAAGGGAAAGCTTTATCTTGGTATCAAGCTCTTCCAAATGGAAGACTCAACACATGGGAGGATCTTTCTTCGGAGTTCCTCACCAAATTCTTTCCGCCATCTAAAACGGCGGAGTTGAGAGGTAAGATTAATGCATTTTCTATGAGATCTAACGAAAGTTTGTTTCAATCTTGGGAAAGATTTCAGGATTTACTATTGGATTGCCCACACCATGGCATTTCCAATTTGGAGCTATTGGAGATATACTATAAGGGGCTGGATATGAAAACACAATTCAAGCTCCAATCCCTTTCATGTGGTACATTCATGGACATGAGGGAAGATGACGCTTGGGACATCATTGAGAAGCAAGCCAGAGTCATTGAGAAGTATTCTCACCAGAAAGTAGAGGCGAATCATGTGGAGCAAGGAGCAAAGCTATCACAAGCTGCTCAAACTCAAATCTTTTCTCTCAATACCGAGATTAAAGAGTTGAAGGAAGCCATTAAAACCAACTTTCCAAAGCAAAAGGGGCAAGATGTGGGTTATTTGGGAAACAACAATAACCACAATGGGAATGAGAATACAAACCGCAACAACCGGAACAACAACCGGAATAATTGGAACAACAACAACAACCGGAATAACAATTGGAACAACAATAGGGGTTCAAACAACAACAATTGGCGTTCCAACCAACAAAACAATTCCGGTAATTCTTACCCCAATTCAGGAAATTCACTAACTCCACCTTCTTCTTCTTCCATTCCTTTGAAAAGTCAAGAACAAGCATCTAATAGTGGAAGCACTTCGGGGAAAGAGAAGCCCGATCCCATGTTGGAAACAATTTCGGGAAAGTTTCAAGGATTGGAGAGTCACATCATTAAGGTCGATGATCACATTACTAAGGTTGATAAAGCCCAAAAGGTTTTAGAAAACCAAATGTTTAGCCATGCTGAGGAAGTTCCTAGGAATCAAGGAAAACTTCCTGAAAAGACGGAGGATAACCCAAAAGAAAGAGTAATGGCTATCACAACTAGGAGCGGAGCAACAACCACCGACCCGCAGCCTAAGTTCGTGGAAGTTCCCGTTGAGAAGGAGAAAGAGAAGGGGAAGGAGAAGGAAGACATCTACGTTCCTCCTCCAACTTTCAAACCTCCCCTACCATTCCCGCAATCTAGAGCAAGAGCGCGTCTAGACAAGCAATTCGGTAAGTTTATTGAACTCATGAGCAAACTGCATATTAATATACCTTTCATTGATGCAATTGTAGGTATGCCAGCTTATGGGAAGTTCTTAAAGGAGATCCTCTCTAACAAGAGGAAATTAGATGAT
Source organism: Fagopyrum homotropicum (assembly GCA_033239125.1). Classification (NCBI taxonomy): domain Eukaryota; kingdom Viridiplantae; phylum Streptophyta; class Magnoliopsida; order Caryophyllales; family Polygonaceae; genus Fagopyrum; species Fagopyrum homotropicum. The sequence continues at coordinate 120,265,770 of BSWB01000003.1, forward strand.
TTTGGAGAGGTCAAGATGAGCTCGGATTCTTCGAATCTCATCAAGACAATGAAGGAAAAGATGCCCCTAAAGCCGAAGGATCCGGGGTCGTTTTGTATTCCCATAGGAGTGGGAGATATCACATATGATGCATTATGTGATTTAGGAGCAAGCGTGAGCATCATTCCGCTTGTCTTATGTAGGAAGATCGGTTTAGGCGAACCTAAACCGGTGAAGATGACGTTATACATGGCGGATCAATCCATAACTCGTCCCGTCAGCATATTTGAAGACATCCCGGTCAAGCTTGGTAAGTTCTATGTTCCTATAGATTTTGTTGTGCTTGACATTCCTGCAGATAGTCCGGTCCCGATCATACTTGGAAGACCGTTTCTTGCAACATCCGGTTGTATGGTTGATTGCAAGAATGCTAGACTCGCCTTCGACATAGGAGAAGAAAAGGTAGAGTTCGTTCTCTCCACTTTGGTGAAGAAACCAGCTTTCGACGAAGATATATTCAACATCCATGACGAAGAGCTATCTAGAGAGGAGGTAAGTTCGATTCTCTTTAAAGATCCCTTGTAAAAGGTTATCTCTATGAGCTTTATGGATATAGGGGAAGAAGAGGAATGCAATGAGGAAATTGAAGCTTTAGAGAAGCAAAAAGAAGTGCATGAAGAAGAATTTGAGAAACTCTACGATGGGTCAGAAAACGTAAGAAATCACGGCCAGTCGTGCTATTCCACGGCCGTGGAATCTACCAACATGACCGTAATTAGCTATTCAGAGGACTCCAGTAAGTTACACGGCTAAAACCACGGCCGTAGAACAAACAGAGGCACCGTAATTGATTTCCACGCCCAAAACCACGGCCGTGGAGGAAACAGGGAAGCCGTAATTTTGGGTGAATCTGAAGGAAATTGTGTTCTTTCCGCCACTTCTTTTGATTCTTCTCCTACATCTTCTACATCCTTTGACACTTCTAAGGAAACATTGGATACTCCTCAAGAGCCGTTAGAGAGTCCTATAGTGATGGAATTGAAGCCACTTCCCGCACATCTAAGGTACGCATTTCTAGGACCTAATTCTACATTTCCGGTAATTGTTAGTTCCGATTTGAGTATAGATGAACATAGTAAGCTTATGATTGTTCTTAAGAAATATAGGAAAGCCTTAGGGTATACTATAGAGGATCTAGTAGGATTCAAACCTTCACTATGCATGCATAAGATCCTAATGGAAGAAGACTTTAGAACTTTGCGACAACCTCAAAGGCGGTTAAATCCGGCCATGAAGGAGGTTGTCAAGAAGGAAATTCTTAAACTACTTGATGCAGGTATCATCTATCCTATCTCCGATAGCAAATGGGTGAGTCCCGTACAGGTGGTTCCAAAGAAGGGAGGAATGACGGTCATCACCAACATGAACAATGAGCTCATTCCTACGCGAACCGTTACAAGATGGAGGATGTGCATAGACTACCGCAAGCTAAACAACGCAACGAGGAAGGATCACTTCCCACTATCCTTCATCGACCAAATGCTTGAGAGGTTAGCACAACACTCACACTTTTGCTATCTTGACGGTTATAGTGGTTTCTCTCAGATCCCGATACATCCGGACGATCAAGAAAAGACCACTTTCACGTGTCCATGGGGTACGTTTGCTTATAGGAGAATGCCGTTTGGGCTTTGCAACGCCCCAGCCACCTTTCAAAGGTGCATGATGGCTATCTTCTCGGAGTACATAGAGGAAATCATGGAGGTTTTTATGGATGATTTTTCTATTTATGGTTCCTCTTTCGATAATTGTCTTTCTAACCTTGCTCTTGTGCTACAAAGGTGTGAAGATACTAACCTAGTTCTTAATTGGGAAAAGTGTCAATTTATGGTGAAAGAAGGCATTGTATTAGGACACTTAATATCTAGTAGAGGGATTGAAGTGGATAAGGCTAAGATAGAGACTATAGAAAAGCTTCCTCCCCCAACTTCGGTGAAAGGGATAAGAATTTTTCTAGGACATGCTGGATTTTATAGACGTTTTATAAAGGATTTCTCTAAGATATCAAAACCGCTTACTAATCTATTGATGAAGGATGCAGTTTTTGATTTTTCGCAGGAATGCTTAGATGCGTTTAATATGATTCGGGAGGCTCTAATCTCAGCCCCAATTATTCAACCTCCGGATTGGAATCTTCCATTCGAGGTTATATGTGACGCAAGTGACGTGGCTATAGGAGCTGTGCTTGGGCAAAGAAAGGAAGGACGAACCCACGCTATCTACTACGCTAGCAAGACGCTAGATGAATCGCAGCTCAACTACGCCACTACCGAGAAAGAATTCTTAGCAATTGTATATGCATTTGAAAAGTTTCGCTCTTATCTTGTAGGTGCAAAGGTGATTGTGTACACGGATCATTCTGCGATCCGGTATTTGATTGCAAAGAAGGATGTGAAACCAAAGCTAATTAGATGGATTCTTCTTCTACAAGAATTAGATCTAGAGATCCGTGACAAGAAGGGTTCGGAAAATTCTGTTGCGGATCATTTAAGTCGTCTACCACATCTAGAAGACGACAATCTACTTATAGATGACTCCTTTCCGGACGAGCATTTACATATCATAGAGGAGTGCATCGACTTGATCACCAAAGGTAATGAACCGTGGTTTGCTGATTTTGTTAACTATTTGGTTTGCCAACAATTACCACCCGGATTTCCTATGCACAAAGAAAGAAGTTCCTTAAGGATGTTCGGGAATACTTTTAGAATGAACCTCTCCTCTTTAAGAGAGGTCCTGACGGTATCATTCGACGATGTGTGCCCGAAGATGAGATGCAAAGTGTCATCCGTCATTGTCATTCACTACCTTGTGGAGGACACGCTAGTTCAAACAAGACTAGCGCTAAGGTATTGCAATCTGGATTCTTTTGGCCTACTTTATTTAAAGATGTGCAAACCTTTGTTTCCTGCTGCAATGCTTGTCAAAGAACAGGGAACATATCTAGGAGAAACGAGATGCCTCTTAACAACATTCAAGAGGTGGAGATCTTTGACTTTTGGGGAGTAGACTTCATGGGACCTTTCCCATCATCTTGTGGAAACCAATACATACTTTTAGCCGTAGATTATGTTTCGAGATGGGTTGAAGCAATTACCTCTCCCACTAATGATGCCATGGTTGTGGTTAAGTTCTTTAACAAGACCATTTTCCCACGATTTGGGGCACCACGGACTATCATTAGTGATGGAGGCTCTCACTTCATTGCCTGACGATTCAAAGCTCTATTAGCTAAGTATGGGGTGACTCACAAGATCGTCACCCCTTATCATCCACAAACTAGTGGACAGTGGAGATCTTGAACCGGGAGATTAAGGGAATCCTAGAGAAGACGGTTTCAAGGACAAGGAAGGATTGGTCTTTGAAGCTAGATGACGTATTATGAGCATACCGGACCGCGTATAAGACTCCCATAGGTACAACGCCATACAACCTCGTGTATGGGAAGTCTTGTCACTTGCCGGTAGAATTGGAGCATAAGGCGTATTGGGCAATAAAGTGGTTGAACTTCAGCATGAAGGAAGCGGAAGAGAAGCGTCTCTTGGACCTTAACAAGCTTGAAGAACTTCGCTTGAACGCCTACGAAAACGCCAAGATCTATAAAGAAAGAGCGAAGCGTTGGCATGATAAGCATATCATCCCAAAGGACCTCAAAGAAGGCGATCAAGTTCTCCTCTTCAATTCAAGGCTCCGTCTCTTTCCAGGTAAGCTTAAATCTCGTTGGACTGGACCTTATCTAATCAAACGTGTTTTTCCCCATGGTGCAGTTGAAGTATGGGGTGAAAAGGGCGGAAGCTTTAAGGTGAACGGTCAACGACTCAAGAAATACTCACCGGAACTCCAAGCTGAAGAGTTCGCACCTACCGCACTTGAATAGGTATAAGTATGGTCTAGCTATGGACCTTAAACAAGCGCTTCTTGGGAGGCAACCCAAGGTATTGCACTGTTGTTTTTGTTTTTGATTCGTAGTTTAGAGTAGTTTAGACGTTTTTTTTTCTTTCATTTTGCCTTCGATACCTTCCGGTATGTTCGTGTTTTTGGATGTAGGATCAATGGAAGAGGCAAGGGAAAAGGAAAAGTTAGAAGAAATTGACGAAACTTGGACTTTGTCACGTTACAGAGAGTTCCACGGCCAAAACCACGGCCGTGACAGCTACAGTGACCGTAATTTGTAAAAGCTTGAGAAAAATCATCAAAACCACGGTTCCGTACATTTCCACGGCCGTGGAAACCCCCGAGTGATCATAATTTTCCAAAAATTTTACGGTTACTATATAAACCACTTCTCTTCACAAAGAACACTAAAAATCCCCAATTCCACGCCTAAAACCGCCGATTTGATCCCCCTCTCTCAAACCTCCGTTCGTTAATCGTTTCGAATGATTCTTTGACCAAAAGTGAAGCAAATTCAACCACCTACAAGATCCAAGCAACAATTCAAGTGGAAAATCACCGGAGAAGACGGAATTTGGATTTTAAAAATCCAAAACCTAGGTTTTTCTTCTCTTCTCTCACTTTGTCAATTTGATTCAGTTTTCGCAAGAATTTTTAGGAGAACTGATTGGAAATGGATTGGAATTAGTCTAGGGCTGCTGTCTGTTGATTTTGGTGTTGATTGGGTGGATTTTGAGAAATTACGAGCCGAACCACGGTCATTGGGCATTCCACGGTCGTGGAAATTGAAGAATAGGCCGTAATTTTGGACAGAATATAGATTTGGTTAGGAGAATGTCTAATAGGAATAAGAAAAGGAAAGGTAATGCTTCCTCCTCCTCCCAAGTACCTCCTAGTGAGCCACCATCACCCCCACCCCCTAGAATTCCTAAGATTCATGAGGATTACCTCGATGCCTTAGAGAGGATCAAGAAGAGACCGGTCATAGGACCTCGATATTTGCTGCTTTAGGAGTTAGAGCCACTGAATGTGGTAACCGATCTTACTTGGGTGTTAGATAGGGCAGGCTTGATCATCTTCTCCGCCATTCGGGAAGATGCGTATGTGGAGATCACTAGAGAGTTTGTGATCTCTTTTGAGCATAGTCATGTGGATAGGACAGTTTCTTTCAGGCTGATGGAGAGGAACTATGAGTTTTCGATCCGAGAGTTTGGAGCCTTCTTTGGGTTCCATGAGACCTTCAATGGTCGATTTCCTAGTGGCGTGTACGCCAAAGATTTTTGGGAGGACATTGCCATGGTATATGCTAGCGAGGACCGCTGGCAACCTGCTGATACCAAGGCTAAGTTGATCTATCACTTAGCCTTGAAGATAGCCCACCGAGTACTTTCTGAGTGTCTCTTCCCTAGGACTGAGACTTCTCAGAAGATCAAGACCGATGAGCTGTTTCTGTTGTACTGTATGTTGCATCGTAGGCATGCTGACTGTGCCACCCTCTTAGCTTCTACCATGAGTAAGCTAAAGAACAAGAGGGCTGGCAATATCGGATATGGTGGGATGGTCACCCACCTTGCTAGACAGCTAGGTATTGACTTCTCTACGTGCACTAGGATAGCGGCTAGACCTCTAGGACTTCAGAGCCTCATGACTAGAGGCATTATCTTTCTTAGGCATAGAGGTACACCACCGCTACCATGCCTTGGGAGGGTAGAGGAGGTAGAGGTGTTACATGGCTTCCCGAGTACTCCATTATGGTTGGACGCCATAACTGGAAGGAGACATTTGCTGCTATGCATGCGAATAGATTGGTAGCACCTCCGTATGTTCCCCTAGAGATGCCAGTTGCAGATGAGGAGGAGATGAGAGGAGATGACGGTTTTGAGGGAGGAGCACGACTTTGGCAGTTTTCCGGATCAGCCGGACACATTTCCCGACCTCCCTAGGCAGTCTCCCCGCCCTGCTAGAGCTTTCGGTTCTTCCTCTCGCCGTGCCAGCATAAGTGAGAGGCTGACATGGATGGCAACCCCTCCCGATTGGTATAGCACGTAGCCGGAGTGGATGGGAGCTCCACCGACTTGGCATGCACAACCACCACCTGCACCAGCACCATCAGATGCACCGGCTTGGTACAATCAAGCGCCGGAGTGGTATGAGCAGCTACCGGAGTGGGTCACTGACCTTTCCAGGAGAGTCGGTGCTTTGGAGATCCGGCAGGACGCTAGGGATGCACGAGCCGATGCACATGACAAGATGATGAGAGACATCTACCGCCAGCAATTTGGGCGGAACTATGACCCCGGCTTCTTCCCGTTTCCACCACCACCAGCTCCTCAGTGATGACCATGGATGATCGTAGCATTAGCCGCTCCACCGCCGTCTTGTGAGTTCATTTTCTTTCTTTCTTTTCTTTATTTCTTTTTGAACATTAGGGACAATGTTTGTCTCAAGTATGGGGTGGGGCGTGACTATCGTTTGTAATAACTCTACTCACTTTTGCTTGCTTTCATTGAGAACACTTTGCATGTTTCATTCCATTGTTACACGTTTCATTATCACATTGCATGAAAAAGCTTTTGAAAAACCCATAAAAATTGAAAAATTTTGAGCACTTTGTGCTTCTAAGAACGGAGATGATTTCTATGATGATCACTACTTGTGAATTGAGTTTTTGATGACAATTGTATGCCTAAACAAATAATGAATTGAAAAGAAATTGAATGTGTTGATTATTCCTCTCTTGCAAGTTTCATAATGTGAAAAGTTTTATCTCAATCATATTGAGAAACCAAGGTTGAAATCACATGATAAGATCGTATACTTCTTGTTGAAATGATTAAGGCAATTCGATTTTGTTTCTTCTTTCTTTGATCATTTAGCCCCTCAATAAAATAATAGCCTCCCTCACCTATCCGGGAATTTGGAGGAGTTGAATTTGGCATGTTTGATGTGGGAGGGCCATGAAGGAAATATTTTGCATTTAAAGAATAGAAAAAAAATTATAGGTTTGTGGAAGTCAATCATGACGATGAGTAACTCGGTACCATTCACATAGCCGCGTGTTTATGTCTTGCCAAAGTCGGATTGAGCGATATTCCTAACGGATTATGGTATGTGCATCAAGGGTTTGAGGCATCTAGCAAAATTGAGAACTGCCAATCTCCTAGGCTTCGGTTTTTGTGCACCTCTGATCATAACTCCAAAAGTAAAGTCGAAAAATAATGTGAAAAGAAGAGAGCAAAGCTCTAAGTTGAAAGTGTTGCAAAACCGCAAGAGAAAAAGAAAAGAGTTAGTTGTCCATTTTCCCGGATTCATGCACCACATTCCTTATAGTTTCCCCTTCATTTCCGCATTCTAGACCTTATTTGAAAGTCCTTAAGATCAAGAGAATGTTATATGACTTGGTGATCTAAATTGAAGTTTCTTATGATTGATTTTGATAATGTTTGAAGGTTATGATGCTAGCATTGAAGTTTGATAAATTCATGATGTTTCTTCCCTCTTTATTCTTTGGTTATGTATATGAGCGTCTCATGAATGAATGAAGCAAGGTTTGAGAATGATCTATTGACTAGAAGCACACTTACCTAAAAGATGTTTTGTTCTTTAGATTGCATGCATATTTCATCCTAACTTGAGTTCTAAAGCTTTTGAAAGACCTTGCTTGGGGACAAGCAAGTAGCAAGTATGGGGTATTTTGTTAGCTTGAAATATTGCGATATTCTAGGCACTCTTTCTAGTAGTTTTTCACTCATTATAGTGTTCATTGATAAGGCATTGAAGCAATTGTTAGCTAGTTTATCTACATTGTTGATATAGAGGTCTACATAAGCTTTGTGTTGATTATAGGTGAATAAGAGCTAAAACCGAACCAATTGAGAGAGGAAGGAGATGAATTGAGCACATCCAAGGATTGAGGACACATCAAAGAAGCCAAGGGAGATGCTAGGATGAGGAATGGCACGACACAAAGGAAACTACAAGCAATTTACACTTCCACGCTCTAAAATACGGTCGTAGAAAAGTCCACGCCCAAAACCACGGCCGTGGATCTTGGCAACATGAACGTGGAGCATTCTAGAGAGTTACACGGTATAAAGTACGGTCGTGGAAGTTGTGAAGAACCGTAATCCACTTCCACGCTCTAAACCACGGCCGTGGAACTCCATGAAACCGTGATTTAGGCAATATTTTGACGAATAAAATATTGACACATTGTTTACGCATATGGGCCGGACAGTTATTTTATCCTTCCTTATAAAAGGGCTGAAGGAGGGAGAATTCGGCACCTTCACTTACGCTCGCTTACACGTGCCTAGGGTTTCATTGGACGTGCGGATAATTGCATTTTTGCAACGGAGATTTACGAAGGCCTGGAGATTTGGAAGTTGTGTGTGGCGGAAGTTGCCCATTTTGTCCTTAGGTTTGATTAGAAGACGGATTGACATCCCGTTCTTCTTTCTTATCAAGGGTTGTTATTGGTTTGTGTTCATTCCAAATCTGATATACATTATTATCTTTGTTTGTGGATTTGAGATTGATTTGAGATTTATTGAAGGTTTCCAAAGGTTTTCGCCTTTCATTCTTTTTAAACTTGATTTTGATATTATAATGACAGTTATTGGCTAAAACCCTTTAGCAATTCTAAGGTGAAGGTTTGATAGTTGTTGCTTAGATGATGATAGATCGATCGTAAACAGATTGGACCCTGAGAGTTAGAGAGATTCGCCGACAAACCAAAACCACGGTCTGTTCTTGAGGTTCCACGGCCGTGGAACTCAAGATCTGCCCGTAATTTGTGCCAGTTTACGAACCTTGCTTTTACTTTGATTCAAGGTTAAAGATTAGATTTAATCTAGTCTTGGTCTATCCTTTTCTAGGTAGTAGTGAAGCCTCAACAACCTCTACTTCGACTTCGAGTGTCACAACCGTAATCGGTTTAGTTAGTCTTGATCCTTGGGTTGCAAGTTTGGGTATTTGATATTAATTCTTATTCATAGATCCTTTCTATACTGAAGCCTCAACAACCTTTATAGAGAGTGTCTTTAGATAAGTCATATAAAGCCTTGGAACTTCACCGTACATTGCTTTACCTTAGCATACCTTTGCAACTCTTAACTCTGTCCTTAGTTCTTCAGTATATCTTGAATCGATTGCCACACTTAGATGCCTGGATCTTTAGGGTTGCTGTTTTCCCAATATATTTACAAAGCTTTACCCTTTACTTGCTTGACAACTTTATAATTGAATTTGTTCCCCCCAAATCCCTGTGTTCGATACTCTGGAATTCTTGCTTCACTACGTCGATCCGTACACTGCGGGTTCGATTGCTTGATTCTAGTTTTATAAATTTAAGACTTATTTGCACGCACGCTAAGTGGCAAACACATGACGCCTATCGAGATGCTTGAGCTTAAGAAGCAGCTCGAGGAGTTAGTAGAGAAGGGTTTCATTTGCCATTGTGTATCTCCTTGGGGCACACCAGTACTCTTTGTCAGGAAGAAATTTGGGTCAATGAGGTTATGTATTGATTACCGAGAGCTTAACAAGGTGACGATCAAGAATAAGTACCCATTGCCCCGTATCGACGACCTTTTGGACCAGCTGCACGAAGCTTCAGTGTTTTCGCGGATCGATCTGAGATCCGAATATCACCAGCTGAGAGTGAGATAGCATGACATAACCAATATGGCATTTCAGACCAGATACGGCCACTACGAGTTTGTAGTGATGCCTTTCGGGCTTACGAATGCGCCCGCCGTGTTCATGGAGTTGATGAACAACATCTTCATCGACTTTCTAGACCAGTTCGTGGTTTTCTTTATCGATGATATGTGGGTATACTCTCGTAGCAGAGAGGAGCATGCAAGACATTTAAGGATCATACTCCAAATCTTGCAGGGTAGAGATCGAGCTTTACACCAACCTTTCTAAGTGCGACTTTTGGATGTCTGAGGTGGCATTCCTTCGTCATATCGTTTCCGCCGAAGGGATCAAGGTAGATCCAACAAAGATCAAGTCTGTAGCATCTTGGCCGCCTCCTAGGAACGTCAAGGAGGTACGCAGCTTTCTAGGATTGGCGGGCTATTACCGTCGCTTTGTAGAGGGCTTTTCAATTATCGCCCGACCACTTACTTCCTTGTTGAGGAATACTACGAGATTTGTATGGTCCAAGCCGTGTCTGTAGAGCTTCGAGGAGCTGAAGAGAAGGTTGACCTCCGCTCCTATCTTAGCTCAATCAGAGGGCATTTAAGACTTTGTTGTTTACAGCGATGCATCCAAGCTTGGCTTGGGATGTGTTCTTATGCATAGGGGTAAGGTCATAGCATACGCGTCTAGAGAGCCGAAGACGTATGAGGAGAATTACCCTACACACACTCTTGAGTTGGTTGTTGTGGTTCACGCTTTGAAGATTCGGAGGCATTATTTGTACGGAGCTACGTGTCAGATATTCACAAACTATAAGAGTCTGAAGTATATGTTCACTCATCATGAGTTGAATAACCGTCAGAGGAGATGGTTGTAGTTGATCAAGGACTTTGATCTTGTAGTTGACGCCCTTAGTAGGAAGACTCCTTGGGAGATGGTGATTGCACGGCTGACAGTTCCGCCTCAGTTACAGCGAGATTTAGTATGGCTAGAGATGGATATCCACTTTTCGGATCCGACAACCATTTATCCACCTTAGAGGTGTTACCTGATCTATTGGTAGAAATCTGACAAAAGAAGAAGAGTTTCCCAGCTTTGACACGGATCCGAGACAAGATGTCTTGAGGAGAGGCGCCACAGTTTGCAGTCGGTGCCGATGGAGTTATGAGACGTCAAGAGTGAGTATTTGTGCCCTCAGATCGAGAGTTGAGACAGCGGATCCTACAAGAGGCTCGCTCTACACCTTACTTAGTGCATCCCGGTGCGAGTAAGATGTATCAAGATATCAGACGCTCCTTCTGGTGGGGAGGTCTGAAGCCATATATGGCAAGATATGTAGCTCATTATGTGACATGTCAGCAGGTCAAGATCGAGCATTATAGACTAGGAGGAGAGCTACACCCACTCCCACCCTTCAGTGTAAGTGGGAGGACATCTTGATGGACTTTGTTACCGGTTTGAGACCGAGTCGAGGTTTTGATGTTATCTAGGTTATATTAGATCGACTGACAAAGACCACAAGTTTCATTCCGATTAAGGAAATGTGTCCGGTAAGTCGATTAGTAGAGGAGTTCACGAGGCAGCTTGTGAGACTTCATGGAGTACCTAGGACTATAGTCTTTGATAGAGACGGACGGTTTACCTCGAGAGTCTGGCAGCAAGTGCATGCCGCCCTAGGTACGAGTCTGCAGTTCACGACTGCTTATCATCCTCACACCGATGGTCAGTCAGAGCGGACCATCCAGACTATGGAGGATATGCTGAGATCCTACGTGCTAGACTGGGGACAGGTGTGGCCAGATCACCTTCCGTTGGTAGAGTTTTCGTATAACAATAGTTGGCACGCATCAATCAAGATGGCTCTATATGAGGCTTTATACGGAAAGAGATTTTGTACATCGTTGTGTTGGGACGAGCCGAGCAGTGCTAGCGGAGTAGCACCTGAGAAGATACAGGATGATATGGCTCGAGTAGCGATGATCCGATCGCGGATGTTAGCAATATATAGTCGCCAGAAGTCTTATGCGGATAAGAGGCATAGACCTCTAGAGTTCAGAGTTGGAGCTCAGGTATGGTGGAGAGTATCCCCTACACGAGGTATTAGATATTTCTGCGTCAAGGGGAAGCTGAGTCCCAAATACGTTGGACCTTTCGAGATTGTGGAGCAAGTTGGAGAGCAGCATACAGACTTGTTTTGCCACCGAGACTTGAGGGTGTGCACCGTGTCTTCCATGTGTCTCAGTTACGGGAGTACATACCAGACCCGAAGAACATGTCAGTCATGAGGATTTAGTGGTCGAGCCAAACCATACGTTCATAGAGCACCCGGTAGTTGTCTTAGAGCGTAGTACGAGACGCTTGCGATCAATTACATACCGATGACGTCCAGTGGTCGATGCGAGGAGGAGATGAGGCGACTTGGGAGACAGAGTATAGTATCCAGAGAAACTATCCGGAGTTTTATGCTAAGTTGGATGTACCTATAGCGTAGATGTTGGAGTTTTAGTTTCCGTTGTTGAGTTGTGTTTACGCTTTTGTGACGTTTTGAGTTTTGTGCTCCAAGTGGGAATATATGAATTGAGTTTAGTGTTTAGCTTCACCCTTGTGGTTGTGTGTTCTTGTGGTTCGTTGCAAGTTTCGGGACGAAACTTCTTTTTAGGGGGATCTGATGTAAGACCCCGGTTTTTGCCTTCACCGCCTCTACGGATGGCCGCCCTGCGGCAGGGAAAACCGCCCCTACGGTTTTGTCCCACATCGCACCAATATGTTTTTATCCCGTTTTTCATTATTTCTATAGATAGAAGATCCGATCTTCTATCTTATGGGCCAGCTTTTCTATCATGTTCTTAACCCTAGAACGTCCTTCCTTCTATCTTTTCACCCCTTTCCTATAAATTCCCTCTTTCTCTTCTTTTTCGCATTTCTTGCATACGTTTTCCTTCAACCTCGATAGATGTAGCCTTCTTACATGTGATTCCTTGCTGAACGTGTAAGTTTGTCCTTCCGCGCTTCTCCCTCATGTTCATGAGTTGTTGCATGCCTTTCCCTTCTGTTTTATTTTCTTCTTTCGTTCTTCCTTTTCTTCTTCTCCAAGAATCAATTTTAAGCCTTGATTCTTGTTGGCCTTCCCGTTATTGATTCGTTGATGTTCACAGGCTCCCTTGGTTGAGTTGTGACGTGCGTGTTGACAGAAGCAAGCTTTTGCCTTTGCTGCGTTCCTTGCTATAGAAGGAGTCGAGAGTCGATCCTGTCACGCCACCACCCCCACGCCTACACAGACCGCCCATGCGGATCCTGCCCAGCACCGCCCCTGTAGTGTTGTCTGCCGCCCTAGCGGTTTTTCCTCTGTTGCTCCCGTCTTTGGTGAGCTGTTTCATTCTTTGCTTCCCTAGTTCCTTCCTTGAGTTATGATGTTGACCCTTGGTGATCTGTAAGACTAGGTTTTGTGACCCTAGCTTGTGGAAATTTATTAGAGATCATTGAAACTAGAAGTTATAGAATACTAGCAATCGTTTCGTTCCTGATTCGCTATGTCATGTTTGAGCAGGCATTCCTTCCTTTCCTTCGGGAATTGAGTTGTTTGCTGATCTTTGAGTTTACCTTCGAGTGAGGTAAGTCCCTTGGACTTACTTAGCTGTGTTCCGTATAGTAGTTTGATAGTTTTGGCTTGTTTATGTAGTTGTTTATTGTCATAACTAATAACCGGAATAGGATTGACCTCGTTATACCTTAATTGTCCAAAGTGTATTATAATCGGGCGGTTACCGCTTGTCCAGTTTAGAATGGGGAAACTAGGAGGTGCTCTTGCGACCAGTCTACTAGGTGACGAAAGGATGCATACGTTCTATTCCTTTTGGTGAAAGGGGACAAAGGCGAGATCGTCGCGATTCTCATGTGACAATATAAGTTGAATTAGTAAAGGGAATAACCTTAATGAAAGATAATAACCGGATGAGTGTGAGCATGCTATATGTTTAAGTTACCTTATGTGTGTTTGTGCCTTTATTGTATTTTTGATATCTAGAATGTTATCTAACGGTTTATGCCGATGTTGTAGATGCCTTGCAAGATATAGGTATTGCTGAGTGATCCGGATGTTGTGGTTAGCCGGGGTTCCCGTACATTATAGGACGAGATCGGGTTTATATTTCAGTTGTGTTCTTTCATTTGTTTTGAACTCGGTTGCGAGTCTTCTACACATCCCTTTGTTATAACCTTTGGCTTTATTATAAGTTTTGATTTTCATTTATTTGGGCCTTGTAATAGGATCCGATGTTGTCGTTGCCACTCTGAGGGTCGGGACCCATTGTGAGGTCCTAGCCCGTAACGCTTTGAGTTACCAGAACTTGGGATTTTACATCTTTATTCAAGGAGCCTTAGTTTGTGTTGTTGCTGAGCATTTTTAACGGTCGACGGAGACCGGTCATCGAGCATTCCACGATGTATTGAACTCCTTCACCGGGTGTGGGCATGGAGGGCGTGAACTAGCAAGTGAAATAATCCGATCAAGGGATCCTAATTTTCCTAGGACACCTTCTCATCTTGTTGTAGATCCAAAATACAAGGATTATTTCCAAGTTTGCGCAAATTTTATTATAAGGATTAACATGATATGATTATTGACAGAAATTGTATATCGTCAGTACTCATGATTGCATTGGTTGACTAGATGGAACACATATTAGTGCATGGATCCCTACAGAGTCACAAGGTCCATTTATCTGTCAAAAACATACGGTGACATTCAATGTTCTTACAGTTTGTGATTTTAACATGTTCACGTTTGAGGTGTCTAGATGGCAATGGTCGGCACACGACACAAAAGTTCTTGATAATTCATTTTGCAACCAAAAGTACAATTTTCCCATCCTCCCCCCAACAATTACTACCTCTATGACAAAAATTAAAAACAGGCCAAGATTTCTAGTTACGTACTCAAAGTCAAGGTATCACTTGAATCAATTTGATAATGAGCCACCCAACAACAAGAAGGAAGCGTTCAACCGGGCACAATCTTCTCTTAGAAGTTGTATTGAACGGTGTTTCGGACTCTTGAAGAAGAGATGGAAAATTTTAGTTGTCATGTCATGTTACCCGGACCACACTCAAGTTGACATTCATCTAGCTTGCTTCACCCTCCACAACTTCATTCGCTTGTATTATGGATACGATGAGTTGTCTGAAGATGAAGAACAACCACCAATGATAAACCAAGAAGGTGTGGAAGTTGTTGAGATAAACTCTTCGAATGATAAAGAAATGAGCGATATTCGTTATCGTATTGCTACTACAATATGGAACACAATAATGAATACATAGTTTATAATTATGGTCATTATTTTGTTCCACTTTTGTCAAGCGGATGTAGGCGTCTTATGGAGACACTTTTTAATTTGTAAGTATCGTCATTTTGTTATACATATCCCCGAAAATCATGGCTTACTAAATTCGTTCCATTCATGATAGAAAAAAGGTTAAAATTTTTCTTATACATATGCCCCAAAAGCATGGCTTAATGAAGTCGTTCCATTCATGATAGATAAAAGGTTTACATTGTCAGTCGTCCAAAGCACACGAGTACAATTTAAATGTGTCGTCAATTCTAACATTGAAAATGTTAATACATTACATATGAGAAAAGAACAATCCCATAAATTAAACAAAAAACAAACGCATTTTAATTTTCAGACTTGATCAGATTGTTCTGCTCTTTGACTTGACTAACTTCTTCCTGTAATGATTCCACATAACCATCATTCTCCAATTCCCTCATTCGTAATATGCAAACTTCATATTGCAACTGTTTTTTATTTTCACTTGAAGCATCCA
Organism: Fagopyrum homotropicum; assembly: GCA_033239125.1. NCBI lineage: Eukaryota > Viridiplantae > Streptophyta > Magnoliopsida > Caryophyllales > Polygonaceae > Fagopyrum > Fagopyrum homotropicum. The sequence continues at coordinate 120,281,178 of BSWB01000003.1, forward strand.
CAAAGTCTCGTAACATAGTGGGTGCATTACTGTCATCAAGACAATACATTAACTTCTCATCTTCAACAAGATTATCCTTTGACATATACATTTCATGTCTCCAAAATTAATATTCGGGATCTCCGCTATCACAACTTGAGTCGTCCGATATGTTCCAGCTACAAAATATAGTAACTGAAAATAGCTAAAAAGATAGACACTTTAATAAAACATTTAGCAACAGTTTCATCGAACTTGTCAAAATAAAGCTTATTAAAAACACATGCTGCATATATACAAGTTTATGTCATCAAACTTGTCAACAATTACAAGTTCAACAATTATAAATTCATCAAACTTGTAAAAATATATTCCGAAGAACACTTGCCCCCCCCCCCGGTCTCAGTTTTAAAAAGCGCGCCTCAAGCACACTGAGGCGTAGAGAGTTGCCGCTCATATAGTCTGGGTACACTACATAACGTAACGCGCGTGCCTCAGTGAGCCTCTAGTGAGGCGTGAGGCGCAGTGCCTCGAGCGCCTCACGTAAAAGTCCTGTTTTTGGATATGATGTATGGCTTTTGGGCCCATCTTTATTATTTTTTCCTACGCTGAACCCTTTTTTCCCCTTCCTTTATTTGTTTGTCTTTTTATTCTGTTTTGACAAAAAGCTGTAGCCTTCTTTTACAACGTCTTTCTCTTGTTTCTCTTCTACAACCTTTTTTTTTTCTTTCTCCTGTTTCTCTTCTACCCTATCTATTTTTTTTCTTTTTCTTGTTTCTCTTCTACCGTATCCGTTTAGGTCCGTTAGGAGCTTCTTTCTTTCTCCTGTTTCTCTTCTACCCTATTTGTTTTTTCTTTTTCCTGTTTCTCTTGTACCCTATTTGTTTAGGTCTTTTAGGAGCTTCAAGAAGTTGACGCTATGTTTTTGCTATGTTTTTTGTTTGCCTTTTGAACTATGTTTCTTGCTTGTATATAGAGTATATTGTTTGTTTGTCCATACTTTGAACTATTTAATGTTTACCTTGAAGCATTTATATATCATTATATGTGTTTTGGTGTTTCCATAAGTTGTTTTTACAAAGGATTGTGACTAGCAATTTAAATGTCTAAATACACTATTTTTTATCTCAACCTACGTGAGGCGCGCCCCTCAACCTGAGGCGTGAGGCGCGAGGATCCAGAGGCCTTTGCCCCTCAATGCACCTCGCGCCCTTTAAAACTAAGGCGGCTGCTGGCACAGAGCTAGCCGGGGCTTCTTTTTCGAGTTTTCAAGCTAAAGGTTCCTATCATCAAATTTTTTAAGCTACAGGTTCCTATTAAACTTGTCAAAATAAAAACCCATGCTGTATATATACAAGTTCCTATCATCAAAATTTTCAAGCTGCAGATTCCTATCATCAATCTTGTCAACAAGAAAGAAATTTCTTTCCCGTTGGAGCTTATCTTCCGGTGTTATACATTTTATGTCATACATCAAACTTGAAGATTTTAGAGTTTCAAGCTTGATCGGGTGAGACACATGCATTTCTTGCCCCTCAACACATGATCGGGTGATTGAGTCCATCACCTTCTTTAGCCTTATTTTGTTATTTCAATTGACTCTCTAAAGTAGAAGTTTCTAAGTTAACCACCATAAAACTAAGCAAGTTCACTCACTTCCAAACATTAAATAATTTACATATAAATAATACACTTCAAGTGGACAATTTCAGATTTTATTTGTCCAGGCTTTTGTTAATCATCTTCGATATTCCCTAGTAACAAATTTTCAACGATGTAGTCTACTATGGTACTCTTACACAGATAAGAATGGTGTGAACTGTGAAAGGTATATAAAAGAAGATACTACAAATAGAGTTTAGGAAAAACGAATACAGAAACATTGAATTAGAGAAGTTAACATTTGGAATTATAAAAGCATAATAGAGCAAAGGGAAACCATTTTATGTAAAATATAAAAGGAATTATAAGATCCATGTATCATTGTTCATATAAGTTAATACAATTGGGAACATTACCACGTAACGTTATCCTACAATTATGTGGGTCATAATGTTCTTCCCTAAAGTAATCTTGACCTTTGCTTATTACGTTAAATATTTTCACGTATAAGTAATCCGTACCCCTAAAGTTTTATTTTTAGGGAAGATGTTTTTCTTATTTTCAAATGAATATCAAAATGATTTATTTAGTTAAATTTTTTGAGGGATTTTGTTGTCCAAAATCGATTAGCTACTAAGCTTGATGGTTTTAGAACTTGTATAAATATGGAGTCTATATACTCGCTGACGTGGCGCGCAATGGAGATGTAACGCGCAGTGGAGACAATATTTCTAAAATAGAGCCCCCACAATTAACGCCATTAAAACTTTTTTTTTAAGTTTAAAACTTTATTATAGGAATCTTTTGTTATCAGCATCATCCATTTTATGTTAAATTTTTTGAAGGATTTTGTTATCCCACATCGATTAGCTACTAAAATTGATGGTTTTAAAACTTGTATAAATAGAGTGTCTAAATAGTATACAAATAATACATTTCTTAGCCTTTTGGTTAAGTTCGACTATAATTATTATTCATATCGGAATAATATTTTATTTTTGGGATCGTTAACCTACAACTATGTGGGTCATAATGTTCTTCCCGTAATCGTATCCCTAAAGTCTTATTTTTAGGGAAGAGTGATTGTACCCCTACATTTTTATTTTTATGTGGATCATAATGTTCTTCCCTAAGTAATCTTGGCCTTTGGAAATTACGTTAAATATTTTCACTTTACTTTTATATAAGTAATCGTATTTCTAAAGTTTTATTTTTAGGAATTTTTTTTTCAAATGAATATCAAAATGATTAAAATTTTTGAGGGTTTTTATTGTCCCATATCGATTAGCTACTAAGTTTGATGATTTTAGAACTTGTATAAATAGGGAGTCTAAAGAATATACAAATAATACATTTCTTGGCGTTTGAATAATGTTTTATTTTCTGGTATCAATCGACGAGTTCTAGTATACTCTCTTTTGTAGTATGATAATTATTTTTCTGGTATCATTAATACTCTGGTATTTGTGTGTAATGAATAATTCTGGTATGAATTAATGAGTTCTGGTATAATCTCCTTTGTAGTATGATAATTATCTTTCTGGTATCATTAATTCTGGTATCAATTAATGAGTTCTGGTATAATCTCTTTTGTAGTATGATAATTGTCTTTCTGGTATTATTAATTCTCTGGTATAATGAATTGAATGACTTCTGGTATACTTAAACTTCTGGTATTTGTGATGTTGTGCATAATTCTGGTATACTTTAACTTCTGGTATACTTGAACTTCTGGTATTTGTGGTGTTGTGCATAATTCTGGTATACATTAATTTCTGGTATTTGTGATGTTGTGCATAATTTGGTATACTTTTAACTTCTGGTATCCTTATACTAGTTTTTTTCTGGTATATACAGAACTTGTTAGCCATGGGTCAATTACAAATTGTAATTTATTGTGGAGGAGAGTGGAAATCTGTGGGAAATGAATGGACATATTTAGGGGATAAAGTAGTGTGCAAACCCATCACTGTGGGAGATCCATTTAGCATACCAGAAATTAGGATGTTGATTGTCAAACGTTTTCAAGTAGATGAGACAGTGAACAACTTGGAACTTACATACAAGAATACCTTAAATAAAGTGTTGCAACCGTTTGATATTGAGACGGTAGAAGATTTCGAGGATTTTGTTGAAGTTAATCAATTGACTCAACCATGCTGGAGTGTGCCATTGTGTGTGAGATTAAAGTGTACAATTATTATACCAGAAATTGAAGAAATTAATGAATATCATCCACACACTACCATTGTTCCTGCTCCCAGTGTGACTGAAATAGAAACAGAGAATAGCTATGCAATCAATGAAGTTGAACCTGAAGAAACTCAATGGGGTCTTAAGCTTGGTCAAAAGTTCAAGGATAAAAACGCAGTGAAAAATGCATTGTGTTTGAATGTTGTTGCCGAATGTACACAATACAGAATAACAAAGTCTATCAAGCTTGCTATTCTTGCGTGATGTCTGGATAAAGATTGTAATTGGCGCGTGCGGTTCTCAAAAATCAAGAAATCGAAAGTGTTTACACTAACAAAGTATACCAGAGAGCACACTTGTTCATTCCATACCAGAAGAAATTATCGCAAAAAGGTCTCATATCCTGTCATTGCTGAAATAGTTGCAAAAATGTAAGTCCATTGCTTATTATCACATATAATATTCAATTCTATATTGTTTTCTTCCATTCTGGTATGAAATACATTCAAATCATATTGTTTATGTTATTCAGGTATGTTAATACACATAAACTCCCCGAGCCTAAGACAATTATTGGAATTTTGAGAAATAAGCATTGTTTAGAAGCTAGCTACTGGAAATGTTGGATGGCACAAGAGTCTGTCAAGGACAATATAAGAGGAACAAATGAAGAGAACTACAAGGGTGTGCCGGTGTACTTACATCGATTGCAAGAGGCAAATCCGAACACTATTGTAGCACTGCAATTGGATGATGAAAACAAATTCAAGTATGTCTTCTTTGCTTTGGGACAATCAATCAAAGGATATTCTGTAATGAGAAAGGTATTATCCTTGTTCTGGTATGTAATAAAGTTATGCCTCTGGTATTATCAATTATGCATGAATGATATAGATTCTGGTAGTTATGTTGTGTTTCTGGTAAGCAGTATAATTATCTTTCTGGTATGCTCTTTTTTGGTTTGTATAACCAGTGTCTGGTATTGTTAGATAAATGTACTTCTGGTAATATCATTTCTCTTATGATTTCAACCTCAGCTTCTAGTATAGTATTATATATTTGAACAATTAAGTTTTTGGTATGATTATTATCCATTTCTGGTATACCAGAAAACTAATTGATTTTTGGTTGTTGTTTAAGGTCATATCAGTTGACGGAATATTTTTAAAAGGACGATATGGTGGGGTGCTATTGCTTGCACCAGCGCAAGATGCAAACCAACAAATATACCCCCTAGCATTTGCAATGGTTGACCGTGAATGTGATGACTCGTATGATTTCTTCTTCTATCATATACACAAGTTTGTCCCCGATACCGAGGAACAACTATTTATATCGGACAGACACATGTCAATCAAGAATGGTATTGCTAAGCACTACACAAAAGCATCTCATGGAGTTTGCATGTACCACTTGAAAGGGAACATCAAGAAAAAATCAACCAAGAATATAGTTCAACAAATGTTCGTGGATGCGGCTAGGTGCTACAGAAAGGATAAGTGTCTTGAACTGTTTGAAAATATAAAGATGGTATGCTTATTCTGGTTTTTATTATTTTCTGGTATGCAATCACATTATGCTTCTGGTATTTCATTTCTGGTGGTTTATTTCATTTCTGGTATTGTCCCTTCTCTCATTTATAGTGTTTTTGGTATGAATGTTTCTGGTATGAACGCATGTTAGGTTTGTTGTATGAAAATTATAGTTTCTGGTATTAAATTTAATATCTGGTATGAATCCTGATATGCTTTTTGTGATCGTTTCTGGTATCATACATGATATATTTTTGGTATTCAACATTATTATTGATGAGCAATGATTATGGTATTACCTTTTTCTGGTATTGAAACATGTTAGATGTATGGTATGTTTTTTCTGGTATTGTATATAACTTCATGTGTACCTGCTAATGTTTGTAGGAGAAGGTAGTAGTTGCACAGCTGTTGGAAGAAATTGGATTTGCTGCTTGGTCCCGAGCTTTTTGCAACGCGAAACGTTATAACATTATGACAAGCAACAATGCAGAATGTATAAATAGTGTACTGTGTGATGCAAGAGATTATCCAGTGCTTGCCCTCATTGATGTTATCAGACAGACAGTGGGTAGATGGTTTGCAACGCGAAGGCAAAGTGTTGAATCATGTACAGAAATGACAACACCAAATGTCGATGCCCTAATACAAGCTAAATATGGAGAGGCAACAAAGTATGGATGTTATGTGCTTGATGCAAAAAGGTTGTTGTTTGAGGTATAATGGAACCAGGAAAGGGAAGTTGTGTGTTTAGTGGCTAGGAGTTGCACTTGCATGGAATTTGATATTGAGGATGTAACAGTCAAAAATCAAATATGGCCTAATCGGGAATTTTAGGAAGTTAAACGGGTTTAACGAAATTAAAACCGTCTTAACAAGAGATCGATACCTAGATGATATAAACCCGGTGTTATTTGGAGCATTTGGGAGCTTCAATTAATAAAAATGCAGTTGAGAAAAATGATCAGGACATTGGACATGTCCTAGATATGAAAAAAATATAGAAAGGCAAAACGGTCAAAAGAGTCGCTATTTCGTTTCTTAGCGGCTAAGAAAGACGGCTTAGGTATACGCGTTTCTCGAGACAATTGCGGAATAATTATCCATACAATATTCCAGATTTATTATTCCAATTTCGAGAAGTTTGGAGAAAGGGGCTTAAACCGCTTTCGGATCGGTGAAAGGATAATTATCGACTCCGCTAAAGGATAATTATCGTCTTCGCTATAAATAGCGGAAATAACGTTTATTAATTCATTTCCTTTCACGTTTTCTCGTAAAAGCTCTGATTTCTCTCAATCTTCAAACTCAGATCTACTCTCCGTTTCTAATCCGATTTCAAATTCGTTTGAGTTTTTGGATTCCTCTCTTCATTCTCTTCATTTTGGTACCGAGTTTCTACATTTCCGAGCAAGGGAAGGTCTGGTCGAGCATATATGATACTAGTGAGGTTCCGTCGCTCAGATTCCGGTGAATTTGATGGTGTCCGAGCGTAGCCTGCGTCGTTGTGATTCCGAATCTTCTTTCGCATCGTCAATCGGGTTAGTAACGAATAAGTTATGAATTTATTCGTTTTCCGTATTGCGATTTAGCCTAAATTGACCTTAGGCTTGTCAAAATGGATAATTGGAAATTCCATTATGCTCGTTACTTTATTCTAGTGATTATGGGCTGTTTGTTTGATAAGATTTGATGACAGGTGGGTTCAGAAATTGCCTGCGGGCAAAACGTTGTTCTGGCAAAATTTAATTAATTACTTAAAGGTTAATTAATTAAATTGAGAATTTTAGAAAATGCTATAAGCTAATTAAATTCAAAGGAATGAATTTAACTGGTGTTTGAAGCGAGAAGTTTAATACGAGGAATATGATATTCTCAACAGGTGTTGTTGAAGGTTTGGTTAACTATAGCTTAGTCTTTGTGAGCGTATCCAAGCACGAAAAAAGGAGGATAGTCCGAGTGGGAAACGGACTCAATAGTTGGTTTGCGAGGTTTTATTGTTCTTACCTGCGAGGTAAGTGTATATGAATTACACTTGCTTAATATATGTTATGTATTTAATATGCTATGATTTTATGCATGCTTGAGTGTATATATATATATGTTTGTTATGATTGTATGCATGCTTATATGTATATGAGTGAGACGATGATGATGACTTGATATTTCTTATGAAAGCATGCATGAGGTACATGAGATGATAGTGGAAAGAATATGATGAAAGCATGAAATTGAGTTATGATACGAAAGTGATAATATAGGATGGTAATTGATTAATTAGCCCAACTGGGTCCCGCACGGGTTTCCGGGGGACGAGGTCGCTACCTGATCTACAAGGGGCCTCAGAGGTCGCTACCTGATCTACAGGGGGCCTCGAGATAAGAAAAACAGCCAGGGGTCGCTACCTGATCTACAGGGGGCCTCAAGATAAGAAAAATAGTCCAAGATCGCTACCTGATCTACAGGGGGTCTTAGGACAAGATGGCCGAGGTCGCTACCTGATCCACAGGGGGCCGAGGACGCTATCGGGTTGACCAACCGAAAGAAAAAAAAAAGAAAGAAAGAAAAGAAATACGAAAGCAATGAGAAAATATATCGTACGATCAGTTGGAGCTAGTTAGTTAATTATCACCTATGCATCGATGCGATCGAGTCTAGCATGTTATATGTTATGTTATGATTATTTATATGTGATGAGATGATATGAGATGTTTATATGAGATGATATGTTTATATGTGATGTGTGATAACATGCTTGAATGTTTATGTGAAATGTGATGTGAATGGTTGTGGAATTATATGTGAATGTGGATATGTATGCATTGATCGACTCTGGAATGTGAGGAAGGGTATAGAGTGTCCTTTGGGGACGGGATATTAGATACTTATATATATTGGGAGAGTGCGATTTGTATACCCTTACTGAGCGTGTGGCTCATTGTTGTTATATCCACATATTTTTCAACTACTCAGACTCGGCCTGATCAAGGCAAGGACGTTGGACCCAACACCTGAATTTGAGATCATATCAGGTGGGCTGTTATGGGATGCTACCGCCTAGGATGTTTTGCGTGGTTTTAAACAGTTGTGTTTTGTTAAACAGAGCTTATGACGTATGTTAGTATGTATATATGTTGTGAATATGGTTGTAAGATAAAGTTTTAAAAATTTACGTTTTCCGCTTTTCCGCTTATTGTTTTAAACAGGGTTAATTAACTGGTAATCAACTAGAAATGAAATAGGTGGGTCACAGAGGAAATATCATGTGTTCATGCAATAGCTGCAACAAAGATGGCGAAAATGAATCCGGCATCTCTGGTAAGTAAATATTACAGCACTGAATATTGGAACACAGCATATGAGGAGACAATATACCCAATTGTAGATCATGAGCATTGTGAGATTTCAAGTTGCATTACATCTATTGAATGCAACCCTCCAATAAAGAGGAAGAGAACCAGAAGATTGCCTAAAGCTAGGATACGGGGATCAATGGAAGGAAGCAAGAAGAAGAAATGCAGCTGTTGCGGCAGGATAGGCCATAACAAAAAAACTTGCCGTAATCAACCAATGGAGAAAGAATGAAGACACATACGAGAAATACTAATTTTGCTTATTTGTCATTATCAGATATGTAGAAAACAGTTACTATATAAATTATGTTTGTTTTATGTGTAAATGTCCACTTACCAGAATCAAAACAATAGGTAATAACAAAAACTAAATGAAAAAACTCATACCAGAATCAAATAAAAGTATACCATTAGGCTATTTATATGAATACCAGAAAGCATAGGCAAGAAAATCACAAATTGAATGTTTTTGGTAAACAAATAATCATACCAAAATCAAATATATGAAACAAACTACAAGAAACACATACCAGAAACACATACCAGAAATACTAATGCAATATCTCATACCAGAAAATCACAAAATAAACATTTCTGGTAAGTAATTACTCATACCAGAGGCACATATATGAAAAACAATCATACCAGAAGCATAAAAAATAACAAAGAAATACCAGATATAATCATACCAGAGGGACTTAAATGAAATACCAGAATCCTAAATAGCGACATAAACACTTCTGGTAAAGAAACTATATTAACATAAACACTTCTGGTAAATAGCAACATAAAAACTTCTGGTAAATTATATTACAAAAGAGTTAATATATTACAACCGAGTCAGTCAATACCAAAATACAAGTTTAGCAAGAGTCAACTACATCATTTAGGACATATTAAGTTTCAAAGGGACTCGTGGGGTTTCACCCACTCCCTATGGTACAAAATAGAACAGAATTGTTCCCTGAAAGCTCGAACCCATTCTTGACATATGTTTGACAAATCAGTTCGTCCAGACGACAAATACTGAATGTGCTTGATTGTGAATACACCACAACTTCCACTGCAATTGTAGACAACAGATTATATAAGTGTTTTTCCAAAACATCATACTAATGAACATACGAGAAACATATGACTAGTATTGTAAAAATCACCTTGGATTGTTCTGTGAAACTTCTTTGGGTGTCTTTCGAACATAATCCAATGGCTTATCAAGATTGTCCCCAAACCTCCCAAATTCTCCATTAAGTTTCAGAATATAAGGAAACATAACAAGGAATGGGGTGAGCAAAACTTTCAAGTCCCCATCAGACATACATTCCACAATTGAGTCATATACAACAACACACCATTTAATTAAATCAATCTGTAGTGCTATCCAGTGTTTACCACATGTGTTGATGGCAATGTATATTGTATCGACTTCATAAAAGCTCTTGCTAAAAAAGGGAGGATCAAGTCCATGTATATAACATGCAATTTCTTCACCGTAATTAAAAGTCCCTGTAGCTTTCAACTCTAAGTATTGTTTATAACGCACATCGTTGAAGTAGTCGACGAAGGGTACGGGAACAATGGTAATACGGCGATAAACCTCTGGATACTCAATTACAGCTTTTCGGAGGTATGTAATAATTTCATCCAGTTGTTGTAAAGTAGGAAAAAAAACTAATAATTCAATACCAGAGCTCATATGAGAATAATACCAGAAAAACATAAAAAGTTCATACCAGAATTCAAGACATGATAACCATCAGGCAAGATACAAATACATGAAAACACATCATACCATAAACACAAAAAATAAACAAATATCAGAAAGCTCAAGCAATAAATCATCTAAGGAAGTCAAATGATAATTTATGGCAAAATGAAAGAATTACAAACCATAAAACTAATGAAATACATAATACCAAAAAAAAAGAAGCAAAAATACAATCATACCAGACTCTTATACAACTAGCTCATACCAGAAAGCAGTACAACACATCATACCAGAAATTGTAAAAACAAAATGTACAAACAACATCTTACCAGAAACACATCAGTAGCTAGTTTTAGAAAGTCATACCAGAAAACATCATACCAGAAATTATTAACTTAAACAAAAGTAAGGTTAGTGTTAACTTACATAATCCCACAACCAGCCAGTTTTTTGGAGTAAGAGCTTGAAGTGTTCTTTATTTGCCGAATGTTGAAATCCAGTAATAAATTCTTTTTTAGTCTTCGGGTTAAGGTACCAAGCATAAAAAGCATCTTTATCCTTCTTGCTCAAGAAACAATGCTTGGGGGGCTTGGGGATTTTTACTGGGACAACATAAGGTGATACAACAAGGTCGCTGGGTTTCTTTTCACGTAAACCCATTCTCCTCGGTCCTCTGGTTTGAACTTTCCCTTTCCCTTTCACATCTACCTCTGGTAGTGGTTTCTGTACCAGAACGACAACATAACACAAATATTAATAAATATGCACAGAAACAAAACACATGAAGAATAGTAGTGTATTATACCTCTTCCACAGCTTCTTCCTTTGGCCGATCAACTTCAGCTTCCTCCTTGGGCTGGGGCTCGGGTTGGGACTGAGGCTGGGGCAATGGATTTTCTGTAGATACCGTCTCTTCAGAACTTGAAGAAACCCCAAGAACTTCTAACTTAGGAGCATCAGCTGGAGGTTGGGAGGCCGGCTTTTTAGAGGCTTTGGTACCTTTAGAAGAACCGGCCATCCTTTGAACATTAGTGACGATCCTGAAACATTGACTTTCTATTCTGTGTTGTGTCATCGTTTGTGTCTTCTGCCTCATAACAACTTGGTTGATAGTGGCATCTTGTTGCTCAACCTTCTTGACCAACTCAGAAATCAATTGATTTTGGATTTGTAGTTGTTTCTTTAAGTCTTCAACCCAATCAGACACACTATACATTAACACAGTAAAAGATTAAAAATGCGATATCAAATAAGCATTTGAAACTAATAAATTATGGTATGTAAAATATCAACTACATTTTTGTGGTAGAAATAGTGGAGGTTGTGGGATCAGAGACAGGTGGTGCAACTACAGCTTCTGTGTTGGAAGTGGTCGGATCAGGGAGAGGTGGTTCAACCACAGCTTCTGCATTGGAGGTGGTGAGATCAGGCAGAGGTGGTGCAACCAAAGCATCTGTATGGACAATGCTATTCATTTCTGGAGCAACAACAATCCCAACAGTGCTAGAAGGTGCAACACCAACAACTGGGAGTGTAGCTAATGCCAGCATGTCTTCTTCAGGGCTAAAACAATAGAACAAATTTTGTAAATATTAAGAATTCTGGTATGATAATATAAATACATATTCAACTTCAATTTACCATGATACTTCCTCTACAATTTGTTTTGTCTTAGGCTTCTTAGATGCAGCCCTACATTAGGAAAAAAAAACATTATTAAGTAAATCAATAACATACTAGAAACAAAAACCAAATAAAACATAACAATATACACAGGAAACAAAGATTAAAAATATCATACCAGAAAACATATTAAATCTAATACAAAAATGTAAGGAAAAAAGTATACCAGAATTAACATAAAATAAAAACCAGAAACAAAAAGACACATACTAGAAAGTAACAAAGCATTCATACCAGAAAAATAAAACAGAAACTAATACCAGAAGTTATATTATAAGCATACCAGAAACTAACAGACACATACCAGAAAGCAAAAAAACAGTCATACAATAAAACTAAAGAGACTAGTATAACAGAAACTAATGCAACATTATTAAAATATAGATTGAGTATGAAATGTATTGAGGTACCTTTTCCTTCCCTCTTCAATTTTCCTTTTCTTTGGGACATCTTCTTTCTTAACAACCTTTTGTGGTCTTGGCAACCTCAAAATATGACGACGAGGAGGAGGAAGAGGAGTAGCAAAGTCATCACTCTCGGATTCCTCCTTCTTTGGGACTTCCTTGATAGCCTTGACATTATGCCCTCCAGGCCTGAATACACGTACATCGTGGAACCCTACTTTGAAAAGATGACAAAGATAGCCAGCTGGGTCCAAAACTTCATCCCCCACCATTTGTAGTCATCCTCGGTTTCTGGGTCTTCTAGGTTGAGGGGGATAGTTTTGATGTCATCTTGAGCCGCCGATGACGTTGTATCCTTTATTGTCTGGAAGCTGCATTTCATCTTCCCCTTTGTTGATGAAACCCACTTAAGACAAAGTGGGGTTGCTTCTTCATCAACACATGTGGCAAACAAAGATGCTAGTGTGGGGATAGAGTCAAGGATGAAAACCTGCATAATATAAACAAGAAACAAATGAATAAACCATACCAGAAACTCAAACCAATAAATAATATAATACTAATAAAATAATATCATACCAGAAAATGAAACCACAAATGCATATCAAAAAACCAGAAATCAAGTAAACTCAATTATAAAACACAAACTAGAAAGATATACCAGAAATGCTATTGCAATAAACCATACCATAAATCACAAACTTAATATTTCTAGTAACTAATTGCTCATACCAGAAAGCAAGTAAAATCATACCAGAAACAAAACAAAATACAGAACATACCAGAAACAAAACAATACTTCACAGAACTCAATTATACAACATACACAATCATACCAGAATCTAATACATTAAAACAAAATACAAGAATCAAAAACCAGAAACAAAAACCAGAAATGCTAATGCAATAAAGCATACCATAAAATCACAAAAGTATCATTTCTGGAGACTAATTACTTATACCAGAGGAAAATAAATGAATAACAAGCATATCAGAGACATAAACCATAACAAAAATAACAAATATAAACATACCAGAGACACATAAATGGAAAACCAGAAGCAAACCTGGAATGTCAAAGGGAAACCAGAAAGGCAGTAATTTCCGGATGCCCTATACTTTGTTGGCTCGCAATCCCTCAGGTTGTCAAGTGTCTTATTAAAGACAAGGCGCCCCCATGAATAAGAATTAAAGGCATCCATGTCCTTCAGAAGCGATAGAGGAAGATTGGAGACGAACTTCTTCTTGTCATTGCCAAGCAAAACAAATTCAATAAACAGCAACAGAGCCATCTTGAATTTCCTTTCATCATTTTTTTCAGCTTTGAATATTTTTCCTCCAATTGCTCCAATTTGCACTTGGGCATGCCGAACAACTCCTTCATGTCGACATTTTCTTCTTCGTTGTACACATAGAACCGACACTCAAGGCCGGTAATTTCAGAAAACTCGCTTAAGCCAAACCTTATGAACAAAAATACACAACAAAAAAAGATAGAAACACATTAACAATAGAAAGTGGAATGGAGGTACAAAACTGAACTAAAAAGGTTAGGTGTATAGTTAATATATACCTAAGCAGGGTTTTGTTGATTGCAAACCACATTGAGTGTTTGCGGTCAATTTGAACCTCATGCAGAAGCATGAAGTGTATTAATTGGTTTGAAGGTTTAAGATTGGTACAGAGAGAGATGACAGATGAAAAAATAGAGGTTTTGAACATTTCTTGCCCATTGGCATCCAACCCTTCAAGTAAAAATTTAACCATGTTGACACGAGACAAGACAGTTATACGTGCTGCCTCGTATTGTGGGTTTTCATCAAATTTGTACATTAACTAGTAAAGGAAATAAGATTGTTAATACAAGAAAAACAGTCAAGAACAAACCAGAAACTCATATCAGCCATTCAACTTACGTAGGACTCTTCATGTCCATAACTAATACTTTCCTCAGCAGCCTGTGTAAACATACGAAAAAATAATGTCAATATATACATCAACATGAAATAGCAGAAAGTAATATAAAAACCTCATATGAACAAATACAAGAAAACATTAATAAATAAAACAAACACCAAAAACCCTAATTAGAACATCTAATACTAGAAACAAATAACATACCAGAATAGATACATCAAAATGATCAGACACAACATAAAACAAATAACATACCAGAACTTCTAATACCAGAAAACATTAAACATCATATGAATAAATACCAGAAAAGATACCAGAAAGTAATACATCAACATGCAATACCAGAAACACAAACCATAAACACATACCAGAATTTTAAACTAAAGCAAATACCAGAAAACTTGAAACAAAAAAGCTCATATGAACAAATACCACAAAACATACCACAAAGTAATACATAAACCTCCAATACCAGAACACTAACAATAAACACTTACCAGAAACTTAAACTAAAGCAAATACCAGAAAACTTGAAACCAATAACATACCAGAAAATCTAATAACATACAAACATACCAGAAAACTCATGCAAATATAAAGACGAAACAAACATATAACAAACCATATCAAAACAGATACCAGAAACGATGATTAAACTTACAAACACTAATATGAACAATCACCAGAAACTATAATACCATAAAACATGAAAGAGTATCAAAGCAATACTAACCATAGGTATATCGACTGGTCGAGGACCACCAGATACTACAATCTGAAGGCCTGATTCATCATGAGAGACAGCAGAATCATCGCCTTCGTTTGGTGTGGCATCTTCAACAGGTAAAGGAGGCGTAGGAGTCAGAAGGTAGGAGCATCACAAGAAGATTTGTTGGCAGCAACCTTTGATCGAGTCGAAAATTTCAATTTCTTAGGGTTTACAAAAAATCGAAAGGATTGTGGTGTGTTTAGGGTAAAAACGAAGACGAAACACAGAGAACAAGTGAGGAGATGGCTGGAAAGTGACGAAGAATGAATCAGAGATGAAGAAAATGGAGATTACGAGAGAGATTACGAGAGAGATGATGAATCAGATATTGATGAAGGTGAGGAGTCGAACGGACGAAGGGAAGGGCGAAATGTTTCTTCTCTGGTAGTTAAGTGATTGAATGAACGGAGTTGAGTTTGGGTAAATTAATGAGGTTAATTAATTAGGTAAATTAAGGTCAATAAACAGTAAATAAAATAGGGGTATAGTTTGTTTTATAAAAACTTAAAAAAGCCTAGTATATCAAAATTTGCCTTTATTTTTTAGGGAAGATTTTTTCTTTTTTTCAAATGATTGTTAGGCTGATGTATTTAAGTTAAACTTTTTGAGAGATTTTGTTATCCCACATCGATTAGGTACTAAGGTTGATGGTTTTAGAACTTGTATAAATAGGGAGTCTAAGGATTATACGAATAATACATTTATTGGCCTTTTGGTTAAGTTTAAGTATAATTATTATTCATATCGGAATAATATTTTATTTTTTTGGATCGTTAACTTATAATTACGTGGGCATAACGTTCTTTTCTAAAGTAATCGTACCCCTAAAGTTTTATTTTTAGGGAATATTTTATTTTTGGGATTGTAAACCTACAATTATGTGGATCATAATATTTTTCCGTAAAGTAATCTTGGCTTTTTGGTTAAGTTCGATTTCTATTTACGTTAAATATTTTCACGTTACTTTTATATAAGTAATCGTATCCCTACAATTTTATTTTTAGTGAAGATTTTTTTTTATTCTTTTTTTCAAATGAATATCAAAATGATCTATTTACTTAAATTTTTTGTGGGTTTTTGTTGTCCCACATCGATTAGCTACTATGTTTGATGGTTTTAGAACTTGTATAAATAGGGAGTCTAAAGAGTATACAAATAATACATTTTTTAGCCTTTTGGTTAAGTTTGACTATAATTATTATTCATATCGGAATAATATTTTATTTATGGATCGTTAAGCTACAACTATGTGGGTTATAATGTTCTTCCCGTAATCGTATCCCTACAGTTTTATTTTTTAGGAAGATTTTATTATTGGGAATTTTAATCTACAATTATGTGGGTCATAATGTTCTTCCCTAAGTAACGTTAATCTACAATTATGTGGATCATAATGTTCTTCCCTAAGTAATCTTGGCCTTTGGCAATTACGTTAAATATTTTCACTTTATTTTTATATAAGTAAACGTATTCATAAAGTTTTATTTTTAGGAAAAATTTTTTTTCTTCAAATGAATATCAAAATGATTAAATTTTTTGAGGGTTTTTTATTGTCCCACATCGATTAGCTACTAAGCTTGATGATTTTAGAACTTGTATAAATAGGGAGTCTAAAAAATATACAAATAATACATTTCTTGGCGTTTGAATAATGTTTTATTTTTTGGATCGTTAACCTACAATTATGTGGGTCGTAATTGTGCCCCTCAAGTATTTTTAGGCAACCTTATCTATTTACGTTTAATATTTTTAGCATTTTGACTATACAAATAATACATTTTTTGGTTAATAAATCTTTATTTTAAACTATTTTTTAAGTCAAAGAATCTTTTGTTAACAAATTAACAATATGTTAGTGGAACTATTTCACGTTACTTTTTGTTGTTGGAACCAATCTATTTTTAGTATAATTTTTTAAATAAAAATAAATGTACTCCGATTTTTTTTGTTAGTTTTCGATTTCTATTTACGTTAAATATTTTCACGTTATTTTGGTAAAGTAATCGTACGCCTAAAATTTATTTTTTAGGGAAGATTTTTTCTTTTTTTCAAATGATTGTTAGGCTGATGTATTTACGTTAAACTTTTTGAGAGATTTTGTTATCCCACATCGATTAGCTAAGGTTGATGGTTTTAGAACTTGTATAAATAGGGAGTCTAAGGATTATACGAATAATACATTTATTGGTCTTTTGATTAAGTTTAAGTATAATTATTATTCATATCGGAATAATATTTTATTTTTTTGGATCGTTAACTTATAATTACGTAGGCATAACGTTCTTTTCTAAAGTAATCGTACCCCTAAAGTTTTATTTTTAGAGAATATTTTATTTTTGGGATTGTAAACCTACAATTATGTGGATCATAATATTTTTCCGTAAAGTAATCTTGGCTTTTTGGTTAAGTTCGATTTCTATTTACGTTAAATATTTTCACGTTACTTTTATATAAGTAATCGTACCCCTACAGTTTTAGTTTTAGTGAAGATTTTTTTTTTATTTTTTTTTCAAATGAATATCAAAATGATCTATTTACTTAAATTTTTTGTGGGTTTTTATTGTCCCACATCGATTAGCTACTAAGGTTGATACTTTTAGAACTTGTATAAATTGAGAGTCTAAGGATTATACGAATAATACATTTCTTGGCCTTTTGGTTAAGTTCAAGAATAATTATTATTCATATCGGAATAATATTTTATTTTTGGGATCGTTAACCTACAATTATGTGGGCATAACGTTCTTTTCTAAAGTAATTGTATCCATAAAGTTTTATTTTTAGAGAAGATTTTAATTTTGGGATAGTTAACCTACAATTATGTGGGTCATAATGTTCTTCCCTAAAGTAATCTTGACTCTTTGGTTAAGTTTGATTTCTATTTACTTTAAATATTTTCACGTTACTTATATATAAGTAACCATACCCCTAAAGTTTTATTTTTAGGGAACATTTTTTTTATATGAATATCAAAATGATCTATTTAGTTAAATTTTTTGAGGGTTTTTGTTGTCCCACCTCGATTACCTACTAAGCTTGATGATTTTAGAACTTGTATAAATAGAGAGTCTAAAGGTATACAAATAATACATTTCTTGGCGTTTTGGTTAAAGTTAAGTATAAACTCTATTCATAACTGAATAATGTTGACATGACGCCTCCACGATTTTTTTCCGGATTAAATCTTTGATCAAATTACTAATTAAGCCAATAAATATTTTTTTTATTAAACTATAATTATTTTGTAAAATATGGAATTTGCTATCGCACATTGATTATTAAGAAAACATGACCTTTTGAGAAGTTGTATAAATAAACACCAAAAGTTTGAAGATTAATGTTATCTTTTGAGTTTACAATTATTACGTTTTCTATTAATATTATCAAGCGATCATAACTTTTTGAGTTTACACTTATATCAAGTTTATCTTCTTCTTTTCCAGAATCGGACTATCGCGCATGTTTTCGAGTTTTCACGACAAATGTTATCTTCTGGATAGATGTCGTTTATTATTTGACATTTATTTATTTTTTGAATTAATTAATTTTGAATATATTTTTGAATTGCATAGATTTCGTTTATTATTTGACATTTATTAAAATCACACATCTATTTTTTGACATTTATTAATATTGTGATTTTTATAATATAGATATAGCGAACACTTTTGGTTTGATATGTTCCCAGATGTAGTCAATTTTATATGACGAACTAAGTCAATAATTATGTTGTTATTATTTAATAAGCGTATACTTTATTACATAAACATTCATAATCAAATCAACAAAATATAATAAGAAAATTACATCTATAAAAAATTATTCACACAAAAAAAAATATTTTCATATACCCGTGCAAGACACGGGAACTAAACTAGTTGTGCCATAAATTTGCACTATTGACATCTTTTCTCATAAATTTGATAAGTTTTTCCAAGGATATTAGTATGGTTCATGCTCTCACATCAACCTTCATCCTTATCCAAACAATATATAACACCCTTCACCAATTAACATCTCCCCATAATATCTTCGTTATAATCATAGAAAACACAAACGTCTTGCACATTTTTTTTCTTTTGCAGACGCTATCGGAGCCAAGGCGGAACCCTTGGCAGTACCGTCCCACTCGGCGGTGGCCGGAAAATCAAGTGCTCCAAACCCTCCAAGATTGCTAATAATTTATTGGCAAATTAAGGGTTACGGAGATGAAGCCCAAAATACAAATCAAAGGCTGATTTCAGGCTCAACTTTAAGCATTGATCTCTCTTCCTGAATCCTGGTCACAAATCGCAGTTCCCATGCTCGAGTTTCGGCTCGTTGGACGCGTTATTAAGCTTAAGCTCGCTTGATGATCAACATACATGGAGAGCACAGAGCTGTGGGTTTGTCAGCTCTCATCTTAGATGATGAGTATTGTTTCTTGACTAAAGGGTTTATGTTCTTTCTTTATATAGCTTTCTTTATATAGAGAGTAGCATCTTGAACTTTTTTCAATTTTGTTTTGTTTTGTTTTGTTTTGGGGCTTAGTTGTAATATTGAGAAAGTGGATGGTGTGAGGTCCAACCAAGTTGTAGATTGTGTCATCTTGTTTTCTAGAGTCAATCTTTGTAATGATAGTGCCAATATGACGACATAAAATTTATCGACCAGACTTCCGAATAGACCCTTGAATGCCATTCATATGATAACGACTTCACCACATCCAACTTGTTGATTGTGTTATTTATGTTAATATTAAACCGTAGTGAAATTAATGTTATTTTTGAAAAAATAAAATAAAACTAGTGTTGTATGTATGTACACGTTTTTTTAAATAGAAAAGAATATGGGGTGTTAGACACGCGAAATAGTCCGAGAGGCTGGTAAGAGGACAAATGAGAGAATCGTCACAACGCAAACACCTAGCAAAGATCGAGCATCATTCTTAACGAGGCCTTGAGGGAAGCAAGAACTTCCCAATTAAGATAAAAACATACATCTATTACTAAGTTGGCTTTTCGAAATTCTTGTTTGATACAAACTTTTTCATAAGATTGGATAAGGGACATAATGTCCCAAATCATGATATCAACTTGTCATTGAGGTTCACTAATCTACTAAATATAGTTGGTCACATTTAGATTATCCCCTTCGATCTTAATTTTTTGATAAACTAAATTTTTCACTTTGTTCAAGCTTTTAAATAGACTTATTTATTATGTTTCAAATATCGACATGTTTGGAATCCACATAAAGTCCCCGTACATGATTTCTTTTGACTTTTAAGCATTCGGTATTGACTTTGGTTTAGGGCCTTATAATTCTCATGGATACTAATCGAAGACAAAATATATATATGTGTATGAGAAAATTATCTAAACAATATCCCATCTTTTGACCTGATTAAACTTTAGTACCCCATCCTTTTAACTATCAGAACGGTATCTCATCTACTCACCCCGACCGAAGATTAGTATATACGGTACTGTTCACACGTTAACTTCACAAACCTCCGTTAATTCTCAGGGGCAAAATTTGTCCACACCCACATAAACCCTAAATCCAAATTTCTACCAAACTTTTCTCTCCTTTCTCCCCTTTCTCTCTCAAATCTCTGTGTAAACAAATTGAGAGTGGTCGGAGATCGTCGCCGGCCCTAAGTGGAAGATGTTCATCTGATGCCAATTCAACTGTAACAAAGGAAACAACACTCGAATTTCCAGTACGATCCCCCTGACTTATGCGCTCAATTTCGACGAAGGCTTTGCCAAAATATGTCCGATGATGAAAAACACGGTTTCTACCCTGATTTCACTTCTCGTTTCGTCTCTGGATCTCTCGCTCCCAAAGCTTTGACGGATTTTGGAATCATCTGGCCGCCGCTATTTAACAATGTGCGCACACAGAGCTTAGGTCATTTTGACGAAATATACTACCGATGCTTGGTGCTTGTGGATATATTAGAATCATAAATACTTTCTTTTAGATTTGCATTTCATTCCTCATTTTATCGTTTCAAACAAAGGATTTGGTCTTACAAGGGACATTGTAAATGTATACAGAGTAAAAAGAGTATACATGCTAAAACTTTTGGGCATTCACTTGTTTGTATTTACAGATCATCAATGACTTTGCAATCTTTTGTGATTACTCACCAATGTCAATGTCTTTGTTAATCAATTTATGTGGTGATATATGTTAACATCTGGCTGATTACATCATGCTCTTGATAATGCGATTACTGTATTCAATCCATGTGATTGAGAACCATTCTCAAAAAACATCAAAAGGTTGGATTGTAGGAGACAATACATCAGTAATTAGAAAAGGGATAATACAGTGATACAAAAAATGGAAAAAATTTTCATTACTGATGCAACATAGTTCTACCATAAAGATTGAATGTATATTATTTGATCAAGATACAAAAGGGATCAAATGTTCTCATCAACATCCTGAACTTTATTAGTTAATGGCAAGACAAAATGAAAAGGACTACCACTGATCATATTGGTGTCTAAAGAGCTTGTGAATTTTTCCTTCTTGGACCACTTTCATATCTTGGATATTCGGAAGCTTTCTCCTTTATTGCTGCTACTAATCCTTTTAGCTTCAACATCACCATCAACAATGGAGTCACTGATTTGTGAAGATCTCGTCTTGACCATCAAGTCTGGATCACCAATCACATACTCAAGTGACCCCATTGAATAATATCTCCCTAGCATTCAAATTTCTACTGCTAATATTCTCATTATCTGCCATTGTGCTTCTCAATTTGCCTAACCTAACAGAGTAAACTCCTCCTTCTTCCATAATCCCCGGCTTGTCATGAACGGAATGCATGCTACCACCATCATTCGACTATCCAATTAGAAACTCTCTGGAGAAATCCAAGGAATAATCAGTATACACAAGAGTGTTCCGACAAAAGAGGGCAAGTTGAATTCGACAAGAGCCACATGTCAACGCAGTTAACATGGAAAGCATGGTTGCAAACAAGATGCAATCTCTCCTTTCTCCTCTTTTTCTTGAGAAATCCATGGAGTAATCAGTACACACAAGAGTCATTCAACTGTCCAATTGGAAACTCAATACACATAAGAGTAATCAACATTTTCCGAGTACCTCCCGAATAATGAAAACAAATAGATAGACGACTTTTTCCCGAAGAAACGAACGAGTAGATAATTCAGACCACCAGCGAAGAAGATGGTAACTAGAATTACTATAACTAAAAGAATTGTTGGGCTGGTTTTGGCATCAGATGAACATCTTCCACTTAGGGCCGACGACGATCTCGATTTGTTTACACATATATTTGAGAGAGAAAGGGGAGAAATGAGAGAGAATTTTGGTATAAATTTGGGATTTAGGGTTTATGTGAATGTGGACAATTTTGCCCCTGAAAACTAACGGAGGTTTGTGAAGTTAACGGGTGAACAATACCGTATATACTAATCTTCGGTCGGGGTGAGTAGATGAGATACCGTTTTGATAGTTAAAAGGATGGGGTACTAAAATTTAGTCAGGCCAAAAGATGGGGTACTATTTAGATAATTTTCTCTCTCTCTCTCTCTCTCTCTATATATATATATATATATAGAACCTGATTCATATGTAAACAACTCTTACCATGTAAACATGAGAACAAATTACAGAATATATACTATACGCCGAATATATGTGACTATATCACCGAATATATACTATATGAGTCAGATATATACCGCCGAATATATGTGACTATACCGCCGAATATTTCTTCCACTAATCACACAGTTTTTACCCTTTAATATCTCCTAATCTCAGCCATCTATTTAACGATCTAACGAATACAATTTGTTCTCATTTTACATGGTAAGAACTGTTTACATGGGAGACAACCTATAAAGTCAGACTACATCTAGGGTGGAGTCTCAACTTGATAATAGTGCTTGAAATCTAGGCCGAAGTAATGGCTTGGTAAGAATATCAACAAGCTCAGCATTAGTGGAGACAAACCTTAAATAATCAATATTGTTTACATTTCCTCTAAAGTTTAGACTACATCTAGGGTGGAGTCTCAACTTGATAATAGTGCTTGAAATCTAGGCCGAAGTAATCGCTTGGTAAGAATATCAACAAGCTCAACATTAGTGGAGACAAACCTTACACGCAGGGTTCCATGTTGAACATGTTGGAGAATAAAACTAAAAGCTAAGGCGATGTGCTTCATCCGATAGTGGAATGCCGGATTGACACTCAAGCTGGTGTCTCCAAAGTTATCACAATAAATATCTCCCTTAGTTAAAAGAGAACTTTTGATTTCACCAAGCAACTGGGAAACCAAGATTAGCTCCGAAGTTGTATAAGCAATCGTATTGTACTCATCATCAATCAAAGATCTTGCAACCAAGCGCTGCTTCCGAGAACTCCAAGTGATAGGAGTACAACCCACGTAGAGTATGTAGCCAGATGTTGAGAAAAATTTATCCTTAACTCCGGCCTAATCAACATAAGAGAAAGCATGAAAATCAATAGAGGGCATATAAGAAATGGGAATACCAATGTGCAAAGTGCTAGCCAGATAACAAAGAAGACGCTTCAAAGCCATCCAATGAGTTGGGGGAGGGTGTGTGTTTGCATGAACTAAGACAACTTGTTCTATTGAAGCCTACATCCGTACGAGTAAGACACAAATATTGCAAGCTCCCTACAGCGGTTCGGTAGTCAGTTGGGCTGCTTGGGCATGGAATGGGTATACCGTGATTTCTTTAAAAGAGGGTTTGTCATAGATATCAGATTAGCAATTGGTTTTGGAGAATCCATTCCATCTTTAGTGAGTAAATCCTGAATAAACTTCCTTTGGGAGAGAAAAATCCCACCAGCCATAGGTAGAAGCTCCACTCCCAAGAAATAAGATAGTGTGCCAAGATCCTTCTAAAAGAACCTGGTAGCCAGTGTGTGAACTAACTATGTGACCAAAGGAGTAGAGCTTCTAATTAAGATAATGCCGGCTATGTAGACTAGTAAATACAAAACATGAGACCCATAAAAGTACATAAAGAGTGAGTCATCTGGAATTGATGAACCCAATCCGAAGAAGAAAAACTCGTAACTCATTGTACCAAGAGTGAGGCATTTGGAATTGATGAACCCAATACGCAACGTGCAACAGAGTCACGAGTGATAGTATTGATGAATCCTAGTGGCTGAGCCATGTAAATTATAACAACTTGGGTTTTCCGGACCTCAATTGAATCACCGCAGTCACGTCCTGCACCGCGGAGCGTTGCTTACCCGTGGACGCGGCTGCTGTTTCCCGCTGATGTGAGTAAGCGTAAAATCGCCATGTTTTTGTAATCGTTGGGATTCTTTCCTTAAAGGAAGATCCCGATATTTTATTCCCGGATTGGCTGCCTCTTTTTATTCCTATCCTACACCCTAATTGCAACCTTTCTCCTTTTTCTTCTCTTCCTAATTATGTAACTCTCTTTCTTTCTTCCTCTCTTCTCCTCCATCGATTAATCTCTCATGCATCTTTCCATCGAGCCTACTTCAGCCTTCTTCACGTGGTAGGGAGACAATAGACCTCATGGCAAGTCTTCGGGAGACAATAAGTCTCTCTTCCTTCTTCTTCTTGTCAAGTTTCATGGAATCAAGATATACTCTTGAATTGTTCTTCCATTCATATCTTGTGTTGATGGCTGAATCCAGGGAGTAGTGGTGTTGTTAGTCTTGTGGTGGACAATAGGAGTAGAGAAAAGCCAGCCATGGAGGCACCAAAGACCCCCTGTACACCGAAGAACTCTCCATCGTACGATTTTGGAGCTCTCCCGCAACCACGCCTGCATCTTTCTGCAGTCGCATCTTCACCTTGTCACCGCACCCGAGACCTTCGACCACCGCGGATGCGGCGTCTCGGACCCTGTCACCGCGGTCGCGCCTTCTTGCTCTCGCGGCCGAGTCATCTCTAGTGGGTACCAACTGTTGGTACAATGATCTTTCCTCTTGTCTTAGTGGTTTAGAGTAGTATCATGTTAGGTCGGAACCTGGAAGAACTTTTATGAATGCCATTTAGTGGTGATTAAGAGTTATCTCGTGGAACGAATGCGTTAAGCAGTTTTGAGATGTTGTGATACATACCGAGTGGGAAAACTGTTTGATCCAGTTTTCGGTTTTGTTGGTAGAGTTGGACTGTGGATGTTATTATTGAGGTATTGGGTTTGGGATAGACTCAAAATAGTCATGATTGAACTAGGAGTTAGAGACTTCTAATGTCGGACAGTTATTGACCCACGTGTCCTTGTGATCAGGCGGTGGAGTATATTCTTGCGGGAACGAGAGTGGTTGATTGTTGGATTACCTATATACAGGTAAGTCCTTTGGGCTTACTTAGATGCTTTCATATATTGGTTGAGTACATGAGTGGTGTATGTTATATGAGCTATAGTATGTTAATGGGATTGATTATCGATGTTTTATTGGCCCAACTGTAGCCGGCGGTGGCATCTGCTACTCAGCTCTTGCGGGAGACTGAGAGGTTCTCCGCAAGAAGGCCATACCTGGTAGATGGAGAGAGTACTGACCCACTACACATGGTATACAGGTCGGTGTCTCAATCCATTCCAGCTGGATAAAGGGACAGAGGCAAGAGTCGTAGACTTCTCGCACATGCTTAGTTGGATTGTAGGTGTATGACGTTAAGAAAGATAATAAAACAGATTGTGTGATAGCATGCTCCGTGTTTATATTATTACTTTCTGTGTGTTTGTGCTTATTCTTCTTATATATGAATAATTAGCTAACGGTTTATCCGTGTTGTTAGATGCCTTGCAGGATAGGGTAGTTGTTGAGTAATCCGGATGGTGTGGTCAACCGGGATTTCCGTACATTGTAGGACAGGTGGTGGTTTATTTTTCTTTCACTTTGCTTTTGACATTAGTATTATAGTTTGGATATTATTGATACTCGGATGAGAATTTGTTGGTTATCTTGACATTGCATCTATTTTAATCCCATTTTGGTATTTTAACATTTGTGTCTTGTTGATAGGTGATGGAATCACTATCATTTAGGTTAGCTTTTAGAGTCTTTTCATTATATTAGAGTCGATTTGTGCTACTAACTTTTTAATCTAGAAGAAGAAGTCTAAAAGAAGCATAAAAGGAAGTTAGAAATACTTGGGAGTTGAAGACCATTCACGAAGACAAGCTTCTGGTGCCACACCGCCCCTACGGGTGACACTGCACTCCGGAACGCAGCCTGCGCCTTTGCCAGCGCCGGAACAAAGACTGTCACCGCCCCTGCGCCACCCTTGGATGCCCATGCGGTGACTTACCTGGAAGAAGCAAAGCCGGCGCCCCTGCGCCTCTGCCTGCGGACCAACCTGCGGAGCTGTGAAGCCGAAGAGCCAGTGTCACCGCTCCTGCGATGACATTGGGCCGCCCCTGTGGCTCGACATCAGAAGCGACAGAAAGATGAAGAGTCAGATGTTTGAAGAACATTAAAGATCCGCCCCTGCGGCCATGAAGAACACCAAGCGTTTTGGCCTAAACCGCCTCTGCGGCCCTGAAGTCCGCCCCGGCGGTTTAGTGTCAAAGACTTTACTCCGGCTGTTTGCACCACCTTTATGGCATTAAAGGTGGCTGTTTAGGCCTGCCATTTACTCCCATTTAGTGCCAATTCTAGTATAAATAGGTCCATGGCTGATTGCTAGAAGGATCCACCGTTTTTCCCATTATTCTCTCTTTTTCCTTACTTCCCTTGTGTAATATGTTTTTAATCTCCTTGCTACATTGGGTTGGTTTTGAAGCTGCATTACTGCTTTGGTTGTAAGTCTTTGTTAATATTTCAGTTATATGTTTTTTATTCCTTGTGCTTTAACTATCAATTGCATGTTTCTTACCACTTAGCTTGATCACCTTAGTGTCTAATTGCATGCAAAGAACTAGGATTAACTGATTCCGGGTTCGGGTCTTTAATCTAGTAGAAAACCTTTAGGTAAAAGCTGGTTGTGATTACTTAAAGGAAAAGGAATATAAATATAAAGAAAAGTCTAATGGTTTTATTCTTCTCTTTATATCTCTTTGTCTTTGTTTGAAAGCTAACTTGTGACTTATTCTTGTAGGTTTACGGAACATTAACTTATTAAGTTGTGTTGATGCCGGTTGGCTCAACACATATATATGATCAAGACAAGAACATTGCTGAAATAATTATAAAAAGAACCAACCAAAGTAGCATTGCATGCTAAGAATCAACCTAGTGTAGTCTTTTTCTCATCGACTTATTCACATCTTTATTTGTTTCTTAAGCTTTTGTCTTGGTACATTTCAATCCAAACCCTCCCTATTTGGTTACAATCTCAATACTTGTATCTAATCAAAATATTAACTTAACTCTGTTGGGTTCGACCCTTGCTTACGCTATACATAAACTTTTTAGTGTAACGTTAGGACTTCTACTTTGGCGCCGTTGCCGGGGAGTTTAGTTGTGTCTTTACTTTCTTTTGATTATTAATTGTTGGTTTGGACCATTTTTATGGTTCAAACCCGTGCTACTAACTCCGGATTTTGATCAAGAAATTGAGAGAACGCACATCCGGCAACGTAGACAACAACGATTCCGTGAAGAGATGGTTGACCGAACCCTTCGCCAACTCACGTAGCTGGACTTGACTCAACACCCTCTTGTGGTTACTATACCGGCAATAGGGGAAGGTGTCAACTTCGAGCTCAAGCCGGGGCTGATCCACTTGCTCCCATCATTCCATGGGTTAAGTGGTGAAGATCCCATCAAGCATCTAGGAAAATTTCATACCGTGTGTATGAGCATGAAGCCAACAAATATTACCGAAGATAAAATCAAGATGAGGGCATTCGGTTTCACGCTCAAGGATGGGGCGGATGATTGGTACTACCATCTTCCGTCCGGTAGCATCGACACATGGGAGAACCTCCATAAGGTATATTTAGAGAAGTATTTTCCTGCCAAGAAGGCCAATAGGTTGAAGAAAGCTATAAGCAAATCAAGATAAGGGCATTCGGTTTCACGCTCAAGGAGGGGGCGGATGATTGGTACTACCATCTTCCGTCCGGTAGATCGACACATGGGAGAACCTCCATAAGGCATTTTTGGAGAAGTAATTTCCAGCCAAGAAGATAGCTTGAAAAAAGCTATAAGCAACATCGAGCAAGAGGCGGACGAAACTCTTTACGAGTATTTCGAGCGCTTTGCACGACTCCGATCCAGTTGTCCTTTCCATGGGTATTCTACCCAAGACCTGGTCTTGTACTTGTACAGTGGCTTGCTTGATAATGAGAGGATCGTCGATGCTGCTTGCGGAGGTAATATTCTAAACACCACTCCTGACCTTGCTTTAGAGAAAATGCAGGAACTAGCTGAAGGAACTCGGAATTTCGGAAGGACCTCTTCCAAAAGAGGAGTTCATGCTATCAATCCTGGGAGAAATGAGATCTCAACTGAAATTGCCGAGCTTAAGGAAATGGTGAAAAGATTGACTTTGATGGGAACTCCACAACAACTCAAGGCATGTAGAGTGTGTGCCGTCAATACCATCCAACGGATATGTGCCTCAAGTCCAGGATGACGATGTTGAGGTGAACACATTGGGTTATGGGCAACAACAACAACAACAACAAAGGCTAGGGAACGATCCATATGCGCAAAATTACATGCCAAATTGGCGTGATCAATAGAATTTTCGATGGAGGGATCAACAAAACCAGCAACAGCAACCCCGCAAAGAAAAGTCCCAATCTACTGAGGATATGTTGCAGGTTTTGACTAAGCATTTTGCTACCCATGTCCAAACTACAGAATCCAGCATCAAGAACCTTGAGCAACATGTTGGGCAAATGGTAGAAGCCATTACAAGGATCGAAGCTAGATCCTCCGGCAATTTGCCTTCCCAGACGGTGGTCAACCCCAAGAGAATGTTAGTGCTCTAACATTGAAGAGTGAGAAGCAAATCCAGCAGAAACTAGCAATAGAAGTGAAGAACAAACCCTTTGACGATTCTGCCGCCCCCACAGCTGCACCTATGGCTACAACTGCGCAAGCTTCATAGCAGACGCCGCCCATGCGGCTGGATGTCACCGCCCCTGCGGTAACAACCCCTGAGCCGCCTCTGCGCCTACAACCTTCCACTCATGCGAAAAAGACGACAGAGGGTTCTATTGAGAAATATTCTTACATCCGTCCTTATTTTCCAACTTTGTATGTTGAGAAACCATCGGCTCCCTTCCCTGAGGCATTAAATGAGAGAAGGGTGATTGAGGACAAGGATCTCTTTGAGACCTTCTCCAAATGCGAGGTAAATATCCCTCTCCTTAAATTAGTAAAAAGTATTCCTAAGTATGCTCGTTTCTTGAAGGAACTCTGCACCATCAAGAGGAATCAGAAGCTGAAGGGGAAGCAAAAGGTGCAAGTGAGAGAGCATGTGTCCGCTGTCTTCCAACGCCAAATGCCCAAGAAATGTAGCGATCCGGGCATGGTAAGCATTCCTTGAGTTATAGGGGAAACCCGCTTTGACAAAGCTATGCTTGATCTTGGTGCTTCTATTAATGTCCTTCCCTATTCCATCTATAAATCACTTGGCATTGGGCCGCTAATTAAAAGTCGGATTGTAGTACAACTTGTTGATAGATCTAATGTTTACCCGAAAGGGATTATTGAAGATGTGTTAGTAATGATAGATAATCTGATTTTTCCTGCTGATTTCTTTGTGATGGATATGGAAAATGACTCACATGCTGCACCAATATTGTTGGGAAGACCGTTTCTAAAAACTACTAGGACTAAGATTGACTATGTTAGTGGCAAATTGACCATGGAATTTGATAGGGGGGGGGGGTAGTTGAATTTGACATTTATCATGCAATGAAATACCCTATTGATGATCATTCCCTATGTGCCATTGATATTCTTGAACCTTTTGTGCAAGACGTTTTTGATATTTCTGACATGGATGAGTTGAAAAACATAATTGAGCATGACATTGACATTCATACTTCAGAATATGCATTGACATCTAGCATGAAAGAAGTCTTAGCCCAATTGGATGGGCACAAGAGGCTACATATCTCCACTTTGGCCATTGGGTCCACCTTACTAACCCCAAGCGAGAAGCTTGTTCCATCTATAGTGCAGGCACAAGAGATAGAGTTGAAGGACCTTCCAACTCACCTCAAGTATTCTTTTCTAGGAGACAACAATACCTTACTGGTTATCATCTCTAGCAAGTTGACCACCGGTCAAGAGGAAAAATTGGTGAAGGTTTTGAAAGAGCACAAGACGGCTCTTGGGTGGACTACTGCGGATATCAAGGGAATAAGCCCATCCACTTGCATGCATAGATTTCTTCTTGAAGAAGAGGCAAAACCATCTAGGTAACCTCAACGAAGGTTGAATCCGCCAATGATGGAAGTGGTCAAGAAGGAGGTATTGAAGCTCCTCCAAGCAGACATGATTTTCCCCATCTCAGATAGTAAAGGGGTTAGTCCAACCCAAGTGGTTCCAAAGAAAGGGGCTATCACCATGGTGGAGAATCAATACGGAGAAATGGTCCCAAGCAAAACACAAACCGGTTGGAGAGTTTGCATTGACTACCGCAAACTTAACACGGTAACTCGTAAAGACAACTTTCCCTTACCTATTATTGACCAAATGTTGGAACGTCTTGCAGGTCACCCCTACTACTGCTTTTTGGATGTTTATTCGGGCTATTTTCAAATAGTAATTGCTCCGGAAGACCAAGAAAAAACGACTTTCACTTGTCCATTTGGCACTTTTGCGTACCGCAGAATGCCATTTGAGCTTTGCAATGCTTCCAACACCTTCCAACACCTTCCAACAGTGCATGATAAGTATTTTTTCTGAATATATAGAGAACTTTATTGAGGTTTTTATGGATGACTTTACCGTCCATGGAAATAGTTTTGATGTATGCCTAGGACATTTAAAACTTGTTCTTGAAAAATGTGTAGAAACTAATTTAGTTCTTAATTCAGAAAAATGTCATTTCATTGTTGAACAAGGAATAGTTCTAGGACATGTGATATTCTCAAAAGGGATAGAAGTAGATAGGGCAAAAGTTGATGTTATTCAAAGTTTACCTTACCCTACTAACGTACGTGAAATCCGTTCTTTTCTAGGTCATACAGGTTTTTATCGGCGGTTCATCAAGGACTTTTCAAAGATATCAGCGATCTTGTGTGAGTTACTCAAGAAGAACACCACTTTCATAGTGGATGAAGATTGCAAGAGAGCTTTTGACACGTTGAAAGCATGCCTCACTAGTGCACCGATCATCCGGTCTCTATATTGGGAGAAGCCATTTGAGATTATGTGTGACGCCAGCGATTATGTTGTAGGAGTTTTCCTAGGACAGAAGGATGGAAGAGCATCACACGTCATCCATTATGCATTAATGACACTTAATGGAGCTCAAAAAAACTACTCCACCACCAAGAAGGAGATGCTAGGTGTGGTGTTTTCACTTGAGAAGTTCAGACAATATCTTCTTGGAGTAAAAGTAATCATTTTCACTGACCATGCAACTCTTTGGTATCTCATGGAGAAGGAAGCAAAGCCAAGGTTGATTCGGTGGGTGCTCCTTCTAAGAGAGTTTAACTTGGAGATACGGGACAAGAAGGGCGCTGAAAACCTTGTGGCCGATCATTTGAGCAGACTAGTAAAGGAGGAAGAAGATCCAGCCAAAGGAAGAGCCATAGTTGGAAGCTTCCCAGATGACACCTTCTATACAACCCTCTGTTGTGTAACCGCCCCTGCGCATCCAGAGACCCGCTCCTGCGGCCGGCCGCCCCTGCTGCTCGAGCTAGGCGCCCCTGCGGATTACTCGACAGAGGTTCGGTTTAAACTTCAATCCTTTAAGCCTTGGTTTGCTGACATTGTAAACTTCCTTGTTAGGGGTGAGTACCCTCCAGACTTCACCAAGGCATAGCGAGAGAAGGTGAAGGCCGAAGCAAGATGATATCATGAATTATAGTCTATATTTTGAGGCTGGTTTAGACATTTTATCTTCAATAATATGCATGTATGGATGCATATTATGCGATTATATTGTTGTTTCATCTACCTTTACGGGAATTGAGGTCTACACCAAGTTTCGTTGAAATTGTAGGTAAAATGGCACATTTTGGACTAAATTGAAGTTATGAAGCTAAGGAGTCATAAGAGCTACATTTTTTAGCTTAAAAGAAGAACTCACGAAGCAAGGAATTAATGAAGAAGATTTACTTTGGACTAGAATTGAGAGATTTCACATTCAGCTGAGATTCACCTCGGTCAGCTACAGTGTCACCTCGACCGAGGTGATCTTGAGGAGCGTCCCGACCGAGGCGAACACTCTAGCGCCGGCGAGATCATATTTTTTTGGATGAGATCTTTTATTTTTGGAAAGAAGATATCTTATATTTTTGGGCTAGATTTCTGGAAGGAAGATCTTATTTTTGGGAGATCTATTTTAGAGATATGGATATATTTTATAGAAAATTATCTTTTCAAGATATTATTATCTTTGGAAGATAATTCTCCTATATAAAGGGTTGGATTTTCCACAATTCAACCATCTTTGGATCCTGAGGTCTTTTGATCTAATATTTGGATCATCAATTTTTAGGGATTTTCTGGAGATTCAGAAGAAGGATAGAAGTTGAAGGAAGGAAGGAAAATTGAAGATCAATCAAGGAAGGATTGATAGTTGAGATAACTTTTGAGGGAGTTTGTAAGATTTTTTTAGATTCCCTTTGGTTTATTGTCTTGTGTGATTTGTGATTTGAGGAACGCTGATTTGTTGTTTATTCGATTCAGTTTTTGAAGCCTTATTGTTAAGGTTTACTTGTTCGAATATTCATTCCTTTCCCTTTTATTCGATTATTCTTTTCATGATGATGAGTGGCTAAATTCTTTGTGCGATTCTAGGGTGATTGGCTGAAAGTTGTGGGAAAGACGATGATAGAATGATGTTAATCCAGTAGGACCCTGAAAGCTCGAGTCTTTAACCTTAACCTAGAACATCTCGCTTAGTCGATGAATATCTCGGCCGGGGTGGAACTTGACTGACCGAGGTGACCTTTTCTTATCCGAAACTGAGAGTTAAGTGTTATAGTTTGCCAAATTCTATTCTTATTACACCTTTCCTGGTTCAAAGCAAACCTAGGATGAGACTTACCCGGTGATTCCTTTGTTTGTTTACCCATGATCATAAGTCTAGGTAATAAAGGTTTATCATTTATTGGGGTTTGCGTGTGCCTTCATCCCATCTTTGTGAGTTAGCCTGAGACTTACCCGGTAAAGGTTGATTCTATTCCCTTAGGTGGTGTGTTGGTTTGAGATTATAGTTCCTTTCCTTTGTACCTTGAGACTCACCCGGTAATAGGAGCTTTGGTTTGGGATAGTGAGTAGTGAGACTTACCCGGTGATATATTCCCACCTTAGAAACACCTTCCCTTTGCAAAATCTCAGCTTTGTCCGCTTATCCTGAGATCTTGAGTCTGAACCACAACTAGATGCTTTAATCCCTAGAATTCACATTTTCCCCTTATTTGACCTTATTATCATCTTTGATTTCTTTAATTGTTTTTGTGATTATTAGTTACATTGACACCCAATTCTGTACTTTGTTTTACCTAAGTCCCTGAGATCGACCCCCGGAATTCTTGCTTTTTACTATAATTGATCCGTACACTGCGGGTTCGTATCCTTGTTTTAAGCATATTTCTTGGGATATAAATTTAAAGCTTGCACACACTGTTTGGAGCGAATAAGTTTTTGGCGCCGTTGTCGGGGACTTGGTCTAGACCGAGCCGGTTTTGGTTGTCTTTCGGGGCTATTGCCCTTGTTGCATTTGACTATTCTTTCTATGAGTTTTGTAGTTTTCAGGATTTCTGATGGCTACATTTGATCCAGCCTGGATAGCAAGAAAAATTTATAGGGCGGACCATTATGAATACTTGGAAGAGAAATACTCCTTTTATTGGTTTCACAATGAAAGGGAAATAAAAGAGGCCATTGAAGAGGAGCTTGCGATATGGGATGAGCTAAATGTCCCTAGAAAGATTTATGAGCAACCACTTGAAGATTCGCTTGAATCAAAATGAGAGAAGATGATGAAGAAGTTGGAGGAGCTCAAGGAAAGCACCCTATCCTATGCTAAGCCGAAAGAGGAGCATAAGGAAGTAATGCAAGTTTCAAGCATTCCTCCAATCGAACCGGAAATTTCTCCTGAAGCTCTTGAAGAAGTGGAAGATCTCGATCCAACTGCTGAAACTTCGTCCGAGATGGACGAGAAATCGGCCGAGGTTGAAGAAAATCCAGTTGAGTTGGGAAAGATTTCATGTGTGGATTATCACCCTGACATGAAACTTGTCCCAATATTTGAAGAACTTTGTAAGGTACTTGCTCCTACTCCCTTTAAATTTCTAGATCTCTTCAGGGATGCACCGAAGAGTTGGAGGTATCTTCCAAAAGAACCTCCTAAGATCAAGATGAAACCTCCCTTGAATTTGCTGAAAGAAGATACTCCTTGGACTGAAAGGAGCGGAGTTAACAAGCACTTCACCGCTAGGGCAACGAAGTGTTATTTGTTCAAGTATGGGGTCACCCAAGTTAGAGATGGGGAAGCTAAGTGGATTCTCAAGAAGCTGATTTCCCGATCCAGGAAAGGATGGGATGCAAAACTGAGTTATGTTCCACGGAAGTATAGGAAGACCGATAGGATTCCGGTGAGAACTAAACCATACAAGCTTGTACACGGGAGATCCTACCATTTGCCGGTGAAATTAGGAACCGGAACCTTCTTGGAAGATTTTTATGATGGATGTGATGAGCACTCTAAGATATTCGAGGTACATTGAGTAAATCCATGAGGAAAGGTCCAGCTAGCGACCTTAAACCAAGCGCTTCTTGGGAGGCAACCCAAGGATTACAGCTCAAGAGCTACACTGGAAGGACAAAAGTTCGAGAAATTGAAAGGACGGAGCTTGACTGAGACACATCTCCGGTGCAGTCACATGACCTCGACCGAGATGTTCTTCGCCAACCGAGATGGTCTTATCTAGGAGTTGTTTCTTATTTCTTTATGCAGTTCAGCTATGTCCGGTGAGTTCTCTTGTTTTTAGACTTATTTTGACCCATTGGGACAATGTGTCCCAAGTATGGGGTATTTATGTGTATTATTCAACACTATGTATGCTTGTATGACTCGACTTGATTATTTATGATCTTTCTTTATGCTCTAAGTTCTTATGTGAGATTAAATGCATGCATACAGGTTATTTGATTGAGAAAAACGTCAAAAACTGGTTAAGAAAAAAAATTTATGACCTCGACCGGGATGATTCTGTCCAAACGAGGTCAAGTACCTCGGATGACTTAGAACACCTCGACCGAGGTGGTTTAACTGAAAGAATTTTCGAAACGATTTTTGAGCTTCTTTTCTGGATATGACCTCAGTGATGATTTTGTTTGCAGATTGGTTTTAGAATCTTTATATGTTTGAAAGGTTTTATGATATGTTTAAGTTGCTAAATGCTTTGTTTGAAATTTTGGCATGTTTAATACTTTGTTTTTATCAAAATTATGTTGAATTTGAAGGTTGACACCACATGATGAGTTCTATCACATTCTTCTTGGGATGATTAAGGCAATTCATTCTCTTCTTTTCTTCTTCTTGATCATGCTTAGCCCCTCATATACATATTTGTCTCCCTTTACCTATCCGGGAATTTGGAAGCAAGCAAAGAAAAGCAAGTGAAAATGAAGTTGAGATGTTGGCTGAAAGTGTTACAAAGAAAAAAATAGGTCTGGGGAAGTCAATCGTGATGATGAGTAACCCGGCACCATTCACATAGCCGGGTGTTTGTGTCTTGCCAAAGTCGGATTGAGCGATATTCCTAACGGGCCATGGTATGTGCATCAAGGGTTTGAGGCATCTCGAGAAATTGATGATTGTTGATCTCCTAGGCTTCGGTTATTGTGCACCTCTGTCCATGCATCCCAAAAAGTAAAGTAAAATAAGCAAAGCTTATTGGTGGATGATGTTGTGATACAAGGAAAGTGAAGTAAGATCTTTTTCCCGGATTCTAGCACCACATTCCCTATCTACATCCCACCCCTACACGTTTCTCGACCTCGTTTGGAAAGCCCTTGAGACCTCGAGCTTGTTATTTGACTTGGTGGTTTAAACTAGATTATACATGATTAATTTCGATAATTATGATTTATTATGCATTCTATGATTTTATGCAAAGATGAACAACTTTCCTATATTTATAAAATATTTTGATCATGTCTTGATTTTAATTACCATGAAGCATTCTCTTAGAGTGATCTATGAGTGAAGCACACCACCAAAAATGTTTTGAAATACTTTTCATTGATTTTTCTGACTTATAATCCATTCTATCTTGTACTTAAGATTTGGAACTTGCTTGGGGACAAGCAAGGGACAAGTATGGGGTATTTTGATAACATGAATTATAGTCTATATTTTGAGGCTGGTTTAGACGTTTTATCTTCAATAATCTGCATGTATGGATGTATATTATGTGATTATATTGTTCTTTCATCTACCTTTACTGGAATCGAGGTCTACACCAAGTTACGTTGTAATTGTAGGTAAAATCGTACATTTTGGACTAAAATGAAGCTATGAAGCTAAGGATTCATAGGAGCTACATTTTGGAGCTTAAAAGAAGGACTCAGGAAGCAAGGAATTAATGAAGAAGATTTACTTTGGACCAGAATTGAGAGATTTCACATTCAGCTGAGATTCACCTCGGTCAGCTACAGTGTCACCTCGACCGAGGTGATCTTGAGGAGCGTCTCGACCGAGGCGAACACTCTAGCGCCGGCGAGATCATATTTTTTTGGATGAGATCTTTTATTTTTGGAAAGAAGATATCTTATATTTTTGGGCTAGATTTCTGGAAGTAAGATCTTATTTTTGGGAGATCTATTTTAGAGATATGGATATATTTTATAGGAAATTATCTTTTTAAGATATTATTATCTTTGGAAGATAATTCTCCTATATAAAGGGTTGGATTTTCCACAATTCAACCATCTTTGGATCCTGAGATCTTTTGATCTAATATTTGGATCATCAATTTTTAGGGATTTTCTGGAGATTTGGAAGAAGGACAGAAGTTGAAGGAAGGAAGGAAAATTGAAGATCAATCAAGGAAGGATTGATAGTTGAGATAGCTTTTGAGGGAGTTTGTAAGATTTTCTTAGATTCCCTTTGGTTTATTGTCTTGTGTGATTTGTGATTTGAGGAACGCTAATTTGGTGTTTATTCGATTAAGTTATTGAAGCCTTTTTCTTAAGGTTTACTTGTTCGAATATTCATTCCTTTCCCTTTTATTCGATTATTCTTTTCATGTTGATGAGTGGCTAAATTCTTTGTGCGATTCTAGGGTGATTGGCTGAAAGTTGTGGGAAAGACGATGATAGAATGATCTTAATCCCAGTAGGACCCTGAAAGCTCGAGTCTTTAACCTTAACCCTAGAACATCTCGCTCAGTCGATGAACATTTCGGCCGGGGTGGAACTTGACTGACCGAGGTGACCTTTTCTTATCTGAAACTGAGAGTTAAGTGTTATAGTTTGTCAAATCCTATTCTTATTGCACATTTCATGGTTCAAAGCAAACCTAGGATGAGACTTACCAGGTGATTCCTTTGTTTGTTTACCCATGATCATAAGTGTAGGTAATAAAGGTTTATCCTTTATTGGGGTTTGAGTGTGCCTTCATCCCATCGTTGTGAGTTGGCCTGAGACTTACCCGGTAAAGGTTGATTCTATTCCCTTAGGTGGTGTGTTGGTTTGAGATTATAGTTCCTTTCCTTAGTACCTTGTGACTTACCCGGTAATTGGAGCTTTGGTTTGGGATAGTGAGTAGTGAGACTTACCCGGTGATCTATTCCCACCTTAGAAACACCTTCCCTTTGCAAAATCTCAGCTTTGTCCGCTTATCTTGAGATCTTGAGTCTGAACCACAACTAGATGCTTTATTCCCTAGAATTTGCATTTTCCCCTTATTTGACCTTATTATCATCTTTGATTGCTTTAATTGCTTTTGTGATTATTAATTACATTGACAACCAATTATGTGCTTTGTTTCACCTAAGTCCCTGAGATCGACCCCCGGAATTCTTGCTTTTTACTATAATTGATCCGTACACTGCGGGTTCGCATCCTTGTTTTAAGCATATTTCTTGGGATATAAATTTAAATCTTGCACACACCGTTTGGAGCGAACACAAGACACTACGTTTGGGACGATCCATACCTTTGGAAGCATTGTAGTTATCAGGAATACGCTGTTGCATCCCGGACAATGAGGTACAATATGTCCTTAGATTCTGTCATTCTGAAGCATGTGGGGGACATTTTGGGGCCAATAAAACTGCTAGGAAAGTTCTAGATACGGGATTCTTTTAGCCACACATCTTTAGAGACGCTTTTGCGTTTTGCAAGGTGTGTGATAGGTGCCAAAGAGTAGGTAACATCTCTAGGAGAAATGAAATGCCTCAATCTTCTCTTATATTTTGCAAAATTTTCTACTTTGGGGAATAGATTTCATGGGGCCTTTTCCTACTTCTTTTGGGCACACTTATCTCTTACTTGCGGTGGACTATGTTTCCAAGTGGATGGAGGCAAAGGCCACCAAAACTGATGATTCTAAAGTGGTTGCAGCTTTTCTTAAGGATAATATTTTTGCAAGGTTTGGAATCCTGAAGGCTTTGATAAGTGATAGGGGCACCCATTTTTGCAACAAGACAATCACCGCTCTCCTTAAGAAGTACCACATCCACCAACGAGTATCAACGGTCTACCATCGACAAACAAATGGTCAAGTGGAGGTGTCCAACCGGGAAATCAAAACCATTCTTGAAAAGACGGTTTCTCCCGGAAGGAAGGATTGAAGTTTAAGGCTAAATGACGCTCTATGGGCTTACCGGACAACATACAAGACTCCTATAGGGATGTCTTCATTCCAGCTTGTGTTCGGAAAAGTTTTCCATCTTCCGGTTGAGCTTGAACACAAAGCATGGTGGGCGGTGACTAAGTGCAACATGAATGTAGAGGAGGTAGAAGAGTTCCGGAAGCTCCAATTGCAAGAGCTGGAGGAGTGAAGGCTCGATGCGTATGACCATGCCACTGCATACAAAGAGAAGACAAAAGTGTGGCATGACCGGAACATTCTCCGGAAAGACTTCAAAGTAGGTAACAAAGTTCTCCTTTTTCAATCTCGTTTGAAGCTTTTTGCAGGCAAGTTACGGTCAAGGTGGAAAGGTCCGTACGTGATAGCTGAATTATATCCCCATGGCATTGTGGATCTTTATGATCCATACACGTACAAGATATTCAAGGTCAACGGACAAAGGCTCAAGCCCTACCTTGAAGGAGTGAAGAATGACCCCATTGATGAAATGGTGTTGGAGGAGGCCCAAATAGAGAAGTAGGGTCCTTACGTCGAGCCAACAATGTAAAACAAAGGCGCTAATCGGGAGGCAACCCGAGAGAATAAGAAGAGGAGTTTCTGTCAAGAAAACCGCCCCTACGGCCCCATGTCACCGCCCCTGCGGTGACAACCCTACCTAGTGTTGCCCCGACGTTGGGTCTGCGTCTGCTACAACTCTATCACCACCCCCGCGGTGACATCCCCACGCCCCTGCGGCGACCACTCTTGACAAGCAGCCTCAGTTCCGCCCCGACGCTGGGTCTGCGTGTCCCTCTTCCTTGTCACCGCCCCAGCAGTGACAAGCCCCCGCCCCTGCGGGTTTACCTAGAAAAGAAAATAAATATAAGAAATCTCAAAAGACCCTACACCTACCCCACCAACGTCTCTCCCTCCTCACCTACCACTCATTCTCCCTCGATCTCTCACTCTCTCAAGCCGACGCCCCTGCGCCCCCAACCAACTCTCACCAACCACCTCAGACGCCCCTGCGCCACCTCTCCGATGCCACTACCAAACCCACCGACGCCCCTGCGCTGCCACCCTCTTCCATCTCACAACCACCACCACCCTCAATCTCTCCAACCTCAACCCTAAGAAAATCCCACCACCAACACTCACCTTCAACCACCGACGATACTCTCCACCAGCCAGAAGCAATTGGAAAGCACCCCAGCTCCACCACCGGCAAAGCTGTCACAAAATCACCTTCAGCATCTTCTCCCGCCCCTGCGCCTGCAAGCTTCCGCCCCTGCGCCACACCGCCCCTGGGGATCTCACAGCCGCCCCTGCGGAAATAGCAACAAAGGGTTCGTCTCTTTCTTTGTTTTTGAACTTTCTGATTCCTTTGCTCAATTCTTGGCAAGAAATGGAACCCCAAAGGAAATATAAGATGTCCGAGATTGAGAAGACTCGCTACGTGATTGTGCAAGACCGGATGGTGTATGCAACCCGGTTTTTGCACATTCCGACGTTGGAGAAGCTGGACATGTTGGAGAGCATGCAATCTTTCCTCACCAACACTGGGCTCGGGGACTTTCTGAATAAGAGTGCTCCCACATACTCCAAGCTCAGCAGACAGTTCATCGCCACCTTCACCATATAGAAGGAGGATCATGTGTAAGTTGGGATTTCCTTCAAGTTCAACAAGAAGAAGTACACACTTGACTACCTCCAGCTGCAGGAGGCCTTTAGGGTGACTCTCAACCCCTGTGACAAGTGGTGGGAACCCATTCCGACACCGGACCTATGCGAGTTTTGGCAAGCTGTCACCGGTTCCGAGTTTCATGCCGGGGGTGAGTATTTCAACAAACTCACTCACCCTTGCTTGAGGCTCCTCTCCAAGATCATCATGAGTGCCTTCTGTGGACACAAGGAGGAGAACAAGGTTGCTCTTAAGCACCTTCCATTGTTGTACGCTTGCCTCCCGACGAGTGAGGCGGTGCCGGATTGGCCGTACCTCTTCCTTACCGCTATGAAGCGGATTAGGAAGAACGAGCCAAGAGA
Source organism: Fagopyrum homotropicum (assembly GCA_033239125.1). Taxonomy (NCBI): domain Eukaryota; kingdom Viridiplantae; phylum Streptophyta; class Magnoliopsida; order Caryophyllales; family Polygonaceae; genus Fagopyrum; species Fagopyrum homotropicum. Next base: position 120,322,299 of record BSWB01000003.1, read on the forward strand.
TATTGTTGGCAGTGGGGTGATCTCCTTGATTGCCGAGCAGGTGATGGACCTTTCTAATCTTGAGGATGGGATGGCAGTCCCATTCTACATGGAAGCGTTACTACGGAGGTGCAAGCTCCTCAAGCGGGATGGGGAGAATCTATTTTGACTTTCTTTTGCAGATGAGAGCCATATCACCTACTTACCACGGCCCTTACCCTTTGGATATGAGCTCTCCGAGCTCTACATCCCGAACGATCCGTTTGTGCCGAGGCGGCCTCAGGTGGCCATTGTGGAGAGACATGCTGCGAGCTCCAACCGGGCTCATTACGAGGACCACATGCCCATCCCGGACGATGAGGAGATGCCTACTGTAGCGGGAGATGATGGCCCTGAACTTAGGAGCCTCCAGGCTCAGATGGATGCCTTGACCACTCAGCACCAGGCTTGGCAGACCGAGTATCAACGGACCATGCTGGAGTAGCAGCAGACTTGTCAATCCAGCTTTGCCACATCCATGACGGCCCACTTTAACCGGCGCCAGGATGCTTGGCAGACAGCCCAACAGCAGCAGCTTGAGGCTCAGCAGTTGGCTTGGCAAGCCAAGTTTAAGACCACTATTGGGGGGCGGCTGTCCGCTCAGCAAGACCGCCTCGACGACATCTACCGCCGGCAGGAGCACTTCTTCCGCCACTTCCCATATCCCCCAAAGGAGGGTCCGGATGGTCCAGCCGGACCATCCTATTAGTGGGTGTCATCTCTTTCCCTTCTCCACCATTAGTCTTTTCTTTCATTGCCACTTTGAGGGCAAAGTGTGCTTCAAGTATGGGGGAGGGAATATTATCTTGCATTTATAGTTTTTGAGTTGTTTGAGTTTAATGATTGTTTGAGTTTGTGAGTTGTAATTCAGTTTATTATTCAGTCAAAAAAAAACAAAAAGAGAAAATGCCAAAGAAATTGAAAAAGGCATGAAAAATCCTTGGATAAACCGAAAACCCGAAAGGGCGGTTTAGGCAAAAAGAAGGTAGTCCGACCAACATTAGGTTGGTGCAAAAATGGACTTGAGGGATGTGAGGAATCAGTGAGATCATCAAGAAAAGAAGAAGAGTGGCAAGGTAAAAACCCGAAAGGGCGCCTTGGCAAAATGAGCAACACCGAGTGTAGGTTCTCCTTCCGACGTTTGGCGGCATAAGAAGGGGAGTTATAAGGATGTTGTCCGGGTAGGTCACTCTTGGAGCAATAAGGATGGTAGTTTTCTCACTTTCTTCTCACTTTCTCTCTTTTCCCTTCTTTCTTTCTTGGGTTCTCTATTGTTTCCGTTATCTATGTCTCTGCACCATGCTTCCCGAGGCTTTTTAGTTCTGAACTATTGTCATATGTGTTACTCGGGACGAGTAAAAGGTCTAAGTATGGGGGACTTTGATAGGTGATGGAATCACTATCATTTAGGTTAGCTTTTAGAGTCTTTTCATTGTATTAGAGTCGGTTTGTGCTACTAACTTCTTAATCCAAAAGAAGATTAAAAGAAAGTTAGAAGCACTTGGGAGTTGAAGACCATTCACGAAGACAAGCTTCTGGTGCCACACCGCCCCTACGGGTGACACTACACTCCGGAACGCAGTGTGCGCCTTCGCCAGCGGCTGGAACCAAGATTGTCACCGCCCCTGCGCCACCCATGGACGCCCCTGCGGACCAACCTGCGGAGCTGTGAAGCCGAAGAGCCAGTGTCACCGCCCCTGCGGTGACATTAGGCTGCCCCTGCGGCTCGACATCAAAAGCAAAAAAAAGATGAAGAGTCAGACGTTTGAAGAACATTAAAGATCCGCCCCTGCGGAATTGCTAGGCCGCCCTAGCGGCCATGAAGAACACCAAGTGTTTTGGCCTAAACCGCCCCTACGGCCCTGAAGTCTGCCCCCGCAGTTTAGCGTCAAAGACTTTACTCCGGTTGTTTGCTAGCGTAACAACAAGACTAAATGACTAATTGGCGAATAGGCTAGCTCTTCGAAACTGCAAGTGTGAGCACCACCTGAAGTTAGCTAGCTTAACAACAAGACTAAATGACTCAGTATAGTCTTGCCCAAGACGTTGATGGAATCCTTTAGCCACTAACCTTGCCTTGTGTCTGTCAATTGTGCCATCTGCAATATACTTAGTACAAAAAAAACCCATTTACATCCTACCAAATTAATATGAGTAGTAAGAGAAAATAGATCCTAGGTCCTATTTGAGGAAACGGAACCATACTCAGCCTGCATGGTCAACCTCAACTTCGGGGTTTTGAGAGCGTGGGTGATTGGGTAAGGCTCAGGAGAGGGAAATGAAGCAAGGGAAACAGTGAGGTTAAGCTTTTGAATAGGCTTTTTGAAATTATTGCGAGAGTGAGTGACTACGCACTCCCTGGGAATAACAGAAGGTGATGGAGGTAGATGAGTGATAAGGATATTTTCTTAGGTCGTTTATATCCTATGAAAGTAATTTCCGAACTCAATATTAAAGCAAGTATAATGATTAACTAAGGGTCGAAACCAAGAGAGATAGAGAGTAAATAAAGCACAAATAAGATTAAACTATCAATTACACGTAACCAAGGGGGTTTGTGATTGTTAAAGTGACAAATAGGCAAAGCAAACAAGAAGTTGATTTCAATGATTTTAAGAAAACATTGCAATTGACAATTATCCGCTTCAACATAAGATATGGTTGATCATTGTTTTCATGAAGTTTATTCCGAAGTTTTTTCTCATCTCGATCGTATTTAAATACATGTAAAACCAGCCCCGATATTACTTATTGTTAATCCTAACTCGTACACCTACAGAATTAGATTTTGACAACACCGTTCAAATAAAGATAGAATGACACATGAATTAGAAACAACGCGTTACTAAAATCATGTGGTTATGTTCCACTCACAAATTACACCTGCAACCCGCCTATGTAAACGTGTTTGCTACTAGAATGATGACCCAAACCCGGAACCACAATTCTAGCACATTGGATAAGACCCAAGTACCTTGATGGCCAAACTAGATAAAGGGTGAGATACAATCAAGAAGTTAAGCACAAGAATATAACACAAATCATTATGGAATAACAACTTCAATTATATAACTTACAATCAGATCTATGTCGAGAGCTTCCAATGTCAAGCACAACTAAAGGTGCTTAGCCCTCCATAACGAACAAAACAAAACAAAGAAAATAGGAGAGTGTTTTAGATGTGATAAGGCGAAAATGAGATGATTCTAACACTATCCTAGCATCTCTATTTATAATACTTAGGATACTAAATTGCAGTAAATAGGCAGCCTAAACCGTCACTTTAAAGTGTCATAAAGTGAGAGTCTAAACAACCTAATTTATTATGACTATTGCGTGACCGGGGGCGCAACATCTGGGAGCCGCGGGTGTGGTTTAGTACAAAACAACACAAGACGCTTCATCTTCATTTTGGCTGCGGGTTCGGGTTCTTCACAGTTCTTGAAACGCTTATGACTCTTCAGTTTTAGACTTTTTGTTGTCTAGCTGCGGGCACGGCCCAGTGACTGCGGGTGCGGTGACACAATCGCTTGAGCTTCATCTGGTCCGCTGGAAAGGGTGCGGGGGCGCTGGCATTGGTCTTCAGGTGCAATCACCGCGGGCGCAACTCAGTGTTGCCGCGGGTGCGGTAACATTGTTATTGTGGACTCTAAAGTCACCGCGGGTGCGGCACAGTGTCGTCACGGGCGTGGCGATAGGAGTCTTCTGGACTCTAAAGTCACTGCGGGAGCGGCTCGGTGTCGCCACGGATGCCGTGACAGGGTGCCTCTAGACTCTGCAGGCCCGCGGGAGCAACTCAGTGTCGCCGCGGGTGCCGTGACAGGGAGCCTCTGGACTATGAAGTCGCCGCGGGCGCGTCACAATGTCGCCGCGGGCGCGGTTCTTCAACAAGGACTTCATCTTGGACTTCTCTTTGCTTCCCTTCTTCTTCCAACTGTTGCTAGATCTTTGGATTTCTTCATTGCTCAGTTCTTCAGCTGGATTTACATAGTTGGTTACAAAATACAACCAATTGACTCTAAAAACATACTCAAACTACCTAAATAAGATAGTGATTCCACCACCTATCAATGAGGTGGTTAGGTTGGGAGATATATGGAAGAGGATTAATTGTGGTACATTGAGAGGAAGGATCATTCGTAGAGGTAACAGTGGTGATGAATGCAGGAAATGGTAAGAAAAGAGAGAGAGAGAGGGGGGGGGAGGTACTTGAGGAGGGAAGGGTTACGAGTATAGGATTTGGGTTGTGTATAATGGGAAGGCCAAAACTGGACCACGTGGTAGGATGATGAGAAGGAGATGACGACGTGCATGGGACAGCTTGGTGTAGGGCATCTCATGTTCTACAAATTTAACATGGCGAGATATATAAATACGTTATGGGTCCATGAATTGATAGGCATCTTGAGATGATGAGTAGCCAATAAACACACACGCAATGGATTTGGGCTAAAGTTTGTGAGAGGTATATAGATGTAACCAAGGAAAGCATAGACATCCAAAGCTCTTAAAATTGACATACTTTGGATGCACACGTGTGCGAAGGTAGTAGGGAGATTCATTTTATACTGTGGGCGTAGGGAGCCGATAATTGAGATATGTGACCGTGATTATGGAAAGAGGTCAATGATCAAGGGGCCTACTAGAGAAAGTGAGCAATGAGAGCCCAATCTTAACTATGTGATAATGCCTGCGCTTAGAGAGTCCATTATGCTCAAATGACATAATAATATTTATAGCCATCAAATGAAGGAATTGGTGAACTCTATACATCAGAGAAGATAATTTCGAGAGGATAAGAAGAGACAATGACTTATAAAAAGGTAACTTGTGGTTGTTATTGATGTTGTAGAAAGTACAATCTGACTAATCATAAGTAAAACTGTTTATATCAAACTTGTTAACTAAGAAATGAAGAAAACTTGATGATGGATGACCAAGCTTGTGATGTAGTGATCCGGGACTAACTCGAAGACTAGAGTAGACAGATGAAGTTGAGTTGGGACACAAGTGAACACCATCCACACAAGGACCTTTAAAGAGCATTGTTTTGGACTTGAGGTCCTGCACAAAGAAAGAGTAAGACAATAAAGTAATTGCATAGTTAGAATCTTGTTTAAGTTTGGAGACAAAAATGAGATTTTTGGTCATTTTTGGAACATAGAGGGCATTAGACAAATTATATGGACAAAAGGAAGATGGAAGAGTAAGTATCCCAAAGTGTGTGATAGGGAGACCCTTACCATTACCAACAATCATGTCATTCGGACCAGTGTAGGCTTGATGCAATGCCAAATTGTTTAAATCATTAGTGATATAGAGGGGCGCACCATTGTCAAATAACCACGAGTTATCACTGTGATTACTGGAGGTAGTGGTGACGTTGGCTTATGGAAATATAGGAAAACAATCCGAGGAGGCAATTGATAACGTGATTTATGACGATATTTTAGGCACTTAATTAGATAGTTTTTCCCGTTATTCATGCACGGTTTGACATTGGTTCATGACGTTTTCGCTCAATTAATGCACATTTCTAGAAAAGACGTCTACACGACCTTTTATCGGTTTTGTAGGTAATTCGGGGATCTATTGGACATTAATCGATACATTCGAGGGTCAAGCCTCATGGTGGTACACATCCAAAGCTTTGAAGGAGCATAATTGGAGCAACAAAGGACACAAAGACCACTATTGGTGCAAGCAATGGAGCAACTCATGGCTAGACGATCATAGCATGCTTCTGCTGAAGAAAATCGGACCAACTGCCAGGAAAATCGGCCGATTTATTCCTCTGGGTCGATTTTCCTGCCTTTGACAGCTTAAGCCACGTGTCCCACGATCTCTTGATCCGGCCTTGCTCTTGGTGGAGAATATAAGTGGTCCTGCAAGCTGTTGCTGAGAATCTCTCCTCTCCCACATTCTCATTTACAGCCCATCGATTGGAGGCAAGAGGGGGGAGAAGAAAAACTCTCAAGGATTGAAGGAAGAAGAAGAACACCATTCTAGGAGTGATAACAAGTTTTTGAGTGATTTTGAGTTATTTTTGTAGTCTTGGATTGAAGAACTATTGCAAGGATTTGTTAGGAACGTTTTCGAACTTCATTTGAAGGGTCGTAAGTCTTGCTTAAACTTAGATTCAGCTGGGATTTATTGTTTTTACTTGCTTATCTTTCATCATCCATCTATGAGAACCATGTATGCTTGTATGATGATTTTGGATCTTGATATGCATATTATTGGCTAGTTTATTGTGATTCTGGAGGGATGGATTGATGGTTATGGCTTGGGTGATGATAGGATGGACTAATATTATAGTTTAGGATGATTTGATTTCACAAAACCTTAACCAGAGAGAAAAATCGGGTTGTTCATCATGCTAGATCGGCCGATTTTTATAAGATCCACCCGATTTTCTTCTCTGTTGATCTTTAATTGATGAATCTGTATGTTAGGGTGTTAGGTTGTTGAAATCCTAGGGTTTATTAAGCTTAATTTAGCTTAGGATCACCTAATGCTATCAACCTAAGTGAGGAAAGAGATCTACCCGATGATTTCCGATCTTAGATACCTAGAATGATGAACTATAGGTAGTAGTGAGCTTCATAAGCCGCTATTAGATCGAGTGTGCTAGGATTATTACTTGAGACTTCCCTATTCCGAGACTTACCCGGTAAGGAGAGGGTTGCCACTTAAGTAGTATCCGGTTTGTGTAGAATTCCCTACTTTAACCCCTTGAGACCTACCCGGTAATAGGAGTTAGATGCGGGACTAGTGAAGTGAGAGACCTACCCGGTAATTGCCTCTATTAGTGAAGCACTCTTTCCCAACACCGCAGCTTGTCCTTAGAATCCTTAGAACCTTGAGTCCAATGCCATAACCGGAAATCTTGACCTCTGGAATCCACTTTTCTCTCTTGATCATAAATTTTGTGCTTGTGTTACTTGTTTACCTTGCTATCTTGAGTTGTTAGATTGTTTCATTATCTTGCTTGATTTGTGATCCTTGTTTGATCACCACAAAAACCAACCAAAAACATCATGATTTTCATTTCTTTATTTCTTTCTCCTTTCTTAGACTAGATCCACACTATCTATGACCATTGTTTGACTCGATTTCACCTTAGTCTTTGTGTTCGACCTCGGAATACTATCCCTACTACAAACGTCCCGTACACTGCGGGTTCGCTAGGAGTTAGGAGAAATATATCGATTTTATAAATTTAAGGCTTATTGCATGCATCTATTCCTAAGCGTAACAAGTTTTTGGCGCCGTTGCCGGGGACTAGGTCTAGATTGAGTCTATTCGTGTTTGTTTATAGTGTAGATCTTTCTTGTTGCTTTTGATCTCTCTTTGGTTTGTGTCTTTGCTTTTCAGGACATCTCTTACTCTTTAGGTGTATGCGAAGATCTCGTGGCAAGGATTTAGCTCCATTCGATCCCGAACCGGAGGAAACCCTTATATCTAGATCCAAGAGCATTAAAAAGGGAAAAGAGATGGCCGGAAGAGATCTCCAAGCTGAATTGGATGAGGCCTTAGAGCAAATAAGGCTAAGAGATGAACTCTTGGAGGAAGAAAGGAGACTTGCCAATGAGAGGCAAGAAGCAACTAGGAGGGAGATTGATGAGATTAGGCAAGCCCTTGTACAAGGAGAGCTTAATCGTCAACAACCTCCACCTCCTCCACCACCATAACCGCAGCCGGCGGCGAATGTTAGGGTTGTACCCATTGCTATTGAAGAGCCACAAACCTTAGGGAGACGTATGGATCCGGCACAAAGAGCACACCGTCCGGGTGTGAACTTAGGAGATCCCGCAGCCCACAACTACGAACTCTGCCCTCAAGTTCTACAAATGATCCGGCATAATCAATTTGGAGGGATGGAAGGAGCGTCTCCTCATCAACACTTGATGAACTATGAGATTTTGATGGAGACTCTTAGACCGCCAAGATTGGAGAGCAACAACCATAAGGTTAGGGCTTTCTCCTTCTCTCTTAAGGACAAAGCCTTAGCTTGGTATCAATCTATTCCACAAGGGCGAGTTGGTACTTGGGAGGAGATGACAACCGAGTTTTTGACTAAGTTCTTCCCACCTTCCAAGACTACCGAGTTAAGAGGGAAGATCAATGCCTTCGTGATGAAGAATAGAGAGAGTTTGTTCAAGTCTTGGGAGAGATTCAAAGACCTTCTCCTAGATTGTCCACACCATGGCATACCGAAAATTGAGCTATTGGAGATCTACTTCAAGGGACTTGATGAAGATAGCCAATTCAAGCTTCAATCTCTTTCCGGTGGGACTTTCATGGAGAAGCATGTGGATGATGCTTGGGAGTTTGTAGAGAAACAGGCTCTAGTGATTGAGAAATACTCCCATAGGAAGAGTGAAGGGAGAAAGGCGGGAGCATATGAGGTGAGTGAGGTCACCATGAGCAATTTCAAGCTTGACGCCATCAACAACGAGCTAAAGTTCTTGAGGGAGTTGTGTGCTACAACTTTGAAGAATCAAGCAACTCCTCAAGTGCTTCCACAAGCTAATTTGTCTTCCAAGGAGGAGGATGTGAATTACATGGGAAGGGGCAATTACAACAACTATCAAGGCCCAAGGAACTTCAACAACAACCGGCAATTCAACAATTACCGGCCCAACCACAACCATCCCGGGTTTTCCTATTCTAACCCGGAAGGAGCCTTGAACCCTCCCGCTTCCACAAGCACAACTCCACCACCAAAAGCTTCACAAGAACCTCCACCCGGATTTACTCAACCTCCAAAGGATAGAACTGAAATGATGTTTGAGCAATTGCTTGGAAGGTTGAGTGGTCTTGAGAGCACGGTGACTTCCATTTCCAAAGCTCAAAAAGTGTTGGAAGCACAAGTATTCCAAAAGGCGGGTGAAGCCCATAGAGATCCGGGAAAGCTTCCCGGAAGGATCGAAGACAACCCAAGAGGCCAAGTGTTGGCCATTACAACAAGGAGTGGGTTGAGCATGAAGGATCCTTTGCCCAAGGAGAATGCTAAAGGGAAGCAAGTGGTGAATGAAGAAGAGCCGTTGCAAGAAGATGGAGGCAAGAGCAAGGATGTTGAGCCGACATATGTGGCACCGCCTCCATACAAGCCACCACTACCGTTCCCACAATCACGAGCAAGAGCTCGCTTGGACAATCATTTTAGTAAATTCCTTGAACTTATGTCTAAATTGCATATTAATATTCCGTTCATGGATGCTATCTTAGGTATGCCGGCATATGGCAAGTTCTTGAAGGAGATACTCTCCAACAAAAGGAAGTTGGAGGAGTATGGGGAGATAAGGATGACAAAGGGATCCTCGGAGTTGATTCAAACAATGAAGGAGGAGATGCCTCCTAAGCTAAGGGATCCGGGATCCTTTTGTGTGCCAATCGGAGTAGGAGAAGTGAAGTATGACACCCTATGTGATCTTGGGGTAAGTGTAAGCATCATCCCGCTTGCACTTTGCAACAAGGTTGGGCTAGGAGAGCCAAAGCCGGTCAAGATGACCCTTTACATGGCGGACCACTCAATCACTCATCCGGTTGGAATCTTGGAAGACATTCCGGTGCAACTAGGGAAGTTCTATGTGCCCATAGACTTCGTTGTTTTGGACATCCCGGTGGACTATCCGGTTCCTATCATCTTGGGGAGACCTTTCCTAGCTACTTCCGGATGTCTAGTAGATTGCAAGAATGGGACTCTCTCCTTCAACATTGGAGAAGAAAACATCAAGTTCAAACTGTCCACAATGATGAAAGGGCCAACCCTTGATGAAGATGTATTCAACATAGTTGAGGAAGAGGAGTCTAGAGAGGTTGTGAGCTCAATCTAGCTCAAAGATCCACTTGAGAAGGTTCTTAGCTCAAGCTTGATGGAGGAAGGAGTTGAGGAGAGTAGCAATGAAGTAATCAAGGCCTTGAAGGCATTGGACGAGCTACCAAGTGTTGGATTTGAAGTGCTAGAGAAAGAGAGAAGCAGGCAGAAAAATCGTCCTAACTGGGCCAAATCGGCCGATTTTTGGCCTTGTGCTGGAGTTTCATCCAGTTCTGCAAAAACAGAAACTCAGATCGACCCACCCTCAGGAAAATCGGCCGATTTTTCTGACTGGGCCGACTTTCCTGAGTCTTTTCAGCATCAACCACTTGATTGTGAGCAATCATCAAGGGACTTCAAGGAGGCTTCCATGGCTTTGCAATCATCTCAACCTACATTGTATGGATCGTCTCCAACCGAAAAAGGTCCTCCTCAACTTGATCTTAAACCTCTCCCTTCTCATTTAAAGTATGCTTTCCTTGGTTCAAATTCTACTTATCCGGTGATTGTGAATGCATCTTTGAATGATGATGAGCTTAATAGATTGTTGAATGAATTAAAACTGCATAGAAAGGCAATAGGATACACCATTGATGACCTTGTTGGCATTAAGCCCTCTTTGTGCATGCATAAGATAATGATGGAAGAAAACCATAAACCCTCTATTGAACATCAAAGAAGATTGAATCCTATAATGAAAGAGGTAGTCAAGAAAGAGATCATTAAGTTGCTAGATGCGGGAATTATCTACCCTATCTCGGATAGTAAGTGGGTTAGTCCCGTTCATGTAGTTCCTAAGAAGGGTGGGATGACCGTAGTGACCAATGAGAACAATGAACTAATCCGACTAGGACGGTTACGGGGTGGAGGATGTGCATTGATTATATGAAGCTTAACATAGCCTCTAGGAAAGATCACTTCCCTCTCCCTTTCATTGACCAAATGCTAGAGAGGTTAGCTCAACATTCTCACTTTTGCTACCTAGATGGTTATAGCGGATTCTTCCAAATCCCTATCTACCCCGATGACCAAGAGAAAACCACATTTACATGTCCATGGGGAACTTTTGCATATAGGAGAATGTCATTTGGGTTGTGTAATGCACCCGCCACCTTCCAAAGGTGTATGATGGCTATTTTTTCGGAATACATTGAAAATATCATGGAAGTGTTCATGGATGATTTCTCTGTTTATGGTTCTTCCTTTGATAATTGCTTGGCTAACTTGTCATTAGTATTGTAAAGATGTGAGGAGACAAATCTTGTCTTGAATTGGGAAAAATGCCACTTCATGGTAAGTGAAGGTATTGTGTTAGGACACTTGTTGTCTAACCGTGGCATTGAGGTTGATAGGGCCAAGATTGAAACGATAGAGAAGTTGCCACCACCTACCTCGGTGAAAGGGGTAAGGAGTTTCTTAGGGCATGCCGGTTTTTACCGGAGGTTTATTCAAGACTTCTCTAAAATTTCTAAGCCTCTTACTAACCTACTAATGAAGGATGTTCAATTTGTTTTCTCCAAAGATTGCCTTGAGGCTTTTTGTAGGTTGAAGAACGCTTTAATCTCCGCACCTATCATGCAACCTCCGGATTGGAGCCTACCATTTGAGATCATGTGTGATGCAAGCGATGTAGCCGTTGGGGCTGTTTTGGGGCAAAGGAAAGATGGGTGCACTCATGCCATTTATTATGCCAGCAAGACGCTAGATGATGCCCAACTCAATTATGCTACCACCGAGAAAGAGTTGCTAGTGGTGGTGTACGCTTTTGAGAAGTTCCGCTCATACCTTGTTGGAGCGAAAGTCATAGTGTATACGGATCATGCTGCGATCCGTTATCTCCTTACCAAGAAGGATGCAAAGCCTAGGTTGATTCGGTGGATCCTCCTTCTTCAAGAGTTTGATTTGGAAATCCGGGACAAGAAGGGATCCGAGAACTCCGTGGCGGATCACCTTAGTAGACTCCCACCGATGGAGCTTGATAAAGATGACATCCCGATTGATGACTCATTCTGGGATGAGCAATTGCAAATGGTGGAGGAGTGCCTGTTCCAAGTGTCTAGAGGGAGTGAGCCATGGTATGCCGACATTGTGAACTACCTAGTATGTGAGGAAGTGTCTCCCGGATTGACATATGCCCAAAGAAAGAAGTTCTTCAAAGATGTGAGGCACTACTATTGGAGTGAACCACTTTTGTTCAAGAGAGGGCCGGATGGAGTGTTTAGAAGATGCATACCGGAGGATGAGGTGGAGAGTGTGATCCGCCATTGTCATTCCTTACCATGTGGAGGGCATGCTAGCTCACACAAGACATGTGCTAAGGTGTTGCAATCGGGCTTCTTTTGGCCAAGTTTGTTCAAGGATGTGCAAAGCTTTGTGGTAGCTTGTGATGCTTGCCAAAGGACGGGCAACATCTCAAGGAGGAATGAAATGCCCTTGAACAACATACAAGAGGTGGAGATATTTGATGTGTGGAGTGTGGACTTCATGGGACCATTCCCCTCTTCATGTGGCAACGTCTACATCCTATTGGCGGTAGATTATGTTTCAAGATGGGTGGAGGCAATCGCCTCTCCTACAAATGATGCCAAGGTGGTGGTGCGGTTCTTCAACCGAGTGATCTTCCCTAGGTTTGGAACACCAAGGGTGATCATAAGTGATGGAGGGAAGCATTTCACTAATAGGAACTTTGGGGCACTTTTGGCTAAGTATGGGGTGACCCATAAGGTGGCAACACCTTACCATTCCCAAACTAGTGGCCAAGTGGAGATCTCCAACCGGGAGATAAAAGGGATACTTGAGAAGACGGTCTCTAGAACGAGAAAGGATTTGGCTATGAAGCTCGATGATGCCTTGTGGCCTTATAAAACCGCTTTCAAGACACCAATTGGCACCACTCCTTACAAGTTAGTCTATGGCAAGTCTTGCCACCTTCCGGTAGAGATGGAGCATAGAGCATATTGGGCTATAAGGTGGTTGAATTTTGACCTCAAGAAGGCCGGTGAGAAACGGTTGCTAGACATGAACGCCCTTGAGGAGATCCGGTTGGATGCCTATGAGAATGCCCAGATCTACAAGGAGAGGACCAAGCGTTGGCATGACAAGCGCCTCATCCCAAAGGAGTTCAATGAGGGTGACTTAGTGCTTCTCTTCAACTCAAGACTGCGGCTCTTCCCCGGAAAGCTCAAATCAAGATGGACGGGTCCCTATGTTGTGAAGAAGGTCTTTCCTCATGGAGCGGTAGAGATAGGAGGAGATCATTGTGGTAACTTCAAGGTGAATGGGCATCGTTTGAAGAAGTACATCCCGGAAGCCCCGGTGGAAGTGATTGCCCCACTTCACCTTGATTGAAACGCTCCCGAAATTGGTCAAGCTAATGACCTTAAAGAAGCGCTTAATGGGAGGCAACCCATTGGTACATATTTTTCCCTTTCTTTTTCTTGCTTTTGCTTGATCTTACTCTTGGTGTGCTTTGTTTTTCTTTTGTGTTTTTGGGTGCTAGATCTTGTTGATTGTCATATGTGATGAGATATTGGAGGTCATGTGAACACCTCATGGGACTGTTAAAGGTACAAGATCTAAGCACATGGACGAGGAGGAAATCACCCAGAAAAATCGGCATGTTCTTCATCCAGATCGGCCGATTTTCCTGGGCTGCTGGTCCGATTTTTCCTTATGTCAAGGAAAGTGATGATCTCCAATCAAGCATGGGTGGAGCGGACATGGAACTTGGACGGCTTGCGGTGCCAAGCACGGGTTCCGACACCATAATGAACATCGAGAGCTCTCTACCATCCTTGATCGATCATCCACCATCATCATTCAATGTGAACCGAAATACCAAAGCATCACCAATTTTACATTGTGAGGACTCTCTTTCACTTCTTTATTTAGTTTACACATTAGGGACAATGTGTTTCTAAGTATGGGGTGGGGTTTTCATGATCACTTGCATGATTAGCATCTAGGATAGTTTAATATTGTCACATGTTTCATTATGTCTTGCATTGTACATACATATTTCGAAAAATCCAAAAAAATCAGAAAATTTTAAAAAAAGATTTTAGTGCTTCTAAGCTTGGGAATGACCCTTATGATGAGATTGTCTTGTGAATTGGCTATGGATGGCCTTATGTGTTGAATAGATGAATGCATATGTGGACTTGAAGTACTTATCTTGAATCCTATGAATGATTTGTGATCATGAATGTTTGTCTTGATTGGATTGAGGATTGAAAGTCGAAATTATATGCTAGTTCTTGCACATCATTTAGGAGTGATTAAGGCAATTCATTTTTTCTCTACTTCTCATCTTGATCATGTTGTTTGAGCACCTCAATTGATGAAAAATTTGACCTCTTTTGACCCATCCGGGAATAGGAGCATGCTAGTGTGTTAATGTGTGTGAAAAGCAAGTGTGGGATGAAATGGTTGATGAAAGAATGATGTGAATGAAGTGCTGAATTTGTTGTGAAAGTGTAGACAAAAATATAGGTTTGGGGACGTTGGTTTAAATGACAAGTAACTCAACACACTTCACATAATCGGGTGTTGGTGCCTTGCCAAAGTCAAATAAACCGATAGTCCTAACGAGCTTTGGTATGTGTGCCCGGTGTGGATGCACCTCGAAAAATAGAAAAAGCCCGAGGACGGCTAATCACCAAGGTTTCGGCTTTTGTACACCAATGTCATTGTCTCAAAAGTAAGTGAAAAAGAAAAGAAAACAAAGAAAAGATGGAGAAAATTATACACTTGTTGGAAAGTTGAGCAAAAACAAAATTGTGGAGTTAGTTCCTTTCCCGGATTAGCATCACATGACTTAAAAATTCCCACCTAATCACAACGTTTCTTAGCCCCTTCTTTCCTAAGTCCTAATGACCTAAATGCATGTGTGTAAGGCTTAGTGATCTAGATTGGACATGCTCATGATCATCTTGACTTCTTCATTTTCACCTCTCATGCATGACTTCTAGTTAAGTATAATTGTCTTTCCATGCCTTCATTTATTTCATGCATGATTGCTTGTCCATTGCTATGAACATGACTATGAAGGTGATCCAATGCTAGAAGCACAATTCCAAAAAGATTTTGTTGTTTTTCTGCACTCATAAATCATGTCATCTCTTAGTCTATAGTTGGATCTTGCTCGGGGACGAGCAAATCTTAAGTATGGGGTATTTTGATAAAGTGATTTATGACGATAGTTTAGGCACTTAATTAGATAGTTTTTCCCGTTATTCATGCACGGTTTGACATTGGTTCATGACGTTTTCGCTCAATTCATGCATATTTCTAAAAAAGACGTCTACACGACCTTTTATCGGTTTTGTAGGTAATTCGGGGATCTATTGGACATTAATCGATACATTCGAGGGTCAAGCCTCATGGTGGTACACATCCAAAGCTTTGAAGGAGCATAATTGGAGCAACAAAGGACACAAAGACCACTATTGGTGCAAGCAATGGAGCAACTCATGGCTAGACGATCATAGCATGCTTCTGCTGAAGAAAATCGGACCAACTGTCAGGAAAATCGGCCGATTTATTCCTCTGGGTCGATTTTCCTGCCTTTGACAGCTTAAGCCACGTGTCCCACGATCTCTTGATCCGGCCTTGCTCTTGGTGGAGAATATAAGTGGTCCTGCAAGCTGTTGCTGAGAATCTCTCCTCTCCCACATTCTCATTTACAGCCCATCGATTGGAGGCAAGAGGGGGGGGAGAAGAAAAACTCTCAAGGATTGAAGGAAGAAGAAGAACACCATTCTAGGAGTGATAACAAGTTTTTGAGTGATTTTGAGTTATTTTTGTAGTCTTGGATTGAAGAACTATTGCAAGGATTTGTTAGGAACGTTTTGGAACTTCATTTGAAGGGTTGTAAGTCTTGCTTAAACTTAGATTCAGCTGGGATTTATTGTTTTTACTTGCTTATCTTTCATCATCCATCTATGAGAACCATGTATGCTTGTATGATGATTTTGGATCTTGATATGCATATTATTGGCTAGTTTATTGTGATTCTGGAGGGATGGATTGATGGTTATGGCTTGGGTGATGATAGGATGGACTAATATTATAGTTTAGGATGATTTGATTTCACAAAGCCTTAACCAGAGAGAAAAATCGGGCTGTTCATCATGCTAGATCGGCCGATTTTTTATAAGATCCACCCGATTTTCTTCTCTGTTGATCTTTAATTGATGAATCTGTATGTTAGGGTGTTAGGTTGTTGAAATCCTAGGGTTTATTAAGCTTAATTTAGCTTAGGATCACCTAATGCTATCAACCTAAGTGAGGAAAGAGATCTACCCGATGATTTCCGATCTTAGATACCTAGAATGATGAACTATAGGTAGTAGTGAGATTCATAAGCCGCTATTGGATCGAGTGTGCTAGGATTATTGCTTGAGACTTCCCTATTCCGAGACTTACCCGGTAAGGAGAGGGTTGCCACTTAAGTAGTATCCGGTTTGTGTAGAATTCCCTACTTTAACCCCTTGAGACCTACCCGGTAATAGGAGTTAGATGCGGGACTAGTGAAGTGAGAAACCTACCCGGTAATTGCCTCAATTAGTGAAACACTCTTTCCCAACACCGCAGCTTGTCCTTAGAATCCTTAGAACCTTGAGTCCAATGCCATAACCGGAAATCTTGACCTCTGGAATCCACTTTTCTCTCTTGATCATAAATTTTGTGCTTGTGTTACTTGTTTACCTTGCTATCTTGAGTTGTTAGATTGTTTCATTATCTTGCTTGATTTGTGATCCTTGTTTGATCACCACAAAAACCAACCAAAAACATCATGATTTTCATTTCTTTATTTCTTTCTCCTTTCTTAGACTAGATCCACACTATCTATGACCATTGCTTGACTCGATTTCACCTTAGTCTTTGTGTTCGACCTCGGAATACTATCCCTACTACAAACGTCCCGTACACTGCGGGTTCGCTAGGAGTTAGGAGAAATATATCGAGTTTATAAATTTAAGGCTTATTGCGTGCATCTATTCCTAAGCGTAACAACAATCACGATGGTAGGGTGAAGCGCACGATAAGTGCGTCATTAACAAAGGACATGACGAACTTGTCGGCACCATTGACAACGACCTTTGAATGGTTTAGGACCGCCTGAGTTGTCACTAGAAGGGCGGGGGGATATGATTGGTGTTGGGTATGTTGATTGTGTGTAGAAGAAGGAGCGTGTGACCATGAGGGTTGAGTAGAGGCCTTACCTTTGCCCTTGGAGGACTGGACTTGAGTAGGGAAGGTTGTCATCAAAGCGATACCAGGTTCCTTGTTATGAGTGGTATGCTTCAAGAAAGTTCATAATTTATGAGCTTTTCATGAAGTTATTCAAAGGAGATGGAAGAATTTGTGGCATTGATATCATACACCACTAGGAGGTACGACTTATCAAGACCTCGAAGATTATAGTATGTGAGATCTTCATTCGACACTAGAGAGTCCAGGGAGGTCAAGAGGTTGGCAAATCAAGTATTTAACGCATGTAATCAACGACAGTTTTGAGATCCCTTCACCATAACCCGTAAGTGATCCTTAACTTGCTTGACGTGACCACGAGACGGGTTGTCATAGGTGATGCAAAGAGCTTCTGAAACATCACTAGATGTTATAGCGGCGGTGACCGAGGTAGCAACATTAGAAGAGAGTGCCTCGAATGACACTGTAAATAAGCTTGTCTTGACGTAGAAAGGTTTTGCATGCATATTTAGTGTTTGAGCAGTAGAATGTGGTACCGCCGGAAGAAATGAATCAGGAGCAACGGTGGTGTTGAGTACGTACCCATCGATTTTGTAGCCTTCCAAGGTGCCAATAAGTTTTTGAGTCGAACTAATGTAGTTGGTAGGTTCAAGCTTAACGATGTTGGAAAGGATGATGATTATAAATGGTTTAGTTGGTTTGCGTGGGTTCGCAAGAGATGATGTGTGATCTGCCATGGATAGATCGAAGGTTATGTTTAGGGTTTTATATGAGAGCTTCGGATCGAGAAGTGTGATATCATATATAGAGGTACATAAAATGATAAATTGTATTGATGAAAGAGATGAGTATTAATACAACCATATAGAGAAGATATGACGAGATTTGATACTAATCAATTTCCTAGAATAACACTAACAACATAACAAAGTGATTAACTAAATCTTAATTAATCAATATCGTTTACACATTACACCATGCCAACCATGATCGTGCATATAAACTTCTTAAGAGGTCACTTATCTTGAAATTGCTTCGACTCAATCATTATAAAAGAAGAATTCTTGTTGACATAGTTAGCGACTCAATTCCTCTCTCAAACACTATAAAAGAAGAGTTCTTGTAGGATATGATTATTATCAATTGAGATTGAATATGCATTAACATTGTTGCGAGGATTCAAATTCTATAATGACTCAATAACTATCTTTTGGAAACTGCAAGCGTGAGCACCACCCGAACAATAACTAGCTTAACAACAAGACTAAATGGCTCAATATAGTCTTGTCCGGGATGTTGATGAAACCCTTTAGCCACTAATCTTTCCTTGTGTTTGTCAGTTGTGCCATCTACAATATACATAGTACAAAAAACCCATTTACATCCTACCAAATTATTATTTTTTTTCCTTATTATTTGGTTTCTATAATATCATCATTTAATTTGTAAATTTCACACTTGATCGGGCTGATCCCACTTCTTTGCTTCATCTTCCTTTGTTTCCGTTTGTGTGTTTGTTTACGGGCTTTACAATTAATCATTAAAAGCATCATTTTTTCCATGTTCAATCTCGGCCCTCTACTACGATTGAGTCTTGTAATTACTTACAAGACTTGATGTTCACGTTTAAACTCTCAATGTAAGTCTATCGTGGAATCGAACTACGATTTATTGGTGAAAAATGATAGTTTAAATAGATAAACACATACCTAAAAGATTTAACTAATTAGATAAATATGACAATATTAATAAAATATGTAGATACATAAACATAATAGATTTAAAGTTAATGGGTAAAGTAATTATCATTTTCGTTGATTGTATATACTTTTGTCTATTATCTTAGAAATGCAAAATTAGAAGATAACATGTATTAACATAAAACTATAACTTGAACAAACGGATGCACAAGAATGCACGTAAAATGAATTTACACAAGTTTCTCAGGATTCCATTCTAAAATTGATTAACAATAGGAGAAATAACACTAATACTTATATATTAGGTTCACCTAGTATCATATTATCTACCTGTGTAGACATCATCATGTAGACATGTGTTCGGAGCTTGCAAGAGCGGGTTCCAACGTGCTATTAAGTACTTGTGTAGACATCATCATGTAGATATGCTTGCCATCTTCGAGCCTAGAACTTCCGGGGCAAGGGCTCAAGCTATATGTGACCGGCTTAACCACTTGGAGTGCTTTCGGGTAGAGACGGATGGTTTCGAAGGAGGACGATGCCTCCTTTGGAAGAGTGATAAGTTTTATCTAAGCATCATCAACAACAACAAATATTACATTCATACTAGGATTTCTGAAGACAACAGTGTGTATCGTTTGATCGTATTTTACGCTCCTCTTGATCTTGTGAGAAGAAGATCAATCTGGACATATATTGATAGAAAGCTCATCACTATTTCCGAGCCTTTTATTTTTGGGGTGATATCAACTGCATCCGCTTACTTCATGAAAGACAAGGAGGTTCAGGGAAGCTTCATGAAGACTCATATGTTTTCAATGATCTTGTCTTAAATCATCGGCTAATTGATTTAGGATATATGGGTGCGGACTTTATTTGGGAAGATAGAAATTCGACTAAAAGGAACATCGTCAAGAGACTTGATAAAGCCTTTGTGAATCATGCAGGCCGTATAAAGTGGCCGAGTGCTCAAGTCAGACACCTCTCAAGGTTTTCTTCTAATCACTGCCATCACCTTATATCTTTGGATCCGAGCTTTTCGTGTAGGAAAGAGAAAAGACCTTTCATATTTGAGACAACATGAATGACTCATCAAGATTTTCAGCCTATGGTGGAGATGTATTGGTTTAATAATCCGGAGATAAGTAGGGCTCTTCCTATACTTAAAAATTCTCTCAATGTTTGGAATAGAGTTGTGTTTGGTAATGTGTTCCGCAGGAAACAAAAGACTATTGATAAGCTTATCAAGGTCCAAATCAAGATTTCCCATGGGAGTACAACTAGATTGCAAGATGAGGAAAGATGATTGAAAGTAGATATGGAGGGCATTATTCGCTCCAAAATGTGTGTTTATATGGGAGAAAATAGTCTTAAATGTATACCAGGAATAAAGCAAAATAAGCGAACCCGTAGTGTACGGATCAATCATAATACTAGTAAGTATTCCAAGGTCGAACACAAGGACTATGACAAAATCAAGTAACGGTATATAACTTTAGGTTGTAATGCAAATCTCAAGCAATAAAGAACAAGATATATGATAATCAGATAAAGGAATGTAGATTCTAGAGATCAAAGCATCCGGTTGTGGTTTCGACTCAAGACTTCTAAAGATAAACATGGACAAAGCTGAGGATGCTAAAGGAAGGCGTTTCTAAGATGGGATAGATCATGGGGGAGGTCTCATTATCCACTATCTCAAACCAAAGATCCTATTACCGGGTAAGTCTCAAGGATCCAGGTAAAGGAATTATACTCTCAAACAAACAGCTCAACCTAAGGGCATAGAACTAAACTTTATCGGGTAAATCTCAGGTTAACAAAGGAAAGGTGAAGGCACACTCAAACCCTAACAAAGGATAGACCCCTGTTGCCTAACACTCATCATCATAGGTAAACAAGCAAAGGAATTACCGGGTAAGTCTCTTCCTAAGCTTGAATATAAACCGGGAAAGGTACAACAACGATAAGATTTGGCAAACTATAACCGATGGTTCAAGATCGATCGGTCAGGGTTAATCTCGCTCTATTCTTGCTCAATCTCGGTCGAGATTCATTAAGAACAGTCCGAGCCGCTAATCGGAATAGGTTAAACTCAACTTTCAGGGTCTACTCAAGATAAAGATCTAGTCTTTCATCGTCTATACCACAACCTTCAACTAATCACCCTAGAATCGTAAGGGTTTTATCCAACAATCATCATGTTCAAAGCAATCAATATATATTCAATCAAGTTGTCAAGAAAAGAGAAATAAACACTCAACAAAAGGTTCTCAATTATCAAAGATGCAAAACAATCCAGCAAAGTATCAATAGTGTGTTCCAAAAGATGATAACAACAAATACTATCCTTCCAAAAAAAAACCTTACAAAGTGTATTTAAATCTTCTTCTTAGCCTTCAACTTCGATCTTCACAAGCTTTCGAATCCATGGATGCAGTCCTTCCATAATCTTCTTCCGTAAAGAGAGAACAAAGATCGCAACCTCCAACCTCCCTAGCTTAATATTCACCTTCCATTCTTATACAAAAACTTAGGGTAAGATATTTTATAACTCTTGGGTTGTGGGCCGTCGAACTCGATCAAGTCCAGTAAGGCATCTCGGTCGAGATAGTAACGGTCTCATCCGAGAATCTAACTTAGTGACATACTTTTCTTCGATTCTTCTTTTGATTCTTTCTTGCATCCATTTCCTAAGGTTCCTGCTCTTCTTCTTGTAGTCCCAAGTGCTCCATAATGCTGCTCACTAGTCCCCTCAGGCTTCAATGCTCCTTTTCGATCCAAAATGTGCCCTAATTCCTACAATTACAACCAAACTAGGTGTAGACCTCGATTCTTTTCAAAGTAGACAAATAATGACATAATCAATATGAATATATACTCATGCACGCAATATAATAAAGAGAAACCGTCAAAACAAATTCCAATACTTAGACTATAATTTATGTTATCAGGAATCCTTGAGCAAGAGAAAACCATATGGTTCCAAAAATCTAGAGAACATCGGCTGGAGCATGGTGATCGCAATACTAAGTTTTTTCATACGTTCACCATTATTAGAAGAGCCCGAAACAGAGTCATGGGCCTTTATTTGGATGGTGGAGTATGGATTGAAGGCCAGTTTACTTTTTAGAAACATGTTGTGGAGTACTTTAGTGATCTCTACAAGTTTGATGAGTCTCTTCTAGGCCAGAGGCACCTGGATACTATTGAGTTTCTCGCCATTGAGCCCGTTGATTGGCTACACATCTAGAGACTGGTCGAGATGGATGAAGTCTGGACTACTACTAGGAGTATGGAGGCCTATAAAGCTCCGGATGTCGATGGTTTTCAACCAGTGTTTTACCAAAAGTGTTGGAGCATTGTAGGAAGTTCTATCAAAGAAGAAGCTTCCGGATTTTTTAGTGATCAGAAGTTGTATCCTGGAAGTAACGATACTCTTATTTCCCTTATTGCCAAGGTGGGTAATTCGGAGCTTACTAGCTAGTTTAGACCCATAGCTCTTTGCAATGAAAGCTATAAGATCAACTCTAAGGTTTTGGTTCAACGCATGCAAAGCATTATCAGTAAGCTTGTGGGTCCCACTCAAGGTAGCTTTATTCCAGGACGTCTCATTCAAGATAATATTGTTCTTATGCAAGAAGTGGTTCATTCCATGAGGAGGAAGAAAGTTGGGAAACTGTGGATGCTACTTAAGGTGGACCTTGAGAAGGCTTATAATAGGATTAGATGGGACTTTGTTGAAGATACGATCATTGAGGCGGGTTTTCCACCAGAGTGGGGAAAATGATTTAGGAGTGTATTAGTACTACTAGGATGTAGGTTCTTTAGAATGGAGAAGTTTCTAAATAATTTGGCCTAATAGAGGGATTAGACATGAAGATCCGATATCACCCTATCTATTTGTTCTGTGTATGGAGAGACGTAGCCATCTTATTCTTGAATATGTTGAAAGAGGAGACTGGAATACCATTACATTTTCTCGTGGAGGGCCGAAACTCTCCCATCTGTTTTTTGTAGATGATATAACCCTTTTTGCGGAAGCTTCCTTCTTCCAAGTCAGGGTCATCATGAGTTGTTTAGATGTCTTTTGTAAAGCTTCGGGTCAGAAGGTAAATGTTCAGAAATCTAAGATCTATGTCTCGCCCAATGTCCCTGCAGATCTTTGCAATAGCATCGAGAACGTTAGTGGTTTTGAAGTTACCAAGAATCTAGGGAATTACCTCGGTGTCCCTATTCTTCAAGTTAGAGTCAATAAAGCTACTTTCATGTCCCTATTGGATAACATTAACCGTAAACTCAACGTGGAGTAGAACTCTCAGTTTTGCGGGACGTGTACCTTTAACTAAGACCGTTCTTACTTCCATCCCCGTATATTCTATGGCTACCATGAAGCTTGCCGGTGAGTATTTTTGAAGATATTAATAAGACTTGCCGAAGCTTTATTTGGGGTCACTCAGAAGGGCAACGGAAATTATACACGGTGAAGTGGAGTGAGCTATGCCTTAGTAAAGATAAAGGTGGGTTGGGTATCCGAACTATGCTCCATACTAATCAGGCGACGTTGGGTAAGCTAAGTTGGTATTTTCTGAAGGACCCGAACAGTCTCTAGGCACTTGTCTCGAGAAGCAAATATCTCAAGAACAACATTCGTACTAATGCAGTGCCGTCTCACGTCTGGAATGGCTTGGTGACTGGCTTGCATGATGTTATTATGAAGGGTGCTAAATGGACTCTGGGCGAAGGTAACTTGATCAAATTCCTGGAGGACTACTGGATTGATACTGGTCCACTGCACTCCAAACTGTTATGCACCTTGGAGCCTAAGGAGTTGCAAAAGACGGTAAGACATTATTGGCCGGACAGTGGAGGTTGGAACAAGCATGCCTTGGCCGATAAACTACCTCTGATGTCTTTGATGAAGATCGTTGTTGCCTCTCTCGTCATTATAGACGTCACTGATATCCATAACATTAACCAGATTATGCTTATGCGTGATGAACTCAACTGGAGTAACTCAAGATGGGAATTATACTACTACATGTGGATATCGCATGCTCACTGGTGTGTTTGATTTAAACATATCGGAGGGTAACATGTACAGTGTTATATGGAAGCTTAGAGTCCAAGAATGTGTTAAAATGTTCATTTAGAAACTCCTCAAAGGTGGAGTCCTTTGCAACGTAGAAAGGAGACATCGGCATATGTGTGTGATCGATACCTGCGCCTGTTGCATCCAAGACCCGGAGACCCTCACTCACCTGTGTAGAGACTGCTCAAAGACCAGAGAAGTGTGGGTGGGCTTGCATACTAGCTGCTTTGACGGGGATTTCTACGATTCTCAGTTTGCACCTTGGTTGCGAGGTAACATTCTATCCAAAGTTCCGTTCAAAAATATTTGTTTGTGGGGTGAGTTTTTTGTTGTAGGTTGGTGGATATGGAAATGGAGAAACGAGAAGACTTTCAATGATCACGCCAACACTGTGAGTAGAAGCCGATTCATTCATGACAGGACCAAGGAGTATATTGATGTCTGGAGTAAGAGAGATCAAGGGACTAGAAGAAACACGAGAAGCATCACTAACGTTGTTTGGGAGCCACCTCCGGAAGGTTTCATTAAAATCAACACAGATGGTGTGAAGAAAATTGGTGAGTACGCTTCCGCGGCGGGTGTTTTAAGGAATAATGCAGGAGGTTGGTTGAGAGGGTTTAGTGTTAACCTAGGGATATGCTCCCTAGCCATGACTGTATGGTTCATGGCCTTAGGATTGCTTGGGGGCTTGGTTATCGATCGATTATTATCGAATCCGATTTCCTGTTGATTATCAATCTCCTTAAGAAAAACATTGCCCCTCACCATCCCCTTGCCAGTCTAGTATACATATGTCAAGACTTCTTAAAAAGAATTGGACTTTCCGATTTCGTCATGCCTACCGCGAGGCGAATAGATTAGCGAACTTTATTTTTAGTTTTGCAATAAACCTTCCTTTGGGATTGTATGTATTGAATGACCCGCCGGAATGTGTAGTTTATCTTTTTCTTGATGATCTAAGGGGTCGGGCTATCCCGAATAATGACTACTTAGCTTTCTTTTCTATTAATAAAAGTTTGTTTAGAGGCGCCGAACCCATTATCTCTCCTACCCACCAAAAAAATACTATCTACGTGGAATATTTGATTGCTCAACAATAAATTGTTATGAATAGATCACAAGAAAGAGGTTGATGACGATACGTAATTGCAAGTGTTAAGAAGAGTCAAAGGTGAATAAGATAGAAGTCAGCCATCTATATACATACATCTGCACCTGCTGTCTCGTGGTGGTCACAATCATTCAGTACTCCCACCTACAGATAACTATTCCCCCCACTTCTCTCTCTCTTCTTCACTCAAATCTATCCGCAAAATGCAAGATCCGTCGCCGTTTGGACAGCAACCCAGCCTGAGCTTTCCAGAACACGAACAGCTAAAGTGCCCACGCTGCGACTCCACCAACACCAAGTTCTGCTACTACAACAATTACAATTTGTCACAGCCCCGTCACTTTTGCAAGTCCTGCCGACGTTACTGGACCAAAGGCGGCACTCTCCGGAGCATCCCCGTCGGCGGCGGCACCCGCAAGCGTCCCAAACGCCCTAACCCTCAACCCGATCCCAACCCGGATTCCAGACCTAAGCTTGATCATCACCCGGATCCGAACACTCCGGGTTCGGGCGGAACCGGGAACCAAGAGACGGAGCTCCGAGGAGATGCTGTGTTGGATTGCTTCTTCCGTCCGGTTTCGAGGTTTCAGTAAATTATATCGTATTTGTATTTTACGGTTACTGTTATGGTGGAGAATTTTTGTTGGATTTGGATAGTAGTTTCGAGATGATGGGCTCGTTCGTCATAGAATTCGATCCCTAATTAAATTCGATGCTGGTGGTGGTTCGTCGGAGTAACCATTTCGATGTGATGTTACTATTAATAGCATATGCTGTAGTACCTAACCATTCCCTTTGGAATAACTTAGATATCAAATATATCATATAAAATATAATGTATAATAAATCTTTAATATATATAAATCTTAAGGATTAGAAATTACTTTAGAAACCGATAAATTATGCTAAAACATCTTTTTTTGATGAAAACACAAAATTATTGGGCCACAAAGAAATGATTGTCAAACTCAATAAATTTATCATCAATACGATTATTATTTTTAAAATATGATTTGTGTAGGAAAAAAAAAAAGAGGTAATAAAATTTCAACAACATTTTGATTTTTTTTAGTGATATTTTGATTTATTTATTACATAAAAAAATTAAATTGTCTCCCTCATTATTGATGTTTTGGATAGTAAATATCTATGGACATGACATGATTATAACATTTCGAAGGGCGAGAGTCTCGACTTGAAAAAGGCTCATTAGTTTGGAGTTTCACATTTCATAGTATTGATATTCGCTTTTTCATCTCTTGAAAACGAGCAACGGTCTAATGATAGATAAGACCATCAAAGTTTAGCTTAAGAAAAAAAAATATATTGGTTTTTCATTTATTTTTGTAAGAATTGTATCATTTTCATATAAATTTTCTTCTAGGATCAAATATTATACTTTATGGTTTTATTAATATTACTAAGGGTTTATTTTCAAAAATAAGTTGGTTTCGTGCATAACATAACATAGGTATCACCATTTAGATATGCACAAAGATCTTACTTCAACCTTTTAGATAGAAGAATAATAATGTCATTTAGCTTATTGTTATTATTATTATTATTATTATTATTATTATTATTATTATTATTATTATTATTATTATTATTATCATCTGCGAGTATGATAGAATTATGCTCCATTCGGAGATGGAACTTTTAAAGCCTGTCCTACAAGGGAATAATATAGGAGGAAGTTGCATAGATCTTTTGGGGTGGTCAAAAAATATATAAATTTGTCGGAACTATATCTTTACTTTCAAATAACTTTGATTTTTAGTTTGGGCCAATTTAAGTGATCATCCAAAAATAATTTTTAACTTTAGGAGTATTTATTCAACTATATATCCAATTTATTCAACTATAAAATCTATTTATTTAATTATATATCTAATTTGTTTTAACTTGATTTTGTGAAAAATAAAATTCGTGTTAAACACTAGATTTTATTATATATATATATATATATATATATATATATATATATAGAGAGAGAGAGAGAGAGAGTATAGATCCTATGAGAACACCTCTTAACGTGAGAACATGAGAACATATTCGTAATTATTATCTGTTTTGTTACGAATGTGCCATATCGTTTAATGTATTATTCGTAGTTATTGTTGGTTGAGTGGATTATTCGTAGTTATTGTTGGATTCCTAATTATTACCCTTAATACTCACATCCAACGGTGTACGATTGTTCTCATGTTCTCACGTTAGGGGTGTTCTCATGGGAACCACACCTGAGAACCACACCCTATATATATAGAGAGAGAGAGGTTGTTATATGCTAGATTTTATTATATAGTTATTTATGATTGAAAAACAACTACAAATTTTTACACATACATAATAGCTTTGTAAATTTCGTGTTATATAGTTTATGTTGTGTTAATATGTGTTTGTGTATAGTGAAATATGATTATTACACATAACTTCACAAATAGTTTAAAACACATTTAATTTGTAATGATATGATCATTTGTTTAAGTTAGTGACTATTTGTTGAAAAAAATTATAACAAAGAAGGTTTTGTTAAACACAAGAATAAAATCATATTAAGTTGGGAACACATTAATTCATACAAGTGTTCAAAATAATCTAAACACACTAATTTGTTTAACTATATCACTAATTGTTCAACTATAAAGTCAACTTGTTCAACTATATGTTAAATTTATTTAAAATGGTATTTTGTAAAAAAAAATATTTACACATATGCATAATTTGTTAAACTTTATATCTTATGTTAATATGTATAAACTTTTACACATACACAAATTCTTCGTACTAGTTCGTTCAAAATCTTGAAAATGTGAATGCTTTCTAAAATTTGTGGTATATGTTGTTTTAATATACGTTTATGCATAATTAAATTCTATTAAATTTATTATGCATTACTTTATAATTAGTCAATTATATAACCATTGTTCAACTATAGTGACTATTTGTTTTAAAAAATTTAGTAGAGAAGATTTTGATAACATAATTAAGTTGGGAACCTCTTAATGCATATAACTGCTAAAAGTAATCTAAACACACTGAGTTGTTAGAGTATATCACCATTTGTTCGACTATATGTTCAAATAGATCTCCAATTAGTTTAAAATTTGATTTCACGAAAAATAAAAACAAACTTCTACATATATACATAATTTGTTTAACACTAGATATTATTTATCATTATATAGCTATTTATGTTTGAAAAACGTCTATAAATTTTTTACACATACACATTGCTTTGCAAAACCCGTGTTATATGATTTATGTTGTGTTAATATATGATTTATGTTGTTGTTGGAGTTTCTGTTGTTGTTGTTGTTGCTGCTCCAATTATTGTTCCAGTAATTGTTCCTATTTCCTTGATTGATCTCCCTTCTTAAGTAGCCAACGTCTTGCTCCTTCGTCTTTTGAAGGCTGGATTTTATTACTTCCTTCAGGTCCTTAATCTCATTGTTGAGGGAGAAGATTTGAGCTTGAGCTGCTGATATTAATTTCGTTTTCGGATCTCCGGAATCTCGATTCCCACCATCAGCCTTCCTAAGGGAATACTTCTCAATCACTTTAGCTTGCTTCTCAATGAAATCTCAAGCATCATCTTCTCTCATATGCATAAAAGTTCCATAAGAAAGGGACTGAAGATTGAATTGTGTTGCCACATCTAATCCCTTGTAGTAGATCTCCAATAGTTCCAGCTTTGAAATGCCATGGTGCGGGCAATCCAATAGAAGATCTTGAAACCTTTCCCATTATTAAACATATTTTTATTAGGTTTCATATAAAAAGCATTTATTTTACCTCTCAATTCCGCTGTTTTGGATGGCGGAAAGAACTTGGTGAGGAATTCCGAAGTCAAATCCTGTCATGTATTAAGTCTTTCAGTTGGAAGAGCTTGATACCAAGCTAAATCTTTGTCCTTCAAAGAGAAGAAGAACGGCCTCAACTTGTAGTTGTTGTTGACAACCCTCTTAGGCTTCATAGTCTCCATAAGAATCTCAAAATTCTGCAAATATTGGTGCGGAGATTCAGCTTCCGTTCCACCAAACATACTTTGGCGGATCATAGTAATGACTTGTGGGCTAAATCCGAAATCATTGGCATCTTGATCTCCAAGATTCACACCTAAATGGCGTGGTTGCTGAATTGGATCCATTCGTTGCCCAAGAGTTTGTGGTTCATCCACGACATTAGCAGCTCTCGCATCTCTAGCGGGAATGCGAGGATCAACATAGGCTTGAGGATTAAATGGTGGTATTTCCTCCAACTCCGGCATATCATCATCATTGGATGATTCAACTCTAGATGATTTAGATCTCTTACTCTTGGCGCCTCTTTGTAATTATATTTGTAAAACCATCACCTTAAGTTCATCAATTTGAGCCTGATTTTGCTCTCTATCAGCACGAAAAACAGCTTGTTCTTCAATGCGTCTTCTTTCACTTGTACTGAGTTGAGCTCTAGTTTCATCCAACTCCTCTTGGATATTCCTTTCATTATGTTCAACCATCTTTTTCTCTCTTAACTTTTTCTTCAAAGTTTTCTCCGGTTCAGGATCAAAAGGAACGAGGTCTTTCGCCGATGTAGACCTTCGCATATACCTAAAAATTCTGCAAAATCACTCAAGTTGAAGAGCAAAAGCTCCCAAGCCCGACAACCGTAAACCAAATTTAGCCTAGACCAAATCTCCGGCAACGGCGCCAAAAACTTGCTCGCCTCAAAGTGAGTGCGTCAAAGTCTTACATTTATAAAACTGAATTAAGCAAAAGCGAACCCGCAGTTTACGGATCGGCGTAGTAAAACAAGAATTCCAGTGTATCGAACTCAGGGATTTTGGGGGAACAAATTCAGTTCACAAAATCGTCAGGCAAATAAAAAGCTTTTATAAAGATAATTGAGAAAATAACGATTCTAAAGATTCAGGTATCCAATTGTGTCAATCGATTCAAGATATTCTAAGGATATAAGGACAGAGTCGGGATTGCAAAGGTATATCTAAGGTAGGGAATTGTACGGTGAAGTTTCAAACCCATATGTCTCACCCAAAGGCTCTATCTATAAAGGTTGTTGAGCTGCAATATAGAAAGGATCAAAGGACAAATTAAACTCTCATGCTATCAATACCCCTATGAATGAAACGTTGAAGACCAAGAGGCCTAGCCTCTATAGCAAGCTCACGGGCGGAAAACTCAACTCCTAGTAGGGGTGTTCAAAAATAATCCGATCCGTTGATTCCGTCCGAATATACGACAAATCCGATCCGAGGAAATCCGAGTCCGACGGAATTTAATCCGAATCTGGTCCGATCCGAAAAAGTATGGTGGATCGCCAGATCCGATTCGGAATGAGTATTTTATTGCTTTGGATATCCGGGGTATAGTTTTGATATCCGATAATATATTTTATAATATTCAAATATGTTCAAACAAAAACACTTAGCTCAGTTGGTTGGAGTGTTTCAAAGTGTCCCTTGGGACATAGTGATAGCATGTATTATAGTCTATATTTTGGGACTTGTTTAGACGTTTTATCTTCAATAATCTGTATGTTTTAATTTATATTGTGTGATTATATTGTCATTTCATCTACCTTCACGGGAATCGAGGTCTACACCAAGTTTCGTTGTAATCGTAGGTAAAATGGCAGGTTTTGGATCGAAATGGAGCTAAGGAGCGAAGGAGTCATAGGAGCTACATTCAGGAGCTTAAAAGAGAAATCAGGAAGCAAGGAATTAAAAAAGAAGATTTACTTTGGACCAGATTTGAGAGATTTCACCTTCAGCTGAGATTCACCTCGGTCATCTACAGTGGCACCTCGACCGAGGTGATCTAGAGGAGCGTCCTGACCGAGGCAAACACCCTGACGCGGCGAGATATATTTTATTTGGCTGAGATCTTTTATTTTTCGAAAGAGAGATCTTATATATTTGGGCTGGATTTCTGGAAGGAAGATCATATATTTAGGAGATCTAATTTGAAAATATGGATATATTTTATTGGAAAATTATCTTTTTTAAGATATTATTATCTTTGGAAGATAACTCTCCTATATAAAGGGTTGGGTTTTCCACAATTCAGCCATCTTCGGATCCTTTTTACCATCTAATCTTTGGATCAACAATATTCTCCCAGCTGCAACTAGGAAGGAAGTTTGAAGGAAGGAAGTTCATAGCTTGTTATAGCTTTTTAAGGAGATTTGTAAGACTTTCTTAGATTCCCTTGGTTTGTTATCTTTGTATGATTTGTGATTGTGGAACGCTGATTTGTTTGATATTTGATTCAGTTATTGAAGTCTTATTCTTAAGGTTTTTGTGTTCAAATATTCATTCTCTTCCCAAATATTTGATTATTGCTTTCATGATGATGAGTGGCTAATTTCCTTGTGCGATTCTAGGGTGATTGGCTGAAAGTTGTGGGAAAGACGATGATAGAATAATCTTAATCCCAGTAGGACCCTGAAAGCTTGAGTCTTTATCCTTAAGCCTAGAACATCTCGTTCAATCGATGAACATCTCGGCCGGGGTGGAACTTGACTGACCGAGGTGACCTTATCTGATCCGTAACTGAGAGTTAAGTGTTAGAGTTTGCCAAATCTTATTCTTATTACACCTTTCCTGGTTCAATGCAAGCCTAGGATGAGACTTACCCGGTGAATCCTTAGTTTGTTTACCCAAGATCATAGGTGTAGGTAATAAAGATTTATCCTTTATTGGGGTTTGAGTGTGCCTTCATTCCATCTTTGTGAGTTAGCCTGAGACTTACCCGGTAAAGTTGATTCTATTCCCTTAGGTGGTGTGTTGGTTTGAGATTATAATTCCTTTCCTTAGTACCTTGAGACTTACCCGGTAATAGGAGCTTTTGGTTTGGGATTAGTGAGTAGTGAGACTTACCCGGTGATCTATTCCACTTTAGTAACACCTTCCCTTTGCAAAACCTCAGCTTTGTCCGCTTATCTTGAGATCTTGAGTTGGAACCACAACTAGATGCTTTAATCCCTAGAATTTGCATATTCCCCTTAATTTACTTTATTATCATCTTTTGATTGTTTTAATCGCTTTTGTGGTTATTAGTAGCATTGACGACCTATACTTGCTTTGTTTCACCAAAGTCCCTGAGATCGACACCCCGGAATTCTTGCTTTTACTATAATTGATCCGTACACTGCGGGTTCGCATCCTTGTTTAAGCATATTTCTTGGGATATAAATATAAAGCTTGCACACACCGTTTGGAGCGAACACATAGGTTCGGATCTCTCCAACAAGATATATGTTAAAAATATTTTTTTTTAAACTCTGGCTTAGTTGCGGCCTGGATCGGACTTATTAAAATAAAAAAAACCCTAATTCTCTATTAACTTAAGCAAGCAGTATCTCCATTCTCCATTACACCTCTTCTTTTTTTTTCCCTCAACATTCTTGAGCGACGAAGGTGACGCGAGTCAAGAGGCTGCGTCAATATCGTTGCTTCTCCTTGCCGGTTCCCCGTCCCTTGCACTATGCTAAAGCGGCGGAAGAAGTTGAGCCTCAAACATCGATTGCGTCGATACTTCGTTGCTTCTCCTTTCCGGTTGTAATCCCCGTTCTGCTGTTCACAGTTGTGCCTCGCGACTACGCCAACGGGTTCCTTCACCGTCTTGTCAACGACTCAGTTCTCCTCTGTCCCCAGGTATGAATTTATTTCTCGAATCCTCTGTCTTTGTCTCCTCCTCAGCCCTACTCATGAATCTATCCTCGCTCATAGTTTCAGGGTCCATCCTTCTCTGACTAGGGTTGTGGACATTGGACAACAGTGTTCTTCCAACCTCTAGATTGTAGAAAGTAGTGATCCACTAGAACAAGCTTCAAAAGAGGGATTACAACCTTCTAATCTGATCCGGGACTTTCGGATCGGATATCTAGCTCCTGTCGGATCGGATCCGGAATAAAATATAGTGAAAAATATATTCGGATATCCGATCCGATATGCGGATCGGATCGGATATCCGGATGTGCACACCCCTAACTCTTAGACGATGAGCAATATGAGTCACAATCCGCCAATGCCAGTTTGGAGGTTTAGAGAGGGAGTCTCCGCATCAACATTTATAAAATTATGAGATTTAGTGGAGATCTTGAGACCTTTAAGGCTGGAAAATAAGAATTACAAGTTAAGGCCTTTTTACTTTTCTTTGAAAGACAGGGCACTTACTTGGTATCAATCTCTTCCTCCCGGAAAGATCAACACTTGAGAGGAGATG
Source organism: Fagopyrum homotropicum (assembly GCA_033239125.1). Classification (NCBI taxonomy): domain Eukaryota; kingdom Viridiplantae; phylum Streptophyta; class Magnoliopsida; order Caryophyllales; family Polygonaceae; genus Fagopyrum; species Fagopyrum homotropicum. The sequence continues at coordinate 120,355,492 of BSWB01000003.1, forward strand.
ACGACGGAGTTCTTAACAAAATTCTTTCCCCCCTCTAAAACTGTTGAAATGAGAGGGAAGATCAATGCATTCATCATGAAGGACAAGGAGAGTTTGTCCAAGTCATGGGAGAGATTTAAAGATGTTCTTTTGGATTGCCCACATCATGGGATTCCAAAGATAGAGTTGATGGAGATTTACTTCAAGGGATTGGATGGAGCTACCCAATTCAACCTTCAACTACTATCCGCCGGCACATTTATGGACATGCCGATTGATTAAGCTTGGGAGTTCATTGAGAAACAAGCTTTGCACATGGAGAAATACTCCCACCAAGGAGCTGAAACTGGAGTTAAGAGAGTTAATTTCCTGGAGGCCCCATCAAATGATAACCAACTCATTTCCCTCAAGAACGATGTGAAGCAATTGAAGGATCTTTTGGTTGCTCACACCAAGAAGGAAGAAGGAGGATATCAAGGCTCAAGGAACAACAACAATGGTTCCCGGAACAACAACAATAGAGGCTCCAACAACAACAATTGGAGATCCAACAATCAAAATCCGGGTAATCCTTACTCTAACTCCAATTCGAATAATTCTTCTAATCCTTTCCTTTCTTCTTCTTCTACTCCATTGAAGAGCCAAGAGCTTGGATCAAGCTCATCCCAGCCAGCGAAGAAAGATGCAATGCTGGAGGCCATCTTGATCAAGCTCAATGCTATGGAGATGTCCATGACTTCATTTTCGAAGGCACAAAAAGCCTTAGAACAACAATTCTTTAACAAGGCGAATGAAGCGCCAAGAGATCCAGGGAAGCTCCCAGCAAGGACAGAGAGCAACCCTAAAGGACAGATCATGGCAATAACGGCGAGAAGTGGATTGAAAACTGCAGATCTAGTGCCTCGGTCGATGCCAGTGCAGATGAAGAACACCTCGGTCCAGGTACAGACGAAGAACACTTTGGTCGAGGTACCACCCGACGTGGAGCCTCAGAAAGCGTCGGACAAAACAGAAGTTTATGTCCCACCTCCTGCATATAAACCACCACTTCCATTCCCCCAGTCAAGGGTCAGAGCACATCTAGACAAGCACTTTAGTAAGTTCCTTGACTTGATGAATAAATTACATATTAACATCCCTTTCCTTGATGCTATTCTAGGGATTTCCGCCTATGGGAAGTTCTTAAAAGAGATTCTATCAAGGAAGAGGAAGCTGGAAGATTTTGGTGAAGTAAGGATAACATCTAAATCCTCGGAGCTCATTCAAATCATGAAGGAGAAGATACCACCCAAGTTAAGAGATCCCGGCTCATTTTGCATTCCCATTCAAGTTGGGGATGTTACTTGTGAGGCGTTGTGTGATCTAGGAGCCAGCGTGAGCATCATCCCGCTGGAGCTATGTGTGAAGATCGGACTTGGAGAGCCTAAGCCGGTGAAGATAAGGCTATACATGGCGGACCGCTCCATTACCCATCCCGTGGTTATTTTGGAAGATGTTCCGGTTAAGTTAGGTAACTTCTACTTACCTATAGACTTTGTTGTGCTTGATATTCCCGCAGATTATCCCGTCCCTATCATTCTCGGGAGACATTTCTAGCAACTTCAGGTTGCAGTGTGGATTGTAAGAACACCAAGTTACAATTTAACATTGGCGGAGATCAAGTGGAGTTCGCATTGCTTGCTGCAATGAAAGGAGAGCCGTTGGAGGATGATATCTTCAACATCTATGATGAAGAAGAATCAAGAGAATTGGTGAGCTCTATCCTTATTAATGATCCACTTGAAAGAGTTATTAGTTTTAGCTTAATGGAGGAAGGTATAGATGCTTCTTGTGATGCAGATATACGGAGCTTAAAGGCACTGGAAGAAGATCCAGGAGCTAAGATTGAAAAACTAATCCAGGAGAAGAGAATCTCCAGTTTCGGTCCCAGTTGCAGTACCTCGACTGAGGCACTTTCTGGACCAAGCGAGGTGTTCTTGACTGAAGAACATCTCGGTCACCCACTCTAGACCTCGACCGAGGTCGAAAGCGAGATGATGTCAACTAAGACTTCTGAAAGTCCAGTTCTTCGATCTAAGTCTACTCCACTGGAGGGAGGAAGCAAGGATCCCCCTCAGAAAGCACCCCCAGTTGTGCAGCTTAAACAACTTCCAAGTCACTTGAGGTATGCTTTTCTTGGACTGGATTCTACTTATCCCGTTATTGTTAGTGCTTCCCTTTCCGAAACTAAATTGTCTAAACTGATGCATGTGCTGAGAAAACATCAAAAGGCTTTGGGTTATACTATTGATGATCTTATTGGTATTAAGCCCTCTTTTTGCATGCATAGAATACTAATGGAGGACGATCATAAGACTTCACGGGAACCTCAAAGACGGTTAAATCCTATCATGAAAGAGGTTGTGAAAAAAGAAATTCTTAAGTTGTTGGATGCAGGTATCATATTTCCTATCTCGGATAGCAAGTGGGTGAGCCCAGTGCATGTAGTTCCGAAGAAAGGAGGGATGACCGTTGTGACGAATAAGAACAACGAGTTGATCCCAACTAGGACCGTCACGGGCTGGAGGGTGTGCATCGATTATAGGAAGCTGAACGTGGCCACTCGGAAGGACCATTTTCCACTTCCCTTCATCGATCAAATGCTCGAACGGTTAGCCCGACATTCACATTTTTGCTATTTAGATGGTTATAGTGGCTTCTTTCACATTCCTATCCATCCAGATGATCAAGAGAAGACCACTTTCACTTGTCCATGGGGGACATTCGCTTATAGGAGGATGTCATTTGGATTATGTAATGCACCCGCTACCTTCCAGCGATGCATGATGGCTATCTTTTCCGAGTACATAGAGGAGATCATGGAGGTATTTATGGATGATTTTTCAGTATATGGTTCCTCTTTTGATGATTGCCTATCTAACCTTTCTCTAGTTCTACAAAGATGTGAAGACACTAATCTCGTTCTGAATTGGGAGAAGTGTCATTTTATGGTTAATTAAGGCATTGTGCTAGGACACCTCATTTCCAATCGAGGTATTGAGGTCGATTGAGCTAAGATCGAGACTATTGAGAAACTTCCTCCCCCTTGTTCTGTTAAGGGTGTGCGGTTTTTCTCGGGTATGCAGGTTTCTATAGGAAATTCATCAAGGATTTCTCGAAGATTTCTAAACCACTAACTAAACTCTTGAATAAGGATGTTGTTTTTGAGTTTTCACAAGAATGTCTTGATGCATTTTATAGAATTAAGGAAGCATTGATCTCCGCTCCCATTATCAACCTCTGGATTGGACCTTTCCCTTTGAGATCATGTGTGATGCGAGTGACGTGGCGGTAGGAGCGGTGCTTGGACAAAAGAAGGATGGTCGGACCAACGCCATTTACTATGCTAGCAAGACGCTAGATGAAGCCCAGCTGAACTACGCCACCACCGAAAAGGAGCTATTGGCAGTTGTATATGCTTTTGAGAAATTTCATTCTTACTTAGTGGGAGCAAAAGTTATTGTTTACACTGACCATGCAGTTATTCGTTACTTGCTTGCTAAGAATGATGCTAAGCCGCATCTTATTCGATGGATTATCTTGCTTCAAGAGTTTGACTTAGAGATCCGCGATAAGAAGGGATCCGAAAATTCTGTTGCGGATCACCTCAGCCGGCTACCTCCCTCTTCACGCGAAAAGGACGAACCACCCATAGACGATTCATTCCCCGATGAGCAATTGCATTTGCTGGAACGTTTGATAGACTTCTTTATCTCACCCCATAATGAAGGTAAAGTATGGGGTGAGGACACCTTCCAGCATGTTTAGGGATGACGTACGGTCTAACTAGCGACCTTAAATCAAGCGCTTCTTGGGAGGCGACCCAAGGTATTGCTTTCTTTTCCCTTTTTCTAGTCTAGATTTAGATAGTTTGCTTTGCTTTGCTTTGTTTTTGGCGTCCTAGACAGAAACCAGGTACTTTCTAAGGAAGGAATACAACTCAGGAGCAACACTGGAAGGACAAAAGTTCGAGAAATTGAGAAGACGGAGTTTGACTGAGACACATCTCGGTTACCATCACAACACCTCGACCGAGATGATTCTTGAGCAACCGAGGCGACTAGGGCTGACAACAACCCATCTCGGTCCAGACACCTCGGTCCAGTCGGGACCACCTCGACCGAGGTGATAGCAGAATCGGCGAGGGGTATAAAAGGGGAACAGTTTCTCTCTCTTTCCCTCCCACTTCTCTCTCGACCGCGGCGCTAATTACACCTCGCTTCTCTGATTTTCACTCGTTTTTGACGATTTCTGCTTCGATTCTGCGACGAAAGGGTAGAGGAACCGATTGCAAGTAAGAATCTGCAATAAAAACGCCTCGAATCGACCGAATCTGGGGTAAAAAGTCGAAACCCTAACTCCTCCTCCTCTTTATTGTTTTTGGAAGAAATTGGCTTTGGTTGCCATTGATTTCTGTTGAAAAAGGCTTAAGTACCCCTTAGGAAGCAATTGGTAGTGAAGTTGGGGGAAAAGAACTGAAATTCAGAGAGTAGAATCGAACAGCTTCTCGCCTTGGTCCAGTCTACCTGCGCCTCGGCCAAGGTGATTCTTGAGATCTGTCAAGCAATCGAGGTCACTTGTCAGACAAAAAGAGAAAATGAGTTCCAGCTCCGATCACCAGTTAGTTCTGAGGGATAGATCCTCACCTTCTTCTTCTTGTTCTCGACCTTCCATCCCGGTGATACATGAGCGTCACCAGGCTTATTATGACCGCATCTGTACGCGCCCTGTGATTGCGCCGTGGTTTTTAGATATTGCTGCTTTCGATTGCCTTTATGTTGCTGATGATTTGAGGAGGATGGTCTCGATGGTAGGACTGGAGCAATTCATGGAGATTAGAGCTCCAGTCTACCTCGAGCCTACATTGGAGTTTGTGAGTTCTGTGACTCACTTGCCTGAGGAGCGAGCCATCAAGTACCGGTTGCTGAACCGGAACTACTTAGTTCCCATGGATCAGTGGAGAGACATCTTCGGCTTCCCGACCCCCACAGTTCCTGACTTCCCTTCTCGAGTCGTGGCTCGATAGTTTTGGGGTCAGATAGCTCATGTTGTTGGGCATGTTGACAGGTGGAGACCTGGAGACTCTAGGGAGAGGATTATCTTCCACCTTTCTTTCAGGTTAGCCCACCGGATTTTTAGCGAGACACTTTTGGCGCATACTGAGACGTCCTAGAAGATTAGACAGGGGAGCTTCTGAGTCTGTTTTGTATGGTGACTAGGGGAGTTCCTGATTTCTGAGCGATGCTAGCTGAGGATCTGCACCGGATCAAGGCTAAGGGGAAGGGATACATTTGCTGTGGCGGCTTAGTGAATCATATAGCGACAGTGATGGAGTTGGATCTAAGCGCTTGTACGTTGGTGGTGGCTGCCAAACCGCTAGGTCTACATGAGATGATCACCAGGAGGATTCTAGTTCCTCGTGGACTCACTACGCGATATGTGGCGATGCCTTGGGAGCAGACTGCCCCTCAAGGTATCAGGTGGTCGTCCCAGTTCACAGTCTACGACCCTCAGTACTAGTCCACTACATGGATACCTTATATTGAGGATGCTAGAGATGCAGCAGCTCATGTGCAGGAGGATGAGGATGAGGATGATGATGGCGGTGTTGCCATGGAGACAGGGACGGATACAACCGGTCCCAGTGTGCCAGTCATCAATCTGGACGACAAGGAGACAGAGGAGGAGGCAACTGCAGCACCATCACGTTCTGCTAGGCGCAGAGTCCGTAGACAGAGGGATCCCGTAGCTCACAAACGGATTGACGAGCTGACGGACCAGATGATCGACTCTTACGCTGCCCTATCCTTGGACATGTTGGAGATGAGGGAGAGCCAGCACTACCAGCGCCGGATGTTGGAGATATAGTTCCAGCACACGATGGGATATTCTTTTGACCCATCCCAGCATCCGTACGTGCCATATCCACCACCACCACTAGCAGATCAAGACTAGAGCTTGCAGGGATTTCTTTTATTTATTTATTATGCAGCTCAGCTTATGTCCGGTGAGTACTCTATTTTCAGACTTATTTTGACCCATTGGGACAATGTGTCCCAAGTATGGGGTATTTGGATGTATTTATGTGACTTATGTGTATGCTTGGATGACTCTACCGGATATTATTGTTTTATCTTGCTCTATGTGTTTATTTGAGACTGCATACATACAGGTTATTTGATTGAGAAAAACGTCAAAAACTGGTTAAGAAAAAAAAATTTATGACCTCGACCGAAGTGATTCTGACCAATCGAGGTGCAGCACCTCGGTTGACTTAGAACATCTCGACCGAGGTGTTTTAACCGAAACAGTTTTCGAAACGATTTTGTACTTCTTATCTGGATATGACCTCAGTGAAGATTTTGTTTGCAGACTGGTTTTGAAATCTTTATATGTTTCAAAGATTTTATGATATGTTTAAGTTGCTAAATGCTATATTTGAAATTTGTGGCATGTTTAATACTTTGTTTTTATCCAAATTATGTTGAATTTGAAGGTTGACACCACATGATGAGTTCTATCACTTTCTTCATGGGATTATTAAGGCAATTCATTCTCTTCTCTTCTTCTTCTTGATCATGCTTAGCCCCTCATATAAATATTTGCCTCCCTTTACCTATCCGGGAATTTGGAAGCAAGCAAATGAAAAGCAAGTGAAAGAAAAGTTGAGATGTTGGCTGGAAGTTAGAAAGAAACAAATAGGTTTGGGGAAGTCAATCATGATGATGAGTAACATGCACCATTCACATAGCCGGGTATTTGTGTCTTGCTAAAGTCGGATTGAGCGATATTCCTAACGGGTCATGGTATGTGCATCAAGGGTTTGAGGCATCTCGAGAAATTGATGATTGCTGATCTCCTAGGCTTTGGTTATTGTGCACCTCTGTCCATGCATCCCAAAAAGTAAAAAAGTAAATAAGCAAAGTTTATTGGTGGAAGATGTTGAAATTCAAAGCAAGTGAAGTGAAGTGAAGATCCTTTTCCCAGATTCTAGCACCACATTCCCTATATACATCCCACCCTCACATGTTTCTTGACCTTCTTTTGAAAAGCACTTGAGACCTCGAGCTTGTTGATTGACTTAGTGGTTTAAACTAGATTATACATGATTAATTTCAATAATTATGATTTATTATGCATTCTATGATTTTATACAAAGATGAACAACTTTCTTATATTTATAAAATGTTTTGATCATATTTTGATTTTTAATACCATGAAGCATTCTCTTAGAGTGATCTATGAGTGGAGCACACCACCAAAAATGTTTTGAAATACTTTTCATTGACCTTTATGACTTATAATCCATTCTATCTTGTACTTAAGATTTGGAACTTGCTTGGGGACAAGCAAGGGACAAGTATGGGGTATTTTGATAGCATGTGTTATAGTCTATATTTTGGGACTTGTTTCGACGTTTTATCTTCAATAATCTGCATGTATGGATGTATATTATGTGATTATATTGTCGTTTCATCTACCTTCACGGGAATCGAGGTCTACACCAAATTTCATTGTAATTGTACGTAAAATGGCACGTTTTGGATCGAAATGGAGCTAAGGAGCAAAGGAGTCATAGGAGCTACATTCAGGAGCTTAAAAGAGAACTCAGGAAGCAAGGAATTAACAAGAAGATTTACTTTGGACCAGATTTGAGAGATTTCACCTTCAGCTGAGATTCACCTCGGTCAGCTACAGTGGCACCTCGACCGAGGTGATCTAGAGAAGCACCCCGACCGAGGCGAATACCCTGACGCGGTGAGATATATTTTATTTGGCTGAGATCTTTTATTTTTGGAAAGAGAAATCTTATATTTTTGGGCTGGATTTCTGGAAGGAAGATCATATATTTAGGAGATCTAATTTAGAGATATGAATATATTTTATTACGAAATTATCTTTTTAAGATATTATTATCTTTGGAAGATAATTCTCCTATATAAAGGGTTGGATTTTCCACAATTCAGCCGTCTTCAAATCCTTTTTACCATCTAATCTTTGGATCAACAATATTCTCCCAACTGCAATTAGGAAGGAAGTTTGATGGAAGTTTTGAAGATTAAAGGAAGAAAGTTCATAGCTTGTTATAGCTTTTTAAGGGGATTTGTAAGACTTTCTTAGATTCTCTTGGTTTGTTGTCTTTGTGTGATTTGTGATTGTAGAACGCTGATTTGTTTAATATTTGATTCAGTTATTGAAGCCTTGTTCTTAAGGTTTTTGTGTTCACATATTCATTCTCTTCCCAAATATTTGATTATTGCTTTCATGATGATGAGTGACTAATTTCCTTGTGCGATTCTAGGGTGATTGGCTGAAAGTTGTTGGAAAGACGATGATAGAATAATCTTAATCCCAGTAGGACCTTGAAAGCTCGAGTCTTTATCCTTAACCCTAGAACATCTCGTTCAGTCGATGAACATCTCGGCCGGGGTGGAACTTGACTGACCGAGGTGACCTTATCTGATCCGTAACTGAGAGTTAAGTATTAGAGTTTGCCAAATCAAATTCTTAATACACTTTTCCTGGTTCAATGCAAGCCTATGATGAGACTTACCCAGTGATTCCTTAGTTTGTTTACCCAAGATCATAAGTGTAGGTAATAAAGGTTTATCCTTTATTGGGGTTTGAGTGTTCCTTCATTCCATCTTTGTGAGTTAGCCTGAGAATTACCCGGTAAAGGTTGATTCTATTCCCTTAGGTGGTGTGTTGGTTTGAGTTTATAATTCCTTTCCTTAGTACCTTAAGACTTACCCGGTAATAGGAGCTTTTGGTTTGGGATTAGTGAGTAGTGAGACTTACCTGGTGATCTATTCCACTTTAGTAACACCTTCCCTTTGCAAAACCTCAGCTTTGTCCGCTTATCTTGAGATCTTGAGTTGAAACCACAACTAGATGTTTTAATCCCTAGAATTTGCATATTACCCTTAATTGACTTTATTATCATCTTTTGATAGCTTTAATCGCTTTTTTGGTTATTAGTAGCATTGACGACCTATACTTGGTTTTTTTCACCTAAATCCCTGAGATCGACACCCCGGAGTTCTTGCTTTTACTATAATTGATCCGTACACTGCGGGTTCGCATCCTTGTTTAAGCATATTTCTTGGGATATAAATTTAAAGCTTGCACACACCGTTTGGAGCGAACACATAGGTTCGGATCTCTCCAACAACATATATGTTAAAAATATTTTTTTTAAACTCTGGCTTAGTTGTGGCCTGGATCGGACTTATTAAAATAAAAAAACCCTAATTCTCTATTAACTTAAGCAAGCAGTATCTCCATTCTCCAGTACACCTCTTCTTTTTTTTTCCGTCAACATTCCTGAGCGACGAAGGTGACGCGAGTCAAGAGGCTGCGTCGATACTTTGTTGCTTCTCCTTGCCGGTTCCCCGTCCCTTGTACTACGCTAAAGCGGCGGAAGAAGTTGAGTCTCAAACATCGATTGCGTCGATACTTCGTTGCTTCTCCTTGCCGGTTGTAATCCCCATTCTGTTGTTCACAGTTGTGCCTTGCGACTACGCCAACGGGTTCCTTCATCGTCTTGTAAATGACTCAGTTCTCCTCGGTCCCCAGGTATGGTTTTATTTCTCGAATCCTCTGTCTCTATCTCCTCCTCAGCCCTACTCGCGAATATATCCTCGCTCATAGTTTCAGGGTGTATCCTTCTCTGACTAGGGTTGTGGGCATTGGACAATAGTGTTCTTCCAGCCTCTAGATTGTAGAAAGTAGTGATCCACTAGAACAAGCTTCAAAAGAGGGATTACAACCTTTTAATCCGATCCGGGACTTTAGGATCGGATATCCAGCTCTTGTCGGATCGGATCCGGAATAAAATATAGTGAAAAATATATTCGGATATCCGATCCAATAAGGCGGATCAGATCGGAAATCCGGATGTGCACACCCTTAACTCCTAGACGACGAGCAATATGAGTCACAATCCCTCCCACGCAAATATCTCCTTTAGCCTTGCTTTTGATCTTCCTCAGACTATCAGCAAGTATTGTGGCACAGTGAGGAGCAATACCGGTATCCAAGTAGAACACTATGAATAGCTCATCGGCCTTAAGCTGTTGTGGTGTCTCGGTCCTAGGAAACAAACATTCGGACTTAATCCGATGTGCTAGCTTGAAGGACATGTTGTATATCAAGCTGTCCTTAGAGTCGGCCGGGTGCCGCCTATCTTCAAAACTCACCACCATAGCAATACAGTCCCAAAAGGCATGAGGTCTCGTAGCTCTATGGAATGTCCCGTGAGTGGTTTCACAAAACCCGAAAATCTGAGCAAACCTCCCAATAGACAAGTTAAAAATTCTGGTTCATCATCCAGAACTTAACCGCTCTCTCCCTAGGGTCATGGTCAAAGGAGCTAAGAAACTCCATGGTTAACCCTTCATAAGCATGCTCTTGAATGCTTATGAATTCCCTAAGCCCAACATTGTCAATCATGATATTGAGATCATCCAAAATGTTCAGACATTCGAGTTCCTCAAGTACAAGGTACATAGGGGCTACAATGATCCGAGGTTGTATGGTATTGTAAGCTTTCTTGTGTTCTTCTAAAATGCGGGGGAGTCTAGGAGGTTGTGGTTGTTGTTGTGGGGGTTGTGGTCTGGAGGAGGAAGAGGCTCCCTTACTCTTTCTACGGCCGTAGAAATCAAGAACACCCCGTGGTTTCTGTCGGTTTTTTCAGCAATCGACAACAACAAACAAAAAACTCAACAACAACAGTCCTAGGCTTTCTACTTCCAATTTCGTCCAATTCTCTAACAAATTTCGAAGGAATCGAACCAAGATCAAGTTTAGAGAAAAACCTAGGTTTTTGGATTGAGAAATCCAAAATGCTTGCTGATTTCTTGTTCGTTTGTGCAGTTTGAACACAAAATCTTCAATAGAATGATGAGAGCTTCGATTTGGGAAGAAGAATCATTGCAATTGGTTGTTGGATGTGAAGATCAGTGTCTGGGTTAGGGGTCGGCAATTTTGCGATGTAGGGCGTGGTTTTGTACCGCAAAATGCGGTACAAATTGCAACCGAACCGCAACCGTGCGGTTCACATTTTCTGGGTTTGCGATTTACAGTTCGCGGTTCGGTTGCGGTTGCGGTTTTCAACCGATGCTCAACCCTATTCCTCTCTAGATTGTGATAGATTTGATGATATATCATTTGAATTCTCATCAAAGTGTCTTTTTCTTAGAATTTCACGTCTTTGAGGAAATATTGGATCTTTATCAATCTTAGTTGCAATTTCCTTTACTTCTTCTAAGGCTTCCAAAAAGCCATTTTCTCTATATTTTTCAAAACAAAAAATGAATCCCTTCACTTTTTTAATTGCTTCGTCAATAAGCATATCTTTTGATTGTAAATCCTTACTAACCAAATTAATTAAATACAATATTTTAAACCAAACAACTAATGAAATTAACAACTCAAAATCACCAAGTCAGTTTTGTGCTACAAATTTAGCTTCACTTCTTATTTTGGAATCATTATCATTATCCGCTACTTGAAATAAAACTTCTCTTATTTCTAAAACTTGAAACCTTATTGCTTTGACACTTTCCGCACGACTCTCCCAACGAGTAGATGACAAGGACTTCATAGTATACCCTGTCACATTCTCTTTAAAAATGTCCCATCTTTTAGTAGAATTAGCAAATATCGTATAAATGCGTTGAATTATTCCAAAGAAGTCTCTATCTCTACCACAAGTGTTAGCCACATCACATAGAGTTAAATTGAGACTATGAGAAGCACAAGAGGTATGAAAAGTCCTAAGATTTATATCTAAAAGTCTTTTTTGTACTCCTTGATGTTTTTCTTATATGTTTTCTCCATTGTCATAAGATTGCCCTCAATCATTATCTATATTAAGATCAAGAGATTTTAATTCACTTTGCGAGAACATCAAACAATCCTTAACCACTAGTATCATTCACCTCCAAAAATCCAAAAAAACACTCTTTGATAGAAGTTGACTTGGAGGATATATCTACATATCTCAATATCAAAAACATTTGTTCTTGGTGACTTATATCAGGAGTACAATCAAGAATCACAAAGAAATACTTTCCTTGTTTTATCTTATTAATGATTTTAGATTTAGTTGCAGAAGCAAGAAAAAGTATCTATTCATTTTGAATTCTATGACCAAGATAATAAAAATGAATTTCATCACTCATAATACGTTGAACATGCTCTTGGATTGTCGGATCATATTCAGCCATCATTTCAATCAAGCCTAAAAAATTTCCATTACTAGTTTGATACAATTTTGAAATACTATCCTGAAATGCTAGGTTATGTTTAACAAGAAATTTAATGGCTTGAATAATTCTTTCTTAAGACTTTCTTCCAACGAAAATTTTCTTTTTCAAGTTGTTTTTGAGCCACTTATCAATAGTTTGATTCTTTTGGAGCCTTTAGCGTAAATCATACCAAGTGGTCATATTTTTAACATGTTCAACATTGTTTTATGTTCTCTAAGTTTAATCATAAAATGTGACCAATCCCCAAATTCCTCATTTGATAATGTCCCCCTTCCACACAATTTTTTAAATGCTTTACAACAAAAATAAATAATATATCAAGCTCTTTAGAATACACAAGTCAATCTCTATCATTTTTCTCGCCATTGGGTAAAACTCTAGTATAACATTTGCAACAAACCTAATATTAGAATCAAAAGCATCCCAATTTCTAGGATCAAAAATATCACATGTACGAAAATTATTATCGTTATCATCAAAAATCTCAACATTATTGATATCAAATTCAGTAGAAACAGGCTTATCAGCAAAATCATGACCAACCGAGTTATTAAGATTGTCAACATTAGTAGCATCATCAACGTTGTCAAGACCAATAGAGTTAATATTAGCATAAGCGTCAACATCAACATTATGAATTCGACCTTCAATATCTTCAAAATTATTAGTTTGATTATGAAGATTGACTTGTGGTTCTTTTATAAGAAATTTATCAAGAGCTCCCCTCTGTGAATGAATCAACTCTTCAATTTTTTGTTTCTTCTTTTTACGCTCTTCATATCCAGATTCAAATGTTCTATTTTCAGAAGACATGGCTAAACAAATAAAATTGAACACAAAAAATTTAAAATTTCAATGTCTTATGATAACATAAAAAGGATAAAAACAACATGAAAAAATTTGCAACTATTACTCTTTAAATTTATTAGTATCTTCCTTTTCTAATGCCTCCTCCTTGTCTTGCACTTCAACAATTGTACAATAAAAGAGAAATCAATTAATATATATATATATATATATATATATATATATATATATATATATATATATATTTATATATTTATATAATGCATCACCATAGAAACAAGCGGATAATATGCAACAACCAAAACTCCAAGAGGGCTTTCTCAGCGGCGCAACCAGCGGGGAGTATTAAAGGCACAATCAAGACCTTCATCTCTGAGCTTGTGCTTCCTCCAAAATCATCTCGTCTATCGAATCGTTCGAAACTCCCTCATAGTACATTTTGAGTCTTTGCCCGTTGACTTCGGCAATGACGTATGGACCTGTCCATTTGGAGCGGAGTTTCCTTGCAAAAATTTTTAGACGGGATTGAAATAAGAGAACCTTGTTACCTGGTTGGAAATCCTTTCGGTGGATGTTCTGGTCATGTCACGCTTTGGTTTTTTCCTTATAGGTTGTAGCATGGTCATAAGCGTCAACCCATAATTCCTCCAGTTCTTCCAGTTGGAGCTTCCTAAACTCACCAACCTCATTCATTTGCATATTACACTTCTTCAACGCCCACCAAGCTTTGTGTTCTAGCTCCACCGGTAGGTGGCAAGCTTTGTCAAACACGAGCCTGAATGGAGACATACCAATGGGAGTTTTGTGTACCGTACGGTACGCCCACAAGACGTCATTGAGTCTTAGACTCCAATCCTTCCTTCCGGGAGTCACAATCTTTTCGGGAATCGTCTTGATTTCCCTATTTGACACTTCTTCTTGAAGGGCGGTACGCCGTTGAGACTCTTTGGTGGACGTGATACGTCTTAAGTAGGGCGGTGATCCTCTTATTGCAAAAGTGCATTCCCCTATCGCTTATTAAAGCTTTATGGATTCCAAACCTTACAAATATTGTCTTTGAGGAAATTTGCCACAACTTTAGAGTCATTAGTTTTGGTGGTCTTTGCTTTCACCCACCTGGAAACATAGTCCACTGCAAGCAAAATACAGGTATTACCAAAAGAGTTAGGAAAGGGTCCCATAAAATCAATCCCCAAAACATTAAAAATTCGCAAAAAATAAGAGACGATTGTGGCATTTCATTTCTCCTAGATATGTTACATATGCGTTGACACCTATCACACACTTTACCAAATGCAAATGCATCTCGAAAGATGTGTGGCCAAAAGAAACCAGCATCTAGTACCTTCCTAAATGTTTTGTTAGCTCCAAAAGACCCTCCATGTGCTTTTGAATGACAAAATGATAGGACATATTGTACCTCGTTGTCCGGGATACAACGGCAAATTACTTGATCACTACAATATTTCCACAAGTAGGGATCGTCCTAAAAATGGTGCCTTGTCTCGGCTTTCACCCTTTCCTTATGAGCTTTGGTGAAATCTGGTGGATACTCACCTTCGACAAGAAAGTTCACGAGGTAAGCAAACCAAGGCTTAAAGGAATGGAGCTTCTACAATACCTCTACAGGGTTTGCCGCGGGGGTGGCTAGAGAAAGCAGCGGGGGCGGTGACAAGGGCGCCGCAGGGGCGGCGGTCCCCAATCGTAGGGGTGGCTCTTCAGCGCAGGTGCAACCTCCTTCAACCGTAGGTGCGGTTATACAACAAAGGGTTGTATAGAATGTATCGTTTGGAAAAACTCCAAGGATGGCTTTCTCTTCTCCTGGATCATCATCCTCCATCACTAATCTGCTCAAATGATCAACCACGAGGTTCTCTGCTCTCTTCTTGTCCCGAATTTCTAAGTTGAATTCACTCTGAAGTAGGACCCAACGAATTAACCTTGGCTAGGTCGCTTTCTTAGTCATGAGATAGGGTAACGCTGCATGGTCAGTATACACTATTACCTTAACACCTAGCAAGTATTGCCTGAATTTCTTCAGGGCAAAGACTATTGCAAACATCTCCTTTTTAGTGGTGGAGTAGTTCCTTTAAATTCCGTTCAAGGTCATCAATACGTAGTGGATAACATGTGAGGCTCTCCCTTCCTTTTGTCCTAAGATTGCACCTACACCGTAATCACTGGCGTCACACATTATTTCAAACGGGCTTCTCCCAATTTGGTGATTGGATTATCAGAGCACTTGTGAGGCACTTTTTCAATATATTGAAGGCCTTCTTGCATTTCTCATCCACTATGAAAGTGGCATCCTTCTTCAAAAGTTCACACAACGGTGAGGAAATCTTGGAGAAGTCCTTGATGAACCGCCAGTAGAACCATGCATGGCATAAAAAGGAACGGATTTCACACACATTAGTAGGATAAGGTAAGGTTTGGATAACATCAATTTTAGCCTTGTCCATTTATATTCCTTTAGATAAGATTATGTGGCCTAGTACAATTCCTTGCTCCTCCATAAAATGACAGTTTTACGAGTTGATAACTAAATTAGTTTCTACACATCTTTTAAGAACATGTTTTAAGTGTCCTAAACATGCATCAAAACTATTTCCATGAACGGTGAAAGCATCCATGAAAACTTCAATAAAATTCTCAATATATTCGGAGAAAATACTTAGCATGCATCATTGGAAGGTGCCGGGAGCATTACATAGTTTAGATGACATTCTACGGTATGCAAAAGTGTCGAAAGGACAAGTAAAGGTTGTTTTCTCTTGATCCTCGGGGGCTATGGCTATTTGAAAATAACCTGAATAACCATCTAAGAAATAGTAGTAAGGGTGTCTCACAAGACGTTGAAGCATTTGGTCAATGAATGGTAAAGAGAAGTGGTCCTTTCGGGTTACCGTGTTCAACTTACGGTAGTCGATACAAACTCTCCAACCGGTTTGAGTCTTGCTTGGTACCATTTCTCCGTGTTGCTTCTCCACCATGGGGATTCCTCCCTTTTTCGGAACAACTTGGGTTGGACTAACCCATTTGCTATCCAAGATTAGGAAGATCATGTCCGCTTGAAGGAGTTTCAAAACCTCCTTTTTTTACTACATCCATCATAAGCGGTTTGAGCCGCCTTTAGGGTTGTCTTTAGGATTTTGCATCTTCCTCAAGGAGGATCATGTGCATACAAGTGGATGGACTAATCTCTTTTATGTCCGCTATAGTCCATCTAAGAGTCGTCTTGTGCTCCTTAAGCATTTCCACCAACTTCTCTTCTTGTTGTGGAGACAACTTGCTAGACACAATCACAAACAATGTGTCATTGTCGCCAAGAAATGCATATTTAAGATGTTGGGGAAGTTCCTTTAGTTCTATCTCCGGGGCGTGCACAATAGAAGGGGAAAGCTTCTCGCTTGGGGTTAGTAAAGTGGGCCCAATGGCCAAAGGTGTGATGGGGAGCCTTTTGTGCCAATCCAATTGGGCTACAACTTCCTGAATGTTATATGTAAAAGCATATTACGATTCGTGAGCATCAATATCATTTTCAATTAAACTTTTCAATTCATCAAAATCGGAAACGTTAAACACATCTTGCACAATTGGTTCATTTATGTCAATAGAGCATAAAGAATGGTCATCAATGGGGTGTTTCATGGCATCATTTATCGACCTTCCAGCAAGCGTGGCTCAACTTTTCCGCAGGCGGTTTATCGACCTTCCCGCAGGCGCGGCTCAGTTTTCCTACAGGCACGATGTGGTGAGTGACGGGTTTTTTACCTTTTCCCTTCCGACCTTCGCTTTCCCTTTTTGAGCGTTTGACCCCTCGTTACCTTGTGTCCTTTTGTGGATGACTCTTGGATTCCCAAAGGCAAGGCAACCCGTCTCACCGTCTCTCTCTCTCTCTCTCACCTTTCATTTTGGTTTCACGTGACTTTGTTTTCCTTTCATTCCCTTCCTTTCCTCTCCCATGGGGATTGTCTTCATCTCTTTCTTCCTCTTGTGGAAGCTACACATCCTGGATGAGTTGGAGACAAGGATCCAAGCTGTTGTAGGTAATCTTTTCTTCCTCCCTACTCCATGTTCTTCTTCTTCCTCCTATAGCTTCAATGGTGGAAGACATGGATTTACCTCATTTTCCCTTCCTTTGGCTTGCATGTGAGTGGATCGAGTTGATATTGATTGTATGAGTGTGGATCCATGTGGTGGATGTTCTGGAGCCAAGGAATGAAGCTAGGAGGCCATTGCATATCAAGGAATCATCGAAGAAACCATCGAAGATTGCCCATTGGAGCTCGACCGCACCCGCGGTTGGACAGCGCTGCGGGGGCGGCCATTGTACTTAGCCGCAGGGGCAGCCAGCCTGAGCCACAGGAGCGGCCCTCTGGGCCGTAGGGCGGCCACTGGCTCAGCCCTCCCTCCCTTGTGGTCTTCTCTCTCTTTCGCGGCTGCTCTTCCTTCTTCCATGCCCGTGTATTTGCCCGATGAGTGCCCTCCCTTATGTATGGGTTCATAGTGGATCCTAGACAATTTTGATGTTAGAATCATGCTAGGTTGGACCTAGGATGATTGTGAATGCCAAGCAGTGGCTTGTATCTTATGTGAGTGTTAGAGGACCGTGATGTGTTCTAAGGCTTAATGGATGTATGATCTTGAGTGGTTCATGGGATGAGTGTAGGATTGTCCTTGTGAGACATGTGAGGTTTGTGTTTTGGAATATATGGTTGTTGAGATTATGACTAGGATATGTGTATCCTAGCATAGTGTTGTTACCGTTGAGGTTGTTGGAACTAGGCATGTTTATCCTAGTATGTGTAATGGGTTATGATTGCGAGATCATAGGGTCTAGAAGTCTAAGGACTTCTAGCTTGTGTTGAGTGTGATGTGAACATGAGGGATTCTAGGATGCGGTCCTAGAATGAGAGTATCTTGCGAAGATCATTAGTGTAGAAGTCTAGGACTTCTTGAGTTGAGCGAGTTGTCAACATAGATATCTTGTTGTGAGCAGGTTGTAGGCTTCTTCCCAAGGGAAGCGAGAGTGTTGCGTGAGTTAGCGTTTGAGCCGAGGTAAGTCTCCGGACTTACTTAGCTTGTATTCGTTGTATTAGTTTTGATGTGTGTTTGGTGGTGTTTGTTTACCGTTTATGTTATAACAATTAAACCGGAATTAGGATTACCGACCTTATATTATTTTGGCCCAAGTGTATTATAACGGGCGGTGACAACTTGTCTAGCTCTTGCGTAGACCTAGGAGGTTCTTGGCGACTAGCCCGTGTTGCTAGACGGTCGGATGCATCAGTACCATTCCATGCCGGTAAGTGGGGACCGAGGCGAGTTTCGGGAGATTCTCGTGTCACAAAAGAAGTTTAATTGGAACAGGATATGACTTTATAATAAAAAGATAATAAACCGGATTTGTGTGATTTGGAGTATGATGTGTGTTTATGATGATTTACTTGTGTTTGTGCCTTTCACCTTGATTCTAATGCTTCGAATATTAGCTAACGGTTTTGTACCGATTGTTGTAGATTGCCTTGCAGGTTAGGAATGCGGCCGAGCGAACCGGGAGAGTGGGTAGCCGGGGTTCCATACATTTTAGAAGTGGGTTTTTGTTGGAGTCAGGTTACGTATTGTTCTTCGTTTATTGTGTTTTGTATGCCGCGTGTATGGCGTTTGGTCTTTGGAGTTGTATCTCGGCTGAAGTTTTTGTTTGTATGCTTTCGGGTTTCATTACATTGCATAAAAATGTATTTCGGTTTTGGCCTTTATTTGTGCTTTGATGCAAGATCCGGTGAAATTGTTGTCAGGCTCAAGGTCGGGACCCATTGTCAGGTCTCCGCCCGTGGCGCCCCGAGTCCCGTTGATTCGGGGTGTTACAATATGGTATCAGATGTCGTATGTTGATAACAGTGGCACTCACAATCTTCTAAAGGCCTAATAGAAGGAAATAGAACCCTCAAGGGTTCTACGTTTAAAATGATTTCCGTTTTCAAAATCACGAGCATAGTCAGTCGGGGTAAAATGTACGGACCACCACTCCTTTCGCGGATCTTGGCAACTTAGTTTATTGGATTTTGATATATATATATATGTATATATGTAGATATGTATAATATATGTGGATTGTGGTTGCATGATGGACGTGATTTATATGTATAGCTATGTATGTGGACTATAGTATATGTTTTGGACCTTGTTTTGTTGTAATGGATTTCCGGATATGTTATATTAGTGGTAATATGGACATAGGACTTATATAGTCGTATATACAAATTCTTCTTACATATAGTAGTTGTTCCCTCCAAAAGGTGTGTGCAAGCTTTAATATTTATAATCCAAGAAGTATGCTTGAACAATATGCGAACCCGCAGTGTACGGATCAATTGTAATAAAAACAAGAATTTCGGGGGTCGATCACACGGACTATGGTGAAACAAAGTACGATAATCAGGTTGTCAAATAACTATTAACCACAAATTAAAGCAATCAAAGATGATATAAAAGTCATATAAAGGGAATGCAGATTCTATAGATTAAAGCATCCACTTGTGGTGCCGACTCAAGATCTCAAAATATAATATGGACAAAGCTGAGGTTTGCAAAGGGAAGGTGTTTCTAAGGTGGGAATAGATCATCGGGTAAGTCTCACTACTCACTATCCCAAACCAAAGATCCTTTTACCAAGTAAGTCTCATGGTACTAATGAAAGAAACTATAACTCAAACCAACATACCACCCAAGGGAATAGAATCAACCTTTACCGGGTAAGTCTCATGCTAACTCTCAAAGATGGGATGAAGACACACTCAAACCCCAATAAAGGATAAACCTTTATAACCTACACTCATGATCTTGGGTACACAAACAAAGGAATCACCGGGTAAGTCTCATTCTAGGCTTGTGTTGAACCAGGAAAGATATATAACAAGGATAGGATTTGGCAAACTTAAACTCTCAACTCAGATAAGGTTCAGGAAAGGTTCACCTCGTTCAGTTATATTCCATCCCAGCCGAGATGTTCAATGACTGACCGAGGTGTTCTATAGTTAAGGTAAAGACTCGATATTAAGACCATTCTATCATCGTCTTTCCCACAACTTTCAGCCAATCACCCTAGAATCGCATAAAGAACTTAGCCAACAATCATCATGATAACAATAATAAAATATACGAGAAAGGAATCAATATTCAAACAAGAAAACCTTAACAAAAAGGTCTCAATAACTGAGTGAATCAAACAAACAAATCAGCGTTCCTCAATTCTGTAATAACCAAAAATTTTAAGTTCCGGTAAAGGGAAATTAAACAAATTCCGACGAGACCATTGTATATAATAAATCAAGTAAAACAAAACGAGTTTAGTTCTATCATTTTATGTGACCTAGATTCACATAAAATGATAAATTAAATTCCCGAGAATAATTTACGCTTTTAAATAAAATCAACTATAATTTATAAATACGGGAACTAATTCCGTATTATATAAATTCCCGCACTTTAATGAGTTCCGGATCCTGTTTTAAAAAGAGTGAGATTGGAGTTAACCCGCTACTAGGCCAAATTATCGGCCCAGCCCAGCCAGCCCATTCCTAATGACTAATCTAATTAACCTAATTAATTAAACCTAATTCTAAACCTACGTTAAACCTCCCGCACCCTCTCTCGTTCTGTTTCGAGTCCGGATGTAACGACCTCGCCTCCCTGTTGTCAGTAGCCGCGCACCAGCCCAGACCGCCGCCAGTGCCTCGCCGCTTTCCGCCGGACCATTCCCCTGCCGACGCGTGACGAGGTAAGCCGGCCCTTTCTTCCCTCCTTCAGTTTCGCTGGGCGCAGCAGCTCACTAACTGCCTTCTGTCCGCTGGTGACGCAACCCAGGCGAGCCCTCCGGACGAACGGTGCACCAGCAACCAACGCTCCTCCGCATCCAACGCTCCTCCGCAGTCGACCACCAGGACTCGTGACAGCCAGGATCGGACACACCAGGGACTGTCGCAAGTCTTCCATTCC
Organism: Fagopyrum homotropicum; assembly: GCA_033239125.1. NCBI lineage: Eukaryota > Viridiplantae > Streptophyta > Magnoliopsida > Caryophyllales > Polygonaceae > Fagopyrum > Fagopyrum homotropicum. Next base: position 120,376,590 of record BSWB01000003.1, read on the forward strand.
GCCGGATCCATCGCCGCCGGAAACGCCAACCCTTAACGCCGGACTGCAGATTCCGTAAGCCTACTCCTCCTCTCTTCGACTTCACTGTCACCCATGTGTTTGTGAACTGCTGTTGTTGAGCCTAAGCATAAATAACGTAAATGAGCTGCTGAGTATGTTCATAAAATGAAGGGCTGCTGTAAATTTAGTTTAGATTCTTCAGCTTTTAGATTTCGAACAGCCCATCTTGTCGATCAATTATAAAATGTTTGGATACAGATCCACCGTTGAATTTTGGATATGTTGTAGACGGATATAGGTAGTTTATCATATTAAAATTTGGTGAGAAATGAACGGTCGGATTGAAAGTTACGAGCCCCCGAAGTTAGGTAGTTGAGCAGTTTTATTGAACTTATAAAATTGACTAAGTATAAGAAAGTAGAGTGAGGAACCGACTTTGGGAATTATTATAAAAATATCGGCTGAACAGTTTGGAGAAATTCTTTCTTCTAAGGCTAGATAGAACCTCATAGATGATCTAGATATTAAATTCGGAAATTTTATAAGCCGTTAAGAATTTTATATTTAGAGCCGAAGTTAAGCCTTTTTCGGTTCTTCCGGAAAATAGAAACATAGGAAAAATGTCTATTTCGCACCTAATAAAATTCTAAGAGTTAGGATATATTTTAGAACTTCAAATAGGAGTTTGGACATGAATTTTAGGGTCTTCGATAAAATCGGAACGAAGGGTAAAATGGTCATTTTACCCTAAAACTAATAATGTAGCTAGTACGTCTTGATACTTAATTAATCTCAGAAGTTGTAGACTTCTATCTACGTGAAAGTGTGCTAATACACTTATCGCCTTTAACAGGCAACTGAGTGGGTACAGTTACAGAGCAAGTGACTACTAAAGAGTCGAGCGTTATAACAAGTAAGTCCTTTGGGCTTACTTAGCTGACTGCTAAATATGAGTATAAATGATGATGGTTGTGTGTGATTGACATGTTAGAGAGATAGGTTGTGATATATAAATACCGACCTGTATTTTGGCCTAAGAGTAACGGGCGGTGGCATTCCGCTCAGTAGCTCGCAGGGCGCTGGGGGTTTCTTTCGGGACTAGTCCACACATGGTTTGTAGTGATGCTACCAAAGGAAGTCAGCTATACCTACACCAGTTGGATAAGGAACGGAGGCGAGAACTAATAATAGTTCTCGTGCCACAACTTAAATTGAATAATATGAATCACTTAAATAACAGATAATAATTTGTTGAGTGCCAGCATGTTGTTTGTTTATTTTTGTTTCTGTTTGTATTTGTGCTGTTATCATTTTGCTTATATTTGGTTAGTTAGCTAACGGTTGATATGTTGTTTAGATTTGACACAGGTTAGAGCAGATGCCGAGTGATCCAGATGGTAGTGGTCAGCCGGGGTGTCGTACTTTAGGACGTTTTGCAGTTTTTGCATTTGTGGGTTTTTCAGTTGAACATCGTTTCCTTCCGTATTTTTGATATATTACTTTTCCGGCTGTAGTTGATCTGTTCACATTCATGCATTGATAAAAACTATTTTATGATTTTTAGTTTTTCCTTATCTGTGCCTTGTTGTAAGATCATGTTAAGTTGTTGTCAAACTAAGGTCGGGACCCACTGTGCGGTCCTAACCAGTAACTCCCTAAGTTGTAAAATTTGGGGTGTTACAACATGGTATCAGAGCTCTAGGTTGGCAACAATGGCACTTGAATCTTCTAAAAAGGTCATATAAGTAAATAAACAGAACCCGAAAGGAGTCTGAGTTTTCCAAAGAAGATTTTGGTTTTGAAATGCATACAGAGTCGGGTTGGGATAGAAAGTACGGATGACCACCACTACCTCTGCGGATCTCGGCAGCTTAGTACATTTAGAAATTTTATATTGATGTAGTAGCTGTTTATAAAGATATGTACAATAGATATCTTATGTCGAAGGTTAGTAGCATAATAATATATTATGTCCTTAATAGAGATTAATGAGTTTCTCACTCCGTTGGCACATCTAAGTAGATTTTGAAGGGTGACAACGTGAGGATTAGTATGCACATCTTATGTGCATTAGGGTAGACGAATGGCAGACAACTCCTCCGATTGGTTGAGGAACGTCGAGATGGAAAAGTGAAGGCTGGAGGACAACACCAACGACCATGGCATGAAGGGGATCCCGAGTTAACTTAATAGGATCAAATGAAGATTATACATGAGAGTAGTTCCGGAAAAGCATTGGATGGTCGACAATGATGCAGATTTGGAGCGACATCATAGAGGTTCTTTCAAGTGTGGTGTAAAATGACGATACGAACCACGTAGATACCGTCAAAAACAGTCATAGTAATGAAAGTCAAAGTAAGGTTTAGGACCAATCCAAACAAGAAATATTAAATTTAAGCTTACCGACAGACCAAAATATGAAGATTGTTGTTAGAAGCAGGGCGGAATATGGCCACTATTGGCAAATGAAGTCGGCATCTTAATCAAGCGGGTCCACCTAGACACCCATAACCTAAGAGTTAAGAAGAGATATGTCGTCAAACCAACTATGAAGACTTAAAGAGCCACACAACTGAAGCTTATGGATTAGCCAGAAAGTGGAGGGTAGATTTCATAACCATGGAGGCATAGTGACTTTCTATAAGGCAAGTGAGTTACAAGAAAGATTGTGACACAAATATCCAAATGATAGAATCTTGAAAGCGGAGTTAAAGGATCACTATAAAGGCAACATTATAATCTAGCACCAACTCAGGAACAAGAGTGTGTGAAAATGATCGTGGCATACCCAAGGGCCGTAATAACTTCCCTCTCTCAAAGGGACTTAAGTTACCAACACCAACAACTCACACCGGAACCTCGCAAGCAGCTGATGACCAAGGTAAAAGGAATCGCGAAGATGTACTTACGAGCTATCATGGAAAATCTGATGAGTCCATTGACGACAGATGAATGATGCAGCTAAACTAGGAAAGAATATAGTGGCCTTATAGTGAGAAATAGAAGTGTAGATTATGGAAGAAGCTAAAGGAGTATAAACGTAGAAACTGGAGGAGGTAGATTCCATCAAGTAAATCAAACTGCAAAGAGATAGAAGAAAGGTAAGTCTATGATATAGTAGAAGGTCAACTATAGACTAAATGGTAACAACGGAGCCTTTACATGTGCGGGTTAATTAGTAGTGACGTGTTGGCATATAAGGAGAATGACCACATGGTTACAAATGAATTTTATCGACATGGGGAGAAGTCCTTAAAGAGATCAAATACAACAATTGTAATGTCAAATCGATACAAGTACAAGTAACACCGAATAAGTCAAGTCAGTAAATCTAATTAAAATGGTAAAGGAAGAACTGACGGTCAAAAAAATGACCCCTTATATCATTAATGATATAAGAGAATGGTTGCGAGCAGTTGTTCACTTACAGGCTAAGGAAGGGTACAAATCATAGTTAGTACATATGAAGTCGTATTAGAAGCACGAGAGGAGTAAGAAGAAGTAGATAATTTTGATCAGATCCTACGTCAGACCAGATAGAGGTTACTTAGCATTCCACACAAATAGAGCTGCTTGAGTTGAAGAAGCAGTTAGAGGAGTCAGCAGAGAAGGGCTTCATACGCCTTAGTGTTTCTCCCTGGGGCGTACCAGTATTGTTTGTGAGGAAGAAGGATGGATCGATGAGACTGTGTATCGACTACAGGGAGTTGAACAAGGTCACCATCAAGAATAAGTATCCACTGCCTCGCATAGATGATCTGCTTGACCAGCTGCATGGAGCGTCAGTATTCTCGAGGATAGATTTGAGATCGGGTTATCACCAGCTGAGGGTGAGAGACCAGGACATACCTAAGACGGCATTCCGGACTAGGTATGGTCATTATGAGTTTGTAGTGATGCCATTCGGGCTCACTAATGCGCCAGCAGTATTTATGGAGTTGATGAATGGGATTTTCATCGACTTCTTAGACCAGTTTGTAGTGGTCTTCATCGACGACATTCTAGTTTACTCTAGAAGTCGAGAGGAGCATGCCGGACACTTGAGGACAGTGCTGCAGATTCTACAGGATAGTCAGCTATATGCTAAACTATCCAAGTGTGAGTTCTGGATGTCAGAGGTGGCATTCCTTGGCCATGTAGTGACTGCCGAGGGAATTAAGGTCGACCCGGCGAAGATTGAGTCAGTGTCTTCTTGGCAACCTCCGAAGAATGTGAAGGAGGTTCGCAGTTTCCTTGGATTGGCAGGGTATTACCGTCGGTTTGTGGAAGGGTTTTCCCTGATCGCCCGACCACTTACTTCCCTCCTAAGGAAGACTACTCGATTCGTCTGGTCTGAGCCGTGTCAGCAGAGTTTTGATGAGCTGAAGAGGAGATTGACGTCTGCTCCGATCTTAGCACAGCCTGAGGGTACAGAGGACTTCGTAGTGTACAGTGATGCATCCAAGCTGGGCTTGGGGTGTGTCTTGATGCAGAGGGGTAAGGTTATAGCATATGCGTCTCGACAGCTGAAGACGTATGAAGAGAACTACCCCACTCATGACCTAGAGTTAGCAGCAGTAGTGCACGCTCTTAAGATCTGGCGTCATTATCTCTATGGAGCGACCTGTCAGATCTTCACAGACCATAAGAGTCTGAAGTACATATTCACTCAGCGGGAGTTGAATAACCGCCAGAGGCGGTGGCTAGAGTTGATCAAGGATTTTGACCTTGAGATTCTTTACCACCCTGGAAAGGCGAATGTAGTTGCCGACGCTTTGAGTCGGAAGACGCCTCAGGAGAAGGCGATAGCCCGGTTGACAGTACAGCCACAGCTGCAGAGAGACTTAGCTTGGTTAGAGATTGAGATCCAGTTCCCGGATACAGCTCATCAGTTAGCCACCATAGAGTTACTCCCTGACCTGTTGGGTGAGATCCGACAGAAGCAGGAGGCCTGTCCGATGTTGACCCGAATCCGAGACCGGATGGCACGAGATGAGACACCTCAGTTCACTATTGGTGCCGATGGAGTGATGAGACGACAGGACCGTGTTTGTGTGCCATCAGACCGTGAGCTGAGGCAGAGGATATTAGGTGAGGCTCATACTACCCCTTACTCCGTACATCCAGGAGCGAGTAAGATGTATAGGGACTTGAGACGTTCCTTCTGGTGGGGTGGTTTGAAGCCTGATGTGGCCCGTTATGTAGCTCAGTGTGCGACCTGTCAGCAGGTCAAGATTGAGCACCGTAGATCCGGAGGAGAGCTACACCCACTGCCAGTACCACACTGGAAGTGGGAAGATATTTCGATGGATTTCGTCACTGGATTGAGGCTCAGCAGAGGCTTTGATGCCATCTGGGTGGTAGTAGACCGTCTGACGAAGACCGCACGTTTCATTCCGATTAAGGAGACGTGGCCGGTAAGTCGTCTAGCAGAGGAGTTCACCAGACATATTGTGAGACTCCATGGAGTACCGAGGACTATCGTATCCGACAGGGATGGACGTTTTACCTCGAGGTTCTGGCAGCAGGTACATACCGCTCTAGGTACGAGTCTTCACTTTACCACTGCCTACCACCCACAGACAGACGGTCAGTCAGAGAGGACCATCCAGACCCTGGAGGACATGTTACGGGCATGTGTGCTAGATTGGGGACAGGTATGGCCAGATCACCTCCCACTAGTAGAGTTTTCATATAATAACAGCTGGCATGCGTCTATTGGGATGGCACCTTATGAGGCTTTGTACGGCCGGAGATGTCGTACACCGCTATGTTGGGATGAGCCTAGCAAGGCTGCTGGAGTGGTACCAGATCAGATACAGGACGACATCGCTCGGATTGCCCTAGTCCGAGAGCGGATGTTAGCAGCTCAGAGTCGTCAGAAGTCCTACGCCGATAAGAGGCGTCGACCTTTGGAGTTTAGAGTAGGTGCACAGGTGTGGTTGAGGGTGTCACCTACGAGGGGAGTTAGACGTTTCGGCATTAAGGGGAAGCTGAGTCCCCGGTATGTCGGACCATTTGAGGTCGTAGAGAGAGTTGGAGAGGTTGCCTACCGACTAGCACTGCCACCGAGATTAGAGGGAGTACATCCAGTTTTTCACGTATCTCAGCTGCGAGAGTACATTCCGGATCCGAGACACGTCATCAGCCATGAGGATCTGATAGTGGAGCCTGACCATACGTTTGTAGAGTACCCCGTAGCTGTCTTGGAACGCAGTACCAGACGTCTGCGATCCAAGGAGATACCTATGCTGAGGATCCAGTGGTCTAGGAGAGGAGCTGATGAGGCCACTTGGGAGACTGAGGAGAGTATTAGACGTAACTATCCCGAGTTCTTTGCGAGGTTAGAGGTTACTCCTGTTTGACGGGTTAGTACTCGGATGTTGTGTTGTTTGACCTTTCAGGTTTTCATGTTGTTTGGAGTGTTTCTGTTTTTCTTTTGTGATACTTGTTTGATTGCTGCCTGAGTAGCTGCTTGTTAGAAAACAAAGATGTCGAGAAAACTAAAATATACCGAAAGAAATATGTGAATAGGGGAAATAATTTAAGTTTCGGGACGAAACTTCTTTTAAGGGGGCACTGATGTAATAACCAAAAATTTTAAGTTCCGGTAAAGGGAAATTAAACAAATTCCGACGAGACCATTGTATATAATAAATCAAGTAAAACAAAACGAGTTTAGTTCTATCATTTTATGTGACCTAGATTCACATAAAATGATAAATTAAATTCCCGGGAATAATTTACGCTTTTAAATAAAATCAACTATAATTTATAAATACGGGAACTAATTCCGTATTATATAAATTCCCGCACTTTAATGAGTTCCGGATCCTGTTTTAAAAAGAGTGAGATTGGAGTTAACCCGCTACTAGGCCAAATTATCGGCCCAGCCCAGCCAGCCCATTCCTAATGACTAATCTAATTAACCTAATTAATTAAACCTAATTCTAAACCTACGTTAAACCTCCCGCACCCTCTCTCGTTCTGTTTCGAGTCCGGATGTAACGACCTCGCCTCCCTGTTGTCAGTAGCCGCGCACCAGCCCAGACCGCCGCCAGTGCCTCGCCGCTTTCCGCCGGACCATTCCCCTGCCGACGCGTGACGAGGTAAGCCGGCCCTTTCTTCCCTCCTTCAGTTTCGCTGGGCGCAGCAGCTCACTAACTGCCTTCTGTCCGCTGGTGACGCAACCCAGGCGAGCCCTCCGGACGAACGGTGCACCAGCAACCAACGCTCCTCCGCATCCAACGCTCCTCCGCAGTCGACCACCAGGACTCGTGACAGCCAGGATCGGACACACCAGGGACTGTCGCAAGTCTTCCATTCCGCCGGATCCATCGCCGCCGGAAACGCCAACCCTTAACGCCGGACTGCAGATTCCGTAAGCCTACTCCTCCTCTCTTCGACTTCACTGTCACCCATGTGTTTGTGAACTGCTGTTGTTGAGCCTAAGCATAAATAACGTAAATGAGCTGCTGAGTATGTTCATAAAATGAAGGGCTGCTGTAAATTTAGTTTAGATTCTTCAGCTTTTAGATTTCGAACAGCCCATCTTGTCGATCAATTATAAAATGTTTGGATACAGATCCACCGTTGAATTTTGGATATGTTGTAGACGGATATAGGTAGTTTATCATATTAAAATTTGGTGAGAAATGAACGGTCGGATTGAAAGTTACGAGCCCCCGAAGTTAGGTAGTTGAGCAGTTTTATTGAACTTATAAAATTGACTAAGTATAAGAAAGTAGAGTGAGGAACCGACTTTGGGAATTATTATAAAAATATCGGCTGAACAGTTTGGAGAAATTCTTTCTTCTAAGGCTAGATAGAACCTCATAGATGATCTAGATATTAAATTCGGAAATTTTATAAGCCGTTAAGAATTTTATATTTAGAGCCGAAGTTAAGCCTTTTTCGGTTCTTCCGGAAAATAGAAACATAGGAAAAATGTCTATTTCACACCTAATAAAATTCTAATAGTTAGGATATATTTTAGAACTTCAAATAGGAGTTTGGACATGAATTTTAGGGTCTTCGAGAAAATCGGAACGAAGGGTAAAATGGTCATTTTACCCTAAAACTAATAATGTAGCTAGTACGTCTTGATACTTAATTAATCTCAGAAGTTGTAGACTTCTATCTACGTGAAAGTGTGCTAATACACTTATCGCCTTTAACAGGCAACTGAGTGGGTACAGTTACAGAGCAAGTGACTACTAAAGAGTCGAGCGTTATAACAAGTAAGTCCTTTGGGCTTACTTAGCTGACTGCTAAATATGAGTATAAATGATGATGGTGGTGTGTGATTGACATGTTAGAGAGATAGGTTGTGATATATAAATACCGACCTGTATTTTGGCCTAAGAGTAACGGGCGGTGGCATTCCGCTCAGTAGCTCGCAGGGCGCTGGGGGTTTCTTTCGGGACTAGTCCACACATGGTTTGTAGTGATGCTACCAAAGGAAGTCAGCTATACCTACACCAGTTGGATAAGGAACGGAGGCGAGAACTAATAATAGTTCTCGTGCCACAACTTAAATTGAATAATATGAATCACTTAAATAACAGATAATAATTTGTTGAGTGCCAGCATGTTGTTTGTTTATTTTTGTTTCTGTTTGTGTTTGTGTTGTTATCATTTTGCTTATATTTGGTTAGTTAGCTAACGGTTGATATGTTGTTTAGATTTGACACAGGTTAGAGCAGATGCCGAGTGATCCAGATGGTAGTGGTCAGCCGGGGTGTCGTACTTTAGGACGTTTTGCAGTTTTTGCATTTGTGGGTTTTTCAGTTGAACATCGTTTCCTTCCGTATTTTTGATATATTACTTTTCCGGCTGTAGTTGATCTGTTCACATTCATGCATTGATAAAAACTATTTTATGATTTTTAGTTTTTCCTTATCTGTGCCTTGTTGTAAGATCATATTAAGTTGTTGTCAAACTAAGGTCGGGACCCACTGTGCGGTCCTAACCAGTAACTCCCTAAGTTGTAAAATTTGGGGTGTTACAAATTCACAAATCAACAAAGACAACAAAACCAAAAGCAATCTAAGAAAATCTTACAAACTCCTTCAAAGCTAACTTCAACTTGATTCCTTCCTTCCTTGAACTTCAACCTTCAAAACTTCCTTCAAACTCTTCAGAAAATCCTCCAGAAAATCAATGATCCAAAGATGGCTGAATTGCAGAAAATCAACCCATATATATAGGAAAATTATCTTCCAAAGATAAAATATCTTAAAAAGATAATTTCCTAGAAAATATATCCATATCTCTCAGAATATATCAACCAAATATAATATCTACCTTCCAGAAATCGAGCCAAAAATATGTGATATTCTCTTTTCAAAAATAGAAGATCTCAGCCAAAAATAAAGATCTTGTCGGCGGTAGGGTGTTTGCCACGGTCCAGACGCTCCTCAAGATCACCTCGGTCGAGGTGGTACTGTAGCTGACCGAAGTAAATCTCAGTTGAATGTAAATCATCTCGAATCTGGTCCAAAAATCAATCCTCTAAATCATTTCCATGCTTCCTGAGATCTTCTTATAACTCTAGAATGTAGCTCCAATGACTCCTTAGCTTCCTTAGCTCCATTTCGGTCCAAAACGTGCCATTTTCCCTACAATTATAACGTAACTAGGTGTAGACCTTGATTTCCGCAAAGGTAGACAAAACAACAATATAATATAAGAATATACATCCATACATGTAGATTTATGAAGATAAAACGTCTAAATCAATCCCAAAATACAGACTATAATACATGCTATCAAAATACCCCATACTTGTCCCTTGCTTGTCCCCAAGTAAGTTCCAAATCTTTGATACAAGATATAATAGACTATAGGCAGAAAAATCAATGAAAAACATTTCAAAGCCTTTTGTGGTATGCTCCACTCAAAGATCACTCTAAGAGAATGCTTCATGGCACATGAAACCAGGACATGATCAAAACATTTTATAAATATAAGAAAGTTGTTCATCTTTGCATAAAATCATAGAATGCATAATAAATCATATTTATCGAAATCAATCATGTATAATCCAGTTTAAACCACCAAGTCAATCAACAAGCTCGAGATCTCAAGGGCTTCCAAAAGAGGTCAAGAAACGTGTCAGGGTGGGATGTATATAGGGTAATGCGGTGCTAGAATCCGGGAATAGGATCTTACTTCACTTTCTTTGAATCACAACATCTTCCACCAATAAGCTTTGCTTATTTTTACTTTACTTTTTGGGATGCATGAACAAAGGTGCACAATAACCGAAGCCTAGGAGATCAGCAATCATCAATTTCTCGAGATTCCTCAAAACATTGATGCACATACCATGACCCGTTAGGAATATCGTTCAATCCGACTTTGGCAAGACACAAACACCCGGCTATGTGAATGGTGCCGAGTTACTCATCATCATGATTGAGTTCCCCAAACCTAATTTATTTTTTTCTAACACTTTCAGCCAACATCTCAACTTCACTTTCACTTGCTTTTTTTCCTTCACTTGCTTCCAAATTTCCAGATAGGTAAAGGGAGACAAATATGTATATGAGGGGCTAAAGCATGATCAAGAAGAAGAAGAGAAGAGAATGAATTGCCTTAATCATCCCACGAAGAATGTGATAGAACTCATCATGTGGTGTCAACCTTCAAATCCAACATAATTTTGATAAAAACAAAGTATTAAACATGCCAAAATTTCAAACAAAGCATTTTGCAACTTAAACATATCATAAAACCTTTCGAGCATATAAAGATTTCAAAACCAATCTACAAACAGAATCATCATCGAGGTCATATCCAGAAAAGAAGCACAAAACGTTTTGAAAACCTTTTAGTTAAAGCCACCTCGGTCGAGGTGTTCTGGCGTCATCCGAGGTCTTCAACCTTGTTTGGCCATGAGTGTCTCGGTCGAGGTCATAAAAAAATTTCAAACCAATTTTCGACGCTTTTCTCAAACAAAACCCTGGATGTATGCATGTAATGACAGATAAACACATAGAGCCAAGTAAAACAGAATAAGATCATAATATCCAAGGGAGTCATACAAACATACAAATAAGTCACATAAAATACATCCAAATACCCCATACTTGGGACACATTGGCCCAATGGGTTAAATATAAGTCTAAGGAAATAAAGTACTCACCAAACCTAGCTGAACTGCATAAAAAAATAAGAAACAACTCCCTGATAAGACCATCTCGGTCGGCGAAGAACATCTCGGTCGAGGCGTTCTAACAGCATCCGAGATGTATCTCAGTCAAGCTCCGTTTTCTCAACTTCTCGAACTTATGTCCTTCCAGTGTAGCTCCTGAGTTGTAATCCTTCCTTAGAAAGTACCTGGTTCCTGTCTAGAGGACGCAAAAACACGAAGCAAACTATCTAAACTAAGCTAGAAAAGGGAAAAGACAGCAATACCTTGGGTTGCCTCCCAAGAAGCGATTAGTTTAAGGTCGCTAGCTGGACCTTTCTTCATGGAATTACTCAATGTACCTTGAACACCTTGGAGTGCTTATCACATCCATCATAAAACTCTTCCAAAAAGGTTACGGTTCTTAATTTCACCGGAAAATGGTAGGATCTCCCACGTACATGCTTGTACGGTTTGATTTTCACCGGAATCCTTCTAACTTTCCTGCACTTTAATGGGACTTAATCTAGCCTTGCGTCCCATCCTTTCTTGGATCTAGAAATTAGCTTCTTATAAATCCTCTTTGTTTCCCTATCTCCAACTTGGGGGTGACGTATGGTCTTTCTCATGTGAATGACCCCATACTTAAACAAAAGGCACTTCATCGCATTAACGGTTGTAACACCCCAAGTTCTTGGAACTCGGGGAGCTACTAGTTAGGACCTCACAATGGGTCCCGACCTTGGTTTAACAACAACTTTACTAAGATCTTACAACAAGGCACAAATGTATTTAAAACAATTTCCAAAACATAATATTTTTAATGGTATGAAAGTACACATGTGACAGCCTTACAAACATATATAAAGATATATAACATGCATGACGTATGGAAGACTCCCCCGTCCCCATCTAATGAGTACGTGGACCCGGCTGACCATCCGTCCCGAATCTCTCTGCAACTATTTATCTCTACAAATCTACAACACGGATAAACCGTTAGCTAACAACCAAATATAAGTAGAATAAGGATAGCACAAACACACTCAAGATAACATAAAACAAACATCATGCTGGCACACAAACCGGTTATTATCTGTTCATTAAGTGAGTCACCTTATTCCATTTTACAGTTGTGGCACGAGAAATCTTAAGAGTTCTCGCCTCCGTTCCTTATCCAATTGGGTGTAGGTCTAGCTTACCTCCGCCGGTAGCATCACTACAAACCGAGTGTGGACTAGTCCCTAAAGAAACCCCCAGCGCCCTCAAGATAACTGAGCAGAATGCCACCGCCCGTTACTCTTAGGCCAAGTATAGGTCGGTAATTATCTATTACAACCTATAACTCTAAACATCTCAATCACACACCACTATCATCATTCATGCTCATATTCAGAAGTCAGCTAAGTAAGCCCAAAGGACTTACCTGAATTCAAACATAATCTCGTTATCTCGACTCGGTCTGTAACCGCAGGAACTCAACCGCCTGTTATAAAAGGCAAGTGGATCAATAATATATCCCACTTAATTAGAAGTCTCTGACTTCTAAGATATTTAACTCTATCATCAGCTAAATTACCAAAATACCCTTATACGGATAAATGACTGTTTTACCCCTGGTCCCAAAACTTTATAAAATCCCATAACAAAGTTCCAAACTATTCTTTGAAACTCAAAACCACACTCAAACTCTCAAAGGAATGTTTGCTAAAGATTTAGAAGAGTTAACTACATTCTTGACTTTCATAAAAAGTCGTCAAGGTCCGACTTTGGCTTAAGATATGAGAATCGAATAAAAATATAAAAAGTCTAACAAAATACTCTAAGTCTTTTATGCTATGCACTCTATCCATAGTAGTCAGAATTTCCCAAAAATACCTAATAATCACTTCTACACAAATTCTCAAAGTTAGTTCCTAAACCAGAAATTCAGACTTAGCCAAAAACTGAGTATTTCTTAACTACTCAGCCAGTCCACTTTGGACCTTCATAGATCTAAATCCAACCGTTGGATCAACCCCAACTTTTGATACACTATATTATGCAAGACACTCTATAACATGTTAAAAACGGAACGGTGGATTATGTTTCTAAGGTATCCAAACTTAAGCTCAAACATGACTGCACAACCCAGAAAAATTCCAGCACTCAACAAACATCCAGAAAACTGTTTAAGGTCTCAACTTCAAAAATTCATAACTCCTAAACCACTTGCTGGATTCATCCCAAATTTTAATATGTTCCACCACAATATGCCAACTATATCATATCCAAAATTCAAGTCAAACAGAGATCAAACTCTTATTCAAAACTATCTCTCAAAACAGCATCACATGCTGTTTTTCCCAACTCTCAGCACGGTTATAAAAACTGTGTGAGGCGTCAACTTTGAGACACCATAACTCTCAAACCGTAGCATGGATTCCTCTAAACTTTTAGTATGATCTACTATACTATATCAACTATAACTTGTCAGAAATTCAAGTCTAACAGAAGTCAATAACCCCTCCAAATTTATTCCACAAAACTGCATCTCAAGCAAATTTCCTCAAACTCAGCACACTAAAGAAAACTGCATGAATAGCCAACTTCGGGATACTATAACTCTCACACCGTAACTCCGATTGTTCCCAAATTTTAGTATGATATACTATGCAACACTGAATACAACATACCCGAAAATCAGCAAGAAAGGAGGTGTCTAACATACCCAAATTTGGACTCGAAAATGCCTGCTTGTCGCTTCCGAAAAATTCAGGAAAACGCCTCAGCTGTACTAGCTAACTTCCAAGGTTTCTATGGAAGGTTTATCAGCATAAAAGGGTGCTCTCATCAGAGTACATACATGTAGGAAAATGCAAAGGAGTGGGTCGAGGTCCTTACCCGACTAGGTGGACTCAACAACTCGAAAGCGCCCTCCGAAACCGGGCATGTCCGTTGTACTGGAGGCGCACCTGCGGGGTTGCTGCAACGCACTTGCGGATCTGGGCGTGTAGGGGTCATGAACTGCGTAGGTTGGATGGCTCAAAGGGGAGCGTCCGTCGCTGCTGCTTGTGATTGGACGTTGGAGAAGGGTGTCGTCGCTTCTGTCGCTACGAAGGCATGAGCCCTACTAGTGTGAAGAGGCCGGATCCGTCTTTGTTGCTTGTGTGATGGAGAGGATACGAAGGATGCATATAGGTTAGGTGTATGATTAGAGGAGGAAGAGACAACCAAGACAAACTTACCTCAACAACCAAGCCGCGATGGTGATCGCCGAGAAAGGAAGAGGGCAGTCCTAGCGCCTGTTGTGTGTGGTAGAGGCGACGGCTAGGGCAAGGATCAATCCTTCTGGTTAGCAATGGGGACACTGAAGAAGATAGACTACAACAGAGGATAGATGGGATGAAACTCTCGGTTACAGTGGCTCCGGATGGCAACGTGAGAAGAGGGGAGGAGTTGAATGTGGCGAGATCTGTAACATCATTGCCAAGCGTGTTTTTCGATGCCAAAAATAGGGTTGCTGCGTGATTTCAGGGTTCGTTATGGAAGGCGGATCTCCATTCTCTCTCTCAACATACACACGTTGGATAGGAAGGATCACTGCTGAGCCGGCTTTGTTGTTGGGCTTCCGGGTGGCCTGCGAGGCAGGAGTCTCCCAGCTAGTCGAAGCAAGCTGTACGGGCCTGTTGGTCTCTGTTGGGCCGGCTCACAAGTAAGGTAAGAAGGTGGGCTTCAAACAAAACAAAGGGTTGGGCTGAAGCAAGGTAAAAAGAAGGGTGGGCTGAGGTTGTCAAAACTCGTCATTGCTTTGTCAAGCTCATGCTTGGCCTTGTCAAACGCTTGTCACGATCTCGTCTTGGTCTCGTCAATTCTTGTCATAGTCACGTCATGTTCTTGTCAAAACTAGTCGGTGACGTTGTCATGGTCTTGTCATGTTCTTGTCGAAAGACTTGAACTAGAAGTAGAATAAATCTAGGGTTTGATATAAAATTCTATCATTTTATGTGAAGTGAAGTTACATAAAATGATAGAAATTTGAGATGGTGTAGAACGACGAAAGATCCACATATCGGAAACTGGTTTGCCATGGAATTAAACGGAATAAAAATTCCGGATATTACAACGGTAAAGTGCTTGCTAGCTCCGTTCCTCGTATTCCAAGGAGCATCTTCTTTGAGCAAATATAAAGGAGGTTTCATCTTGATCTTAGGAGGTTCATTCGGAAGAGACCTCCAACTCTTCGGTGCATCCCTGAAGAAATCTAGAACTTTAAAGGGAGTAGGAGCAAGTACCTTATAAAGTTCTTCAAATATTGGGACAAGTTTCATGTTAGGGTGATAATCCACACATGAAATCTTTCTCAACTCAGCTGGATTCTCTTCAACCTCGGCCGATCTTTCTTCAACCTTGACCCAAGTTTTAGCAGTTGGATCGAGATCTTTCACTTCTTCCTTTTCTTCAAGAACTTAAGGAGAAACTTTCGGTTCGATTGGAGGAATGCTTGAAACTTGTAGTACTTCCTTATGCACCTCTTTTGGCTTAGCATAGGATAGGGAGCTTTCTTTGAGCTCCTCCACCTTTTTCATCAACTTCTCCCATTTTGATTCAAGCGAATCTTCAAGAGGTTGCTCATAAACCTTTTTAGGGACATTCAGCTCATCCCATAGCGCAAGCTCCTCCTCAATAGCCTCTTATCTTTCTCTTTCACTGTCAAACCAAATGAAGGCGTATTTTTCTTCCAAGTATTCATAATGGTCCGCCTTAGCACTTTGTCTTGCTATCCAGGTTAGATCAAATGCAGGTTCATAGCGACTAGTAGCCATTGGAAATCATAAAAACTAAAAAACTCATAGGAAAAGATCAAATGCAAAAGCAAAAGCTTCCAAGCTAGACAACCAAATACCGAAATCGGTCTTGACCAAGTCCCCGGCAACAGCGCCAAAAACTTGTTCGCTCCAAAAGGTGTGTGCAAGCTTTAATATTTATAACCCAAGAAGTATGCTTGAACAATATGCGAACCTGTAGTGTACGGATGAATTGTAATAAAAGCAAGAATTCCGGGGGTCGATCACAGGGACTATGGTGAAACAAAGTACGGTAATCAGGTTGTCAAATAACTATTAGCCACAAATTAAAGCAATCAAAGATGATATAAAAGTCATATAAAGGGAATGCGGATTCTAGAGATTAAAGCATCCAATTGTGGTTTCGACTCAAGATCTCAAAAGATAACATGGACAAAGCTGAGGTTTGCAAAGGGAAGGTGTTTCTAAGGTGGGAATAGATCACCGGGTAAGTCTCACTACTCACTATCCCAAACCAAAGATCCTTTTACCGGGTAAGTCTCAAGGTACTAAGGAAAGGAACTATAATTTCAAACCAACATACCACCCAAGGGAATAGAATCAACCTTTACCGAGTAAGTCTTAGGCTAACTCTCAAATATGGTATGAAGGCACACTCGAACCCCAATAAAGGATAAACCTTTATTACCTACACTCATGATCTTGGGTAAACAAACAAAGGAATCACCGGGTAAGTCTCATCCTAGGCTTGCGTTGAACCAGGAAAGGTATAACAAGGATAAGATTTGGCAATCTTAAACTCTCAACTCAGATAAGGTTCAGGAAAGGTTCACCTCATTCAGTTATATTCCATCCCGGCCGAGATGTTCAATGACTGACTAAGGTTTTCTACGGTTAAGGTAAGGACTCGAGCTTTCAGGGTCCTGCTGGGATTAAGATTATTCTATCATCGTCTTTCCCACAACTTTCAGCCAATCACCCTAGAATCGCATAAAGAACTTAGCCAACAATCATCATGATAACAATAATCAAATATACGAGAAAGGAATCAATATTCAAACAAGAAAACCTTAACAAAAAGGACTCAATAACTTAATGAATCAAACAAACAAATTAGTGTTCCTCAAGTCACAAATCAACAAAGACAACAAAACCAAAAGCAATCTAAGAAAATCTTACAAACTCCTTCAAAGCTAACTTCAACTTGATTCCTTACTTCCTTGAACTTCAACCTTCAAAACTTCCTTCAACTCTTCCTTCAAACTCTTCAGAAAATCCTCCAGAAAATCAATGATCCGAAGATGACTGAATTGCAGAAAATCAACCCATATATATAGAAAAATTATCTTCCAAAAATAAAATATCTTAAAAAGATAATTTCCTAGAAAATATATACATATCTCTCAAAATATATCAACCAAATATAATATCTTCCTTCCAGAAATCCAGCCAAAAATATGTGATATTCTCTTTCCAAAAATAGAAGATCTCAGCCAAAAATAAAGATCTTGTCAGCGGTAGGGTGATCGCCTCGGTCCAGACGCTCCTCAAGATCACTTCGGTTGAGGTGGTACTGTAGCTGACCGAGGTGAATCTTAGCTGAATGTAAATCATCTCGAATCTGGTCCAAAAATCAATCCTCTAAATCATTTCCATGCTTCGTGAGATCTTCTTATAACTCTAGAATGTAGCTCCAATGACTCTTTAGCTCCATGTCGGTCCAAAACGTGCCATTTTCCCTACAATTACAACGAACCTAGGTGTAGACCTTGATTCCCGCAAAGGTAGACAAAACAACAATATAATCTAAGAATATACATCCATACATGTAAATTTTTGAAGATAAAATGTCTAAACGAATCCCAAAATATAGACTATAATACATGTTATCAGTAGTATATAGTATGGGACCTTATAGTTAGGACGACGGAAAGATATCATTACCTTTAAGACGACGTTGTTGGCTTGGGATAGCGTTCATACGTGGAGGAGTGCGTTCAAGTATCGAGTTGAGCGTTTCGTGCTAACAAACACCATGGTGTTCTCGGATTCCTATAAAAGGATGTCGAAGAGGAGGAGTAGAGATGAGGTAAAAAAAAGGACAACCAAGTAAAAGAAAACTTGAGACAACTTAAGAGGAATCAAGATGGAAGCAATACAAGAAAAGGGAGCAACATTAAAGTGTAGAAGCGGGTCTAAAGAAGCCATGATTGAATGACGACGAGACCAATGGAGATAACGAACTTAAGTTCTTCAAGAAGGCGCGTGGAAAACTAAAGATACGAATCGAGGAGGAGATGGGTGCATTCTAGCAAGTCTAAAGGTGATATTCCATTAAGATGTGAAGCTTTCCTTAGACGCTCCTAAGCATTGGAGTCAAGATGATAAGAGTGATCGAACCTTTTACGAAACACTGAAGATACCGTAAATTAAGCTTACGAGGTACCAACAAGTGAAGTGTCCACATTACAAGAATTATGAGAAGAAGGGCATGGTGGGGATTCACGTAGAGTTGACCAGTATTGTTACGATGATAAGGCTAAGAAAGACAAAGAAGATAGAAGTGTGACTAGACGTGACCCCGAGAAGATACGTGATGTAACAAGGAGCCTAATTATGGAGAGACTTAAGATGACGACCGAGAGAAACGTGAGCGGCTACCGAGTAATGTTAGAAAGTTTGAGAAGACACACTTACAAGATATCATGAGGCGCGGTTAAGCCTATGAAGGCGACTTAAACGGCGCGTGAGGCCGAGAAGGGTATGGTTACCGTACAGAATAGGAAGAAACCATGGACCATAGAAAGAGCTAACGGAGTTGAGGTGGAGTACCCCAAGGAGGGTAACCTCGGAAGATTAGGGGCACGAAGTATGGAAGAATGGTAAGTCGTCGACCTTGGAGAAGGTTAACTATAAGCTGAACCATGACGACCAAGAACGCACATGTGCGGGTTGCCTATTGATGAGCATAGATAGAGAGAGTAGACAAGACTATGGCATAGAGGATCGGTAATGAGAGCTTAGAGGATTTCCGGCGGTTCGGTGTCTTGGAGTTGGGCATATGGAGGAATGATACGGATTGGAACCTTAAAGGTCTAAGCATATAAGGACCAAGTGGATCAGGAGGAAAGTGAAATTTTCTGAGTTCCTTTAAGTAAATGGGAAAGATATGGAAAGAAGATGCATGGTATTTCGTTCTTTAGGAACGAATGATAGGTTGTCATGAACAAGAGATGAGTCAAAGTTGTTAGACTCACCCAAAGGAGCCATGGAGTCTATGGTGTGAAACGAGGGGTCGAAGCTATAGTAGCGTTGTAAGTTTTAAGCTTAAGGTGGTGGTACCTGAGGTATCATGAGTCAGAAGTTTCTGGGGTTGGAATGGAGAATTCTTTCGGTCTTCCCATCAGGGCATTCTTGTATGAGTTTTGAGGAAAGATACGAGTCGGGAAGTTGTGCTTTGGCTATCGAGAAATGGGTAAGGCTACCAATGAGGATAAGTATCTTTGCCCCGTAGTGGACGACTCGGTTGAACAAGTTGCATATGGTTACAATGTTTGATTATATCGACTTGATGTCGAGATATCACTAGAGTTGGGTGGAAAGAAGAAAGGACCTTCGTAATGCGGCATTTAAGGCCGATATGGTCACTACAAGTATAGTGAATCCATTTGAGATCACGAGTGCGGTTGATGAGTTGGAAGTTACATAGATGAGTATCCATCGGTTTTCGGAATCGAGTTGCGATGAGGTCGCGCAATTTGTGGTGTTTCAGGTGGTTCCAAGGTAGACCCTAACCTAAGGATTGTAGTGACAGTATTGGTGCATGAGTTACACGAATGATTGTTATGTTAAGATTTAACGATGCCTTGTGGTACTCTTAGAATTGCGAGGAACAAGCTTGACAAGGGACGACGATAATACTGGTTATGCGGGATGAGCAGAGTTGCCTAAGAGGGTTTGGACGTCCGAGGTGACCTCCTAAGAGACGTAGCGGTTTTGAGAATATCTAGTTAATCAGATGGGAACGAGATGATAGTTTCGGTAATGCCTCCAAGGTATGTGGAGGAGATATGCAGCTTATAAGTTGATGGGCCATAACCGCTGAGTTGCGGGATGGTTTGACACTTTCTTCCTTTCTAAGGAAGTCGGTAAAATCGTAAGGACCGAGACGTGTCCATGGAGCTTTATTAGAAGCCAAAGAGGCGAGTGACCTCCATTCCGTTCTCTTTGACACAAACATTGAGTTAAGGGGTTTGTATGACATGATAGATACATCCAAGCGGGGCTTGGGATGCATATGATGTAACAAGAGAGGTTTCTTGCGTAAGTGGACAACTATGAGCATATTAGAAAAATGATTGATGAAGGGTCGAGAGTAAGGCGCTTTTATACACGCACTTATGATGAAGTTGGTATCTTGTTATGAGAGACGTGTTAGTCTGGTACGGACCAAAAGTGTATGTCATGGAAGTATATTCACTTAACAAGAGTTGATCACCCACCAAAGGATGGTTGAAATTAGTTAAGGACTTCGGACTTATGACTTTGGTATCGTCCAGGGTAGGTGAATACGATCACCAACACCCTTAGTAAGTGGACACTTTGAGAGGAAGCAACAATTTAACTAACGGTTCAACCTCAGTTTATTAACATAGATGGGCGGCGAAGAGACCCAACAGAATCGCGGGATTTGAAAGGCTTTGAGAAAGATCCGGGATAGAAGGTCCCAAGGAGAGACCCCATAGTAACCTTTATGGGTTGGTGGTTTGTTGACACGCTAGAAGCGTATATGTGTACTTATAACGGAAAAGCTGAGATGGAGTCTCTAGTAGGCTCACCACCTTACTAGTGCCCGTAGTACTGGTAAGAGATATCTGGATTGGTGAGAATCACATTAGTGAAGCGGGCCTAAGGCCAAGGTGGCAAAGTGCATAGCCATTATGTGAGCCGTCGTCAGGTTAGGTTGAGCACCATAAGACGAGGAAGAAAACCTCATCCCCCTCAGGTTATGCAGTGGGATTGGAAGGATGCCTCCGTAGAGGTTATTACCGGTTTGAGACCAAGTAACTATTGTGACGTGTTTTGGCCATTAAGGACCGACCGGCAGAGACAACGCGTTTATACCCTTTTTGGGAAACAAGGCCGATGAGTTGGCTAGTTGCGAAATCCACTAAGTGATAGTGAGGGTACCTGAGATACCGAGTATCGTTATCTCGGATCAAGATGAGCGATTTATCTCGGGATTTATTGGGCTGCAGGATCATGCCACGAAGGAGACCGGTTGTCTTTCATGACAGTTTCATCCGCGGATAGTTGGTCAACTAGAGAGGACTTTTGTGATCTTGGACGCCGTGTAGAGAGCATATGTGCGAGGTATGGGGTAAGGGCAGACATGATACCTCGCCTTTGATGAACTTTCATATTACGATAGTAAGATGTGTCGTTTGAGATGGGCCTTAGAGGCAATTTATGGACGGAAGTATAGTACACCGTAATGTTATAATTTGGATGGTATAACTAGGGATAGCCCTGAGCATATGTAAGACGACCTCGCCCAAGTAGCGATGGTCCAAGGGTGGATGTTAGCCGAGCTAAGTCGAGAGAAGATGTGTACGGATAAGAGGTACGAACCTCTTAGGTTCAGATACAAGACGAGTCGAGTTAAGGGTATCACAAGCGCGAGGCGTCAGTTGTTGGGCATTTAAGGGAAGTTGAGCTTCCGTTTTACGGACCTTTTTGGAGATCTTGGCGCGAGTTGGGAAGTGGTTTACCGGTTGGCGTGGCCACCGAGAGTGGAGGATGTTCACCATGTTTCAAGTATGACGGTCGAGGGAATACATGTACGACTCGAGATATGATTCTAGTTGTGATGATCTAGTGATAGACGAAGAGCCGATGAGGTTACCGGGAGGACGAAGTATAGTATTTTTGTTAGAGTTTTTGCGATGAGCTAGTTACATCGAGATGGCCGATGAGTTAGGTATTATGTGCATGTGCGAGTATATGTGTTTTGTGCCCCAAGCGGGCATGTGTTGTATGATTGGTTAGCTTCTGACTTATTATGCGATATGCGGTTTATGCGAGTATGTATGTAGGCCTTGTGAGGTCTTGATGCGGTTACACGAGTGTGTTTGGTTATCGAGTAGAGAGTTGGCACGTTTACGGTTTTGTGTAGTTACCGAGTTAGTTACCCGAGAGTGTTGTGTTTAGCATGTTTCGGGACAAAAATTGTTTAGGGGGATTAGTTGCAACATCCGGAATTTTTATTCCGGATGTTGAGCGGTTTATCGACCTTCCCGCATGCGCGGCTCAGTTTTCCCACAGGACGATGTGTTGAGTGACGGATTTTTACCTTTACCCTTCCGACCTTCGGTTTCCCTTTTTGAGCGTTTGACCCCTCGTTACCTTGTGACCTTTTGTGGATGACTCTTGGATTCCCTAAGGCAAGGCAGCCCCTCTCACCCTCTCTCTCTCTCACCTTTCATTTTGGTTTCATGTGACATTGTTTTTCTTCCTTTCCTCTCCCATGGGGTTTGTCTTCATCTCCTTCTTCCTCTTGTGGGAGTTGCACATCCTGAATGAGTTGGAGAAAAGGATCCAAGCTGATGTAGGTAATCTCTTCTTCTTCCTCCCTACTCCATGTTCTTCTTCTTCCTTCTTGAGCTTCAATGGTGGAAGCCATGGATTTCCATCGTTTTCCCTTCCATTGGCTTTCATGTGAGTGGATCGAGTTGAGATTGATTGTATGAGTGTGGATCCATGTGGTGGATGTTCTGGAGCTAAGAAAGGAAGCTAGGAGGTCATGGCACATCAAGCAATCATCGAAGAAGCCATCGAAGATCGCCAACTGGAGCTCGACCGCACCCGCGGCTGGACAGCGCCGCGGGGGCGGCCATTGCATTGAGTCGCAGGGGCGGCCACTGGCTCATCCAGCACTCCCTTGTGGTCTTCTTCTCCCTTTTGAGGCTTCTCTTCCTTCTTCCGTGCCCGTGTCTTTGCCCGGTGAGTGCCCTCCCTTGTGTATGGGTTCATAGTGGATCCGAGAGAGTGATGATGTTAGAAGCATGCTAGGTTGGACCTAGGATGATTGTGAATGCCAAGTAGTGACTTGTATCTTAGGTGAGTTCTCGAGGATCGTGATATGTTGTAAGGCTTAATGGATGTATGATCTTGAGTGGTTCATGGGATGAATATAGGGTAATCCTTGTGAGAGATGTGAGGTTTGAGTTTTGGAGTATATGGTTGTTGAGATTATGACTAGGATATGCGTATCCTAGCATAGCGTTGTTACCGTTGAGGTTGTTGGGACTAGGCATGTTATCCTAGTATGTGTTATGGGTTATGATTGCGAGATCATAGGGTCTAGAAGTCTAAGGACTTCTAACTTGTGTTGAGTGTGCTATGAGCATGAGGGATTCTAGGATGCGGTCCTAGAATGAGAGTCAAATGATCTTGCGTAGATCATTCGTGTAGAAGTCTAGGACTTCTTGAGTTGAGTGAGTTGTTAACATATATATCTTGTTGTGAGCAGGTTGTAGGCTTCTTCCCAAGGGAAGCGAGAGTGTTGTGTGAGTTAGCGTTTGGGCCAAGGTAAGTGTCCGGACTTACTTAGCTTGTATTCGTCATATTAGTTTCGATGTGTGTTTGGTGGTGTTTGTTTATCGTTTATGTTATAAAAATTAAACCGGAATTAGGATTACCGGCCTTATATTATTTTGGCCCAAGTGTATGATAACCGGCGGTGACAACTTGTCTAGCTCTTGCGTAGAGCTAGGAGGTTCTTGGCGACTAGCCCGTGCTGGTAGACGGTCGGATGCATCAGTACCATTCTATGTCGGTAAGTTGGGACCGAGGTGAGTTTTGGGAGATTCTCGTGTCATAAAAGAAGTTGAATTAGAACGGGATATGACTTAATAATAAAAAGATAATAAACTGGATTTGTGTGATTTGGAGTATGATGTGTGTTTATGATGATTTACTTGTGTTTGTGCCTTACACCTTCATTCTAATGCTTCGAATATTAGCTAACTGTTTATACTGATTGTTGTAGATTGTCTTGCACGTTAAGAATGCGGCCGAGAGATCCGAAAGAGTGGGTAGTCGGGGTTCCGTACATTTTAGGAGTGGGCTTTGGTTGGAGTCGGGTTGCTTATTGTTCTTCATTTATTGTATTTTGTATGCTGTGTGTATGGCGTTTGGTCTTTGGAGTTGTATCTCGGCTGAAGTCTTTGTTTGTATGCTTTCGGGTTTCATTAATTGCATAAAAATATATGTTGGTTTTGGCCTTTATTTGTGCTTTGATGCAAGAT
Source organism: Fagopyrum homotropicum (assembly GCA_033239125.1). Classification (NCBI taxonomy): domain Eukaryota; kingdom Viridiplantae; phylum Streptophyta; class Magnoliopsida; order Caryophyllales; family Polygonaceae; genus Fagopyrum; species Fagopyrum homotropicum. The sequence goes on from BSWB01000003.1 coordinate 120,400,802, forward strand.
CAGGTGAAATTGTTGTCAGGCTAAGGATCGGGACCCATAGTGAGGTCTCCGCCCGTGGTGTCCCGAGTCATGCGGATTTGGGGTGTTACAGGCTCATCTTCTTTAGCCGCGGGGTGGCATCACCACAGGTGAGGGCGCAGCTATAGGCACAGGGGCGGCAATGGGTGCGGTTGAACTGTCAATAACTAGTTTTTCCGACACCAATGCTTGATTTGAGTGCAATTGCTTCCCACTCCTCAATGTTAGTGCTCTAACATTCTCCTTAGGATTCACCAAAGTTTGGGATGGTAGGTTTCCCGAGGTTCGAGCTTCGATCCTCGTGATTACTTCCGCGATCTATCCAACTTGCTTCTCTAGATTTTTGATACTTGATTCTGTACTTTGGACATGGGTGACAAAATGTTTAGTCAAAACTTGCAGTATATCTTCAGTAGATTCAGACTTACCCTTGCCTATGTTGTTGTTGTTGTTGTTCTTGTTGATTCGGTTGATCCCTCCACCTAAAGATGGGATGATCGTACATCCTGGCATGTAATTTCGGGCATAAGGATCATTCCTTTGGCGCTGTTGTTGCTGTCCATATCTCACGGCGTTCACCTCAACATTAGAGTCATCTTAGACTTGAGGACACAAGTCCGTGGGGTGGAAAGGATCAGCACATACTCCACAAGCCTTCAGTTGTTGTGGAGTTCCCATCAAAGTGAGCCTCTTGACCATCTCCTTGAGTTCGGCTATCTCACTAGACATTTCTGGACGGTTGGGGTTTACAACATGCACCCCTCTTTTGGTAGTAGTCCTACTAAAGTTCCTTTTTCCCTCCGCCATTTCTTGAATCTTTTCCATTGCAATTACGGGGGTAGAGTTAAGGATGTTACCTCCACAAGTGGCGTCGGTGATTCGCCTTTCGTTGTCTTGTAAACCGTTGTACAAGTACAATACCAAGTCTTAGGTAGAATACTCATGGAAGGGACAACTGGATCTTAACCTTGCAAATCTTTTGTAGTACTCATAGAGAGTCTCGTCTGCTTCTTGCTTGATGTTGTTAATGGTCTTCTGCAAATTGTTGGCTTTCTTTGCTGGAAAGTATTTCTCCAAGAAAGCCTTGTGGGGGTTCTCCCAAGTATCGATACTACCGGATGGAAGGTGGTAGTACCAATCATCCGCATCATCCTTGATAGTGAAACTGAATGCTCTCATCTTGATTTGCTCTTTATTCACGTTTGTCGGCTTCATTCTCATGCAAACGGTGTGGAACTTCCCCAAGTGCTTAATGGGGTCTTCTCCACTTAGCCCATAGAATGAGGGTATCAAATGTATCAAGCCCGACTTGAGCTCGAAGTTGACCCCTTCTCCAATTGCCGGTATGGTTACCGCAGGTGGGTGTTGGGTCAAGTCCGGCTACGTGAGTTGTCGGAGTGTGCGCGCCATTGGTTCTTCGTTCCGACGTTATCTTCTTTGCCGATTGTATGTCCTCTCGATTTCTAGATCAAAAGGAGCAAATTTCAGGTTAGTAGCACGGGTTTGAACCATGAAAATGGTCCAAACCACTAATTGATAATAAAAATAAAAGAACTTTAAACACTCAAACTCCCCGGCAACGGCGCCAAATTTGACAAGCGTATTTCCTTAGGTCGTTATATAAACTTATCAATGTTAAATCCGAACTTAATACTAACCAATGTATAGTGATTAAGTAAGGGTCGAACCCAAGAGAGTGAGAGATGATTAAAGCGTAGTTTAGTTTCAATTATCAATTATTAGTAACCAAGAGGGGGGTGTTTGGATTGTAAAGCGACAAGACGAAAGCACATGTAAATAAAGAGCAAAGATTGTGATAATGATATTTAGACAAACACTACACTAGGTTAGATTTCCGCTTGCATATAACTCGGTTGGTTCTTTTTAGAAGCTTTCAACATTTGTTCTCATTATGATCATATTTATGCATTAATCCAACCGGCATTAACACAATTTAACAAGTTGCTATCCGTTAACCTACAAGACAAAACATCAAGTTAGCATTCAACCAAAAATAAAGAGATACATAAAAGAGAAACAACCCATTAATCTTATGTAGTTATATTCATTTACACTTAGATAATCACAACCCGTTCATACCTAAGAGTTTGCTACTAGATTAATGACCCGAACCCAGAACCAATTAACCTTAGCCTTTTGCATGCAATTATACAACTTAGGTGATCAAACTAAGTGGAAAACAAGCATGCAAACTAAGTTAAACACAAGGAATATAACACAAATGTATATTGAATGATACTTCTATTGAAAAGAACTTACAACCAACCTATACGAAGCTTCAATCCACCCAATCTAGCTAGGAGACTTAGCACTTTATGAAAATCACAAATTAATAAAGAGAGGTTTTGTGGGAAAATGAGGATGACTCTAAAATCAGCCTAGGACCTCTAATTATACTAGAAATGACACTAAATGGGAATGCATAGGTTGTGTAAGCAGCCACCTTAAATGTCATAAAGGTGTTGTTTAAACAACCGGATTTGTGTCGTCTATTGTACAACCGCGGGCGCGGATTTGGGAGCCGTGAGGGCGGTTTAGTGCAAAACACTCCATCTTCAACTTAGTTGCGGGGGCGGCGTCTTTAATGCTCTGGAATGTCTGATGCTTGATCTTTTGACGCTTCTATCTTCAATCCACAAGGGAAGCTCAGTGTCACCGCCGGGGCAGTGCACAAACACTTGGGCTTTAGAGGTCAGCTAGCAAGAGGTGCAGGGGCGCTGGCGATGATCTTCAAGCTTTATCACCACGGGGGTGGGTCTTGGTAGCCGCAGGGGAAGTGACAACCTTGCTCTCGGGCATTGGCTAGGCGCTGGGTGCGCCAGATACATCAGTCACCGCGGGGGGGGGGGGTGACATAGGGCCGCGGGGGCGGTTGAACGACATAATGTCACCTTGGTTGTCTTCTTTAATCTTCGTTCTCTTCCAAGTGTTGCTAAACCTTTATAATTCTTCATTTTTGACTTCTTCAGATGGATGTACATAGTAGCAACAAAAAATAACCAATAGGACTCTAATAACATGCTAAAAATACCTAGATATGATAGTGATTCCATCACCTATCAAGGATGCATCTTCCGTCATGTACTTGGATTCAAGTTGTTCCCACAAAAGCATTGATGACGCTTCGTTTTTGTAAACGTCAAGCAATGCATCAGACATGCCATTCAGTATATAGTCACGGCATATGTAGTCGTCATTGTCTCATTTGTTCATTTGGCGAGTCACAACCAATTCCTCATCCGCCTCTCCTTTCGGCTCTACCGGCCTTGGAGAGGTTAGGACATATGCGAACTTGAGGGTTGTCAAAAGGAAATGCATTTTCCTTTGCCATCTCCTAAATTCAAATCCCTCAAACTTATCTAAATTCTCCAACTGAGAAGTCATATTCGTCATTAGGGTCTTAGCCATATTAAACAAGTCTACAAAACAACAAGAATACACTTAGAAGATTGTTGGTTTTCGGTGTCCGGTTTTGTGTCAAAGTTGTTGTAATATCCAAGAAGGAGTAGTCTAACAACTTACAAGTTGCTGTAATCTCCAATAGGTGTTGACAAACAACTTAATTAGGTAAAGGCACCGTAATCTCACAAGTGAGTAGACAAGCGATTTACAAGTGATTGTAATCGCCGTTAAGGAGTAGACTAACAATTTAGTGTTGCAATATCCCAAGTGAGTAGAAAAGTAGCCTTACATTAGCAAACCAGAGTTATATATATTCTTTAATTCAATGTCTAGAATTAAATTCAAGGAATTGTAGTCTCAAAAGGAGTAGACAAACATCATTATATAGTTACATTCAATTGCATGCAATAACCGGTTATTAGGATGTTGTATATACTTGACTTGGATAATGTTGAAATCACAAAAATATCAAGTTTTAATTCTAAGTGTACTTTTCTTACACCATGATCCAAATACCTTAGTGGGATAAGACCAACACGTCACAAAGACTAAGTATAGAAACATGCCTCGTCTTATGTTTGTAAAAGAGTTTTTCCAGATTTTGTCGAAAATTGATCCTTCTAGAATGGATATCTATCTTTATTCAATACTAATGAAGTATTTTGGTTTTCCAAGTTCCACAAATAAGCCAAAGAGAGAATTCATATCCCTTGTCAAAACTTGAGAACTAATGGCTTAATTTTTTTTCATGTAAATGGATTATGTTTCAAGTGCAAATGACTCTCCTTTTATAGGCAAAGCGGGCACATTTTTGGGAAGAATAACCGCCACCAAAGCAGTTGAGAGCGGTTACAAACGGTTATTGACGGTTGACAGAAGTTATGGTTTCATAACCACTTTTTGGCCCAAGGTCGAAGCCCAATTCAATTGGGCCTTAAAAAAGCCCAAAATTAAGCTAGCCTTTTTGGCTCAACTTTTTTCCCATCAATGAGCTTTAACTAAATCATCATAGCTAGGTTAAGCTTCAAGGTCAACAAATACACATGAGCTTAGTTCAAACTAGCTTAGCTCACCAAGTAGCTCACTAAGCAACTCACTAGCTAGCTTCTTGCAGCTCAATGGACATTTATGCTTGGATTCCTCTCAAACTTTGTAACAACATTCTTGAGATAATATCACGAGGAATGAACGAACAAACGCTCGTAAAATGTGTCCTAAAAACACAAAGTGTCTGGCTCTCAGTTTCTGCCGCAAAATGGCCTTGGCGTTGGCAAGTCCCATGACGCTCTTGCCAAGTCATGGCATTGTCATGACAGAGTAAAGACAATCTCGCATGACACTTATGAGGCTCAACTAAACCAATTTTCAACTTATCCGTGATAGCCATGTCCCTTGTTTTAGTTCAGATTAATTAGCTTCCAAAATTTTACCCCGTAATCACTAGTTACTCTAAGTGTCGGTCACTTGGCTTGCCTGCATACCATCGTGACACACATATGAGTACCTTATTGCACCTTGTCTCGACAAAAAACTCAATGGTTCCGTTGAGACTTAGCACAAATTTCCAACACAACATGTAGGACATACGTCTAACAACATTGTTCATACTTAAATGTGATCGTTGTTGCTGATGATCCCTTAATATATAGCCAAAAGAGCAACGATCGTTCTTTTTTTATCCATCGAAATTAGGTTTAAGGCTTCCTAATATTTTTATTTTTAGGTAAAAGTAAATTCATAGATAAAGTGAAGCAGCGTAACCGGACCCGTTACGACACAATTATACTAAAATAAAAAAGTTTATTTACATGTTTGCGACTTGTTGTCTACAACTCAAAACACCACACACAAAGTACTCCAAGGAGGCCTACAATCCTCATAAAGATACCGACTAGCCTAAAATTGGTGAAAGTAAAAATACATAAAAAAAACGACACAACTCATGAGGCTTGTCCACCTTCGGCAAAGCCATCAACACACATAGATACTCGCAAACCAATGTATGTTTTTGGTTTTTCTTGCATTTGTTTTATTTGCCTTTGTGTTCGAATTTTTTTAGGCGTATTATTCATTCAGGATTTGCTTAACTACCACCCATGTCGGATATTTGTTATAGGTATATTCTCAAAAAATATTTTATTCCTCATATACCAAATGTTCCACCAAGTGATAGATATTTTTGTCATTGTTTATCGTCTAGATTGCTATATATCAAGGCTATGATTTTTGAGATTTTATTTCTAGAGATATTCATGCGTTTAAGGTATTCTTGTGCTTTCGCGTCTATTATACTACTAATAGTAATCGGGCATTTGACAAACAAGTGCTTTGTAGTTTCATAAGAATGCTTGCATAGTACACAATTCATATGTATCGGTACTTTTGTTTTTCCAGGTTCTCATTTGTTGGTAGTCAACCTACCGATAACTTTCACATAAAGTTTTTGTTTTTTAGCATAATGTTCAGGTTCCACATCCAAGAGTTATCAAAATGGTCAATACCTCTACATTTATATAATAGCTCAATCGTTGATTTTGTGGAACACCATCCATCTTTGCTGGGAGCCCAATACAATTTGTCTTGGTTGTTTCAAATAGGAAAGGTGATAGCATGTATTATATTCTATATTTTGGGGCTACTTTAGACGTTTTATCTTCACAAATCTGCATGTATGGATGTATATTCTTTCATTATATTGTTGTTTTGTCTACCTTTGCGGGAATTAAGGTCCACACCTAATTTTATTGTAATTGTAGGAAAAATGACACGTTTTGGACCAAAATGGAGCTAAGGAAGCTAAGGAAGCTAAGGAGTCATTGGAGCTACATTCTGGAGCTTTAAGAAGATCTCAAGAAGCGTGAAAATGATTAAGAAGATTTACTTTGGACCAGATTCGAGAGATTTCACATTCTGTAGCTGACCGAGGTGATCTTGAGGAGCGTCCCGACCGAGGCGAAAACCCTATCGCCGGCGAGATCTTTATTTTTGGCTGAGATCTTTTATTTTTGGAAGGAGGATATCTTATATTTTTGGCTGGATTTCTGGAAGGAAGATATAATATTTGGCTTATTTATTTTAAGAGATAGAGATATATTTTATAGGAAATTATCTTTTTAAGATATTTTATATTTGGAAGATAATTCTCCTATGTAAAGGGTTGGATTTCCCACAAGTTAAACCATGCTTGGAGCATCTAGCAATTGAGGGATTTTCTGGAGTTTTGAAGGAAGTATTGAAGGATTAAAGTTCAAGGAAGGAAGGAATCATAGTTGGAGTTGGCTTTTGAAGGAGTTTGTAAGATCTTCTTAGATTTTCTTTTGGTTTGTTGTCTTTGCTGACTTGTGATTGAGGAACGCTTGTTTGATTCAGTTATTGAGACCTTTTTCCTAAGGTTTTCTTGTTCGAATATTGATTCCCTTCCTATTAATTTGATTATTGTTATCATGATGATTGTTGGCTAAGTTTCTTATGCGATTCTAAGGTGATTGGCTGAAAGTTGTGGGAAAGACGATGATAGAATGGTTTTAATCCCAGCAGGACCCTGAAAACTCGAGTTTTTACCTTAACCGTAGAACACCTCGGTCAGTTATTGAACATCTCGGCCGGGGTGGAATATAATTGAATGAGGTGAACCTTTCCTGAACCTTATCTGAGTTAAGTGTTTAAGTTTGCCAAATCCTATCCCTTGTTATACCTTTCCTGGTTCAACGCAAGCCTAGGATGAGACTTACCCGGTGAATCCTTAGTTTGTTTACCCAAGATCATGAGTGTAGGTAATAAAGGTTTATCCTTTATTGGGGTTTGAGTGTGCCTTCATCCCATCTTTGTGAGTTAGCCTAAGACTTACCCGGTAAAGGTTGATTCTATTCCCTTGGGTGGTGTGTTGGTTTGAGATTATAGTTCCTTTCCTTAATACCTTGAGACTTACCCGGTAATAGGAGCTTTGGTTTGGGATAGTGAGTAGTGAGACTTACCCGGTAATCTATTCCCACCTTAGAAATACCTTCCCTTTGCAAACCTCAGCTTTGTCCGCGTTATCCTTTGAGATCTTGAGTCGGAACCACAACTAGATGTTGTAATTCCTAGAATCCGCATTCCCTTTATCTGACTTTATATCATCTTTGATTGCTTTAATTTGTAGTTATTTGCAATATTTGAAAACCTGATTCACTGCTTTGTTTTACCATTGTCCTTGTGTTCGACCCTTGGAATTCTTGCTTTTATTACAATTGATACGTACACTGCGGGTTCGCATATTTTTCAAGCATACTTCTTGAGTTATAAATTTTAAAGCTTGCACACACATCTTTTGGAGCGAACAAATTTTTGGCGCCGTTGCCGGGGACTTGGTCTATACCAAGCCGGTTTCGGTTGTCTTCCGGGGCTATTGCCCTGTAATAACCGGAAAATTTAATTCCGTTTAGTCCGAGTCAAACCGGTTTTTTGACCCGATGACCTTTCCTAATTCTACCTAGGGTTGTACTAAAACATATTATATCATTTTATGTACTCTTTTAGTCATATAAAATGATGAATTTTATCAAACCATAATCTAAGTCATAACGACGTCTTTTGACGAGACCATGACAATCTTTTGATGAAGCCATGACGAGACCATGACGACAATTGACGAGTTTAAGATGAAGCCGTGACAAGTTGTTGACAAGGCCAGGATAAGGCCTTGACAACCTTCAGCCCACCCCTCTTTCCTTGTTTTGGCCCACCTCCTCATGCTTCAGACTTGCCTCAGCTCAGGCCTGCTCGTGCCTCCAACCAGCCCAGATTGTAGCAGCCTCCTTCGCCTGACACAGTTGCTCACAGCCCAGGAAGAAGGCGGGCCTGTAGCATCCACTCCTCGCAACCCAAAAAGCCCAAGCGCTGAAGTGAAGTACGTTAATCTCCACGTCAGGGGCCAGCCGTTACATGCCTCCTCATTCATCCCTCTTAACTGCACCGTATCTTTCCTATCGTGAGGATCACCACAATCACAGCCCCGTATCTCGCTCTTTCCAATCTCACTCATCGTCCCATCGTCAACTACTCGGAACACCCTCTGCACGCTACATCGGAACGGGCACACCGCCATCCTCATCCATCTCGCAATAACGTGACGAGTTCCAATCTTACCTGCGGGTCTATAGGGAAAAGAGGTGAGTCCTTCCCTTCCTTCTTCCATCTGTACTCCCTATTCCTCCCTTCTGCACTACTTTGCTGCTGAACGGGGACGCTTCTATGCAGACGATCAGGGCCAACCGGCTATAGACGCCCACTACAGACCCTCTTGGAACGGCACTACACTCCCTCAGTAAACAGGTTAGTCCGAAGGTGACCCATTCTCTCCTTCACGAGCGCTCTTCTATAACAATGATAGTGAGTGGTGACTGGTGTTGTGGCAGTACATCCAGTACACCAGGGATCCCTCTAGCGTGAACACGGAACTCCCTCACCACCTCGTTTACCGACCAGCAACCAAGGGGCTCGGAACACCACCCCTACTACCGGTAAGCTTCTTTGCGTATTCCTTAGTGTTACTGAGACACTGGTGCAGGGTAGAATAGGCATGCTTGGTTCCAAAGTCTGTGTATGTGCTTGGTATAGACTTAGAACAATAGGGCAGTGTAGTTGTGGCTAGGTATCGAACCTAGGATGTGTGAGAATGGAGAGTTGTCCAAAATAGCTGGCAGTGAGTGTCGAACTAGAGATCTCTTGCATATGCCCATTTCCAGAATTTTAGTTGTACTCATAAGCTGACCTTTTGGAGGATAAGTTTCGATGCCTTAAAATGAACATCCACCGTTGAATTTTTAATATGTTGTAGATTGAAATACATAGTTTAATGTGTTAAATTTTGAGAGAAATTTAACGGTCGGATTGAGACTTACGAGGTCTTGAAGTAGAGTAGTGGGGCTGTTTTTGCAAAAGAGGAAGAAAAATGACCAAGTGTAGAAATGTTAATTTTACCCCAACTTAGAATTTCATGGGAGATTTTTTGGTTAAGAATTTTAGAGAGATCTTGGCACATATATTTAGTAGGTATATCATAGAAGAATTAGGAAGTATATCCTAAAATTTTGATCTTTCATTAGAACCTTGGATCTTAATCCAAAGTCGGACCTTAACGACTTTTTATGAAAAACTAGATTTTTCTGTAACTCTTATAAATCCTCACTAAACCTTTGTATGAGAACTAGATTTAGGACATAGGTCCTAGAATAGAATTTTAGGACTAAATGATAGACTTCCCAGAGTTTCGGAATCAGGGACAAAGTGGTCGTTTTAACCTAATAAAACCTTTTTCGTAAATTCCTTCCACGAGTTTGTAAAGCTTAGAAGTTTATAACTTCTAAGAGTGTGAAATGTAATTTTTGATCCACATGACTTGTTTGACAAGCGATTGAGTTACTACGGTTGCAGACCGAGTTGAGACTTTTCAGATTTGTGAATTGATTCAGGTAAGTCCTTGCGACTTACTTAGTTGGTTTCTAGATATTAGTTGGGTGATAATGGTCGTGTGTGTGCAATGTGTGTTATAATAAAAATAACAACTTGTTAGGACGACCGTGGTTATTATGTTTTAAGGCCCAAGTGTATGTATAACGGGCCGTGACATCACTGCCCAGCTCTGCCAGGAGACTGGGAGGTTCTCTATACCCAGACCATACAGGTACACGGTGAGATGCATAGGATCCACTCCTGATGGTTACACGGGGCGGATGCGAGGTTTGGGAATCCCTCGTGTCACAAAATAAGTATCATTAGTAAGAGTGAATGACTTGAATGAAGATAATAAATTGATTGTTTGAAAGCATGATGAGTGTTTACTTTTGCTATGTGTGTGTGTGCTATTATTATTCTACTAATGTTTAGATAACTAGCTAATGGTTGTTCTGTTGTGTTTTTTTTTTAGATTTATCTCAGGTTAGAGCAGCAGTTGTGTAACACCCCGAATCCGCGGGATATCGGAATGCTACGGGCGAGACCTCACAATGGGTCTCGACCCTTAGCTTGACAACAATTTCACCGGACCTTTCCAACATGCCACAAATAAAGGCAAAAACGTAAATCATTTTTAATGCAAATGATGAGAAACCCAAAAGAATGTAACAACAACTTCAGCCGAGGTACAACTCAAACCAAACGCCAAACAAGCGGCACACGAAACGTAATAACCGAAAGACAAAACACATGACAACTCCAACTCAAAACCCTTCCTAAAATGTACGGACCCCGGCTGCCCACCCTTCCGGATCTCTCGGAGCATGCCTAACCTGCAAGGCAAACTACAACATTCGGTATAAAACCGTTAGCTCACATTCGAAGCATTAGAATTAATGGGAAAGGCACAATTACAAGTAAATCATCATAGTCACCCAACATACTCAAAAGCACACAAATCCGGTTTATTATCTTTATTATTATTAAGTCGTATCCCGTTCTAGTTCAACTTCTTTTGTGACACGAGAATCCTCCGAAACTCGCCTCGGTCCCTTCTTCCGGCAATGGAACGGTCGGATGCCTCCGACCGTCTAACCAGCACAGGCCAGTCGCCGAGATCCCCCTAGCTCTCACGGGGAGCCAGGCAGTGATGTCACCGCCCGTTATCATACACTTGGGCCAAATAATATAAAGGTCGGTAATCCTATTTCCGGTTTAGTTGTTATAAACAGTAAAATAATAAACACACACCACCCAACACACAATAATGCTAATACAAAGAATACGAGCTAAGTAAGTCCGGAGACTTACCTCGTCCCCAAAGCTAAACCGATCAACAAAAGCTCTCAACTTCCCGCAGGAAGATACTCAACTCCTGACCAAAACAAGGCACATGATCAATATCTATCTCTCATGCTAGAAGTCCTTAGACTTCTAGCCCAAATGACCTCTATAAGGTCATACAACTCACATGTTAGGATAACACGTTCCTAGTCTCGACAATCTCAACAAGATCATACAACCATAATCTCAATCCTCATAAGCTCACAAGATCAACCCAAACACTCAACGCCTTACAATTCTCACAAGATAACATCAACACCTCGAGTCTTAAGACATTTCAAAAATCCTCAAACACTCACTTAAGGTCCAAAGCCACTACTTGGCATTTCCACTAAGTTATGTTAGATCCAACCTAGCATGATACTAATGCTAAACATAACTAGATCGAGGGAGAAGGTAACTCACATGACGTCAAAAGACGGATATCGAACTTGGACTCTTTAGGCCTTTATCGGGGCGCTTCCGGACCTAAAACCAAAGCTAAGCAAATTTAGCTAATACGCTAAATTTGAACGGAAGATTTAATATATATAAATCTAAGGAAGACTTGCTTTCAAAACCAAGGTTAAAAATCACTAAAACATTTTTCCGGAAAATTTATACAATCTTGTAAATGTGGGTTATAACCCGCAAATAAAACTTTGGGCCATAATCCGAAATTTATCCAACAAAGGGCTCAATTGCTAAAATGTGAAAACTGAGTCACAAGCTGTAATAATAAATATGGCCAATATATGTAATTAACTTTCTGCAGTGGCATAAGTGTAAACTTCCAAAACTGTGGGTCAAAACTGCAATAGAAACATATGGGGCACAATATGTAATTATAGCAAAAGAGAGGGGGCCCGATTTAATTAACCCTGAAGGGTTTTTAACGCACATCAGCGCTTGTTGGGAAAGGTGGACATCAATGGCGGCGGACGGCAGGGCAAGCAACTCGGGGCAGCGGCCTGCGGCTTCGATCCGACCGGGAGAAGGAGCGGCGGCTTTAGTTCCGGCGGCGAGAGAGGCACGACAGTTGGGCTCCCTCGTCGGTAGCATTGGCGGTGTTCCAATCCGATTCAGGAGGTGAGTGAAGCGAGGAGGGGGCATGACGGCGAGGATAGCGATGGAAGGCGGTAGACCCCCATCTCCGGCGACAGTGGCGGCGGCCAAGATGGCGCCCCTCTCCAGTAGTTGCAGTGGTGTTTCTCGATGAAGCGTTTCTCCCTGGCGGCTATGGCTGCAACTCCTCTGTTTCCTCAATCCAAGTTCGATGGTGGAGGGTAGAGGAGGGTCTACTTTGTTCCTAGCGGCGTCGAGGGACAACGCAGGTTTGTCAGGTGCCGGAGAGAGAGATAGGAGCCGATGAAGGTGAGGTTGAATAGATGAGTGAGAAGAGGGGAGTGTAGAGACAAAGAGATGGAGAGGAGAGGAAGGGATTGCTTGCAAGTGAGGAAAGGGGTGAGAGGCTGGGACGGTGAGAGGGTAGAGGCAGAGTGAAGGGAGGTCGAAGGGTCGGTAACAGTGAGCTGCAGGCGAGTGGTCTGTCATTGGTCCGCAGGGAAGCGAAGGGCGAGGGGTCTTGAGCTGAGTAGGGCTGCAGCTCTGAGAGACATCTCTTTCACATATCGAGGAGAGAGAAGGGCCAATTAGGCCAAAAAGAGGGTTGAGAAACAAAACAAGAGAAATAGGAAAAAAAATAAAATAAAGGAACTATGAAACCAAAATGTATAAGATATAAACTTCCAAACTCATAAAAACTCGGAACAAAATTTTCGGATAGGAAAACTTCCAAACTTTTCGTAAAATAGAATACGGAATATATATATATATATATATATATATATATATATATATATATATATATATATATATATATATATATATATATATATATATATATATATATATATATAAACTCATAAAAAAATTAATTCACAAAGTGAAAATACTCGTAAAAATTATTTAAGTCATTTAACGTATCGATAAAATCCGAGAAACTACAAAACGCAAACGCTCCAAAATTTGGGGCGTTACATCAGATCCCCCTAAAAACAAGTTTCGTCCCGAAACTTGCTATGCGTCGAACTTCTCGGTCCCTAAGGCCAAGGTATGGACTCTCAAACTAAGAAGGCTAGACCTTCTAATCTATATACACGAACTGCTTACATCACCAACGTAATATATATATATATATATATATATATATATATATATATATATATATATATATATATATATATATATATATATATATATATATATATATATATTTATATATCCGGTCGTAAAACACATTCCCGCACGTGGCACAAACCACATATAGCATCACACCCACACACACACACACATATATATATATATATACAACTCACTTAAGTGAAGAGCTTGGTATAACCCGTCGATTCTATCGAAGCTACTAGCTCAACGTAGAAATCACCCAAAGATACTATCTTCCGTCTTCCTATTAGCCTCATTGGTTCCTCGACTACCACTCGATCATCATGACTGACCACACGTCTCGAAGCATGCATGTACTCTCTCGACTGATACATATGAAACTCCGGTTGAACACTCTCTACTCTTGGAGGCAACGCCAACGTATAAGACCCTTCTCCAACTCGCGCTAAGATCTCAAAAAGGTCAATATATCGGAACTCAACTTCCTTCTCTGGTCTTTCTCAATACATCATTTCCATTATGTTTCTCTTTGATTTCCTTAACAAAAAAGATCAAATCTTCCCATTTACACAACTGACTTTGGTTCTCGTCAACCCAAACTTTAATGTTACGTTTTTTCAATTCTTGATGTAAGTCCTCAACAATGAAGGAAGTACTTTACTTCACACCGCTTCTACTAATGAGGCACAGATGTTATTACTTTAACATCGTTCCTCAATACTCAATTAAGACCATGTCTTGAAAGATCACTTGTACTATTCAAACCGATCATACCTCAAGGCAATTTCAAACAGTCGCACCAATGAATCTCCTCTTAATTCTCAACATCTCCATTGTCAATTTTCGTCTCACTCAATACTTTCTTGTCATCCTGAGTAGGTTCGTCATATATGGTGTTACTTTGGAGAATCTCTCCACAAATCCGGTAATGACCAACACATCCAATAAAACTTGTAAATTCTTCCACGTCCTGGGGGGGTCATCCCGAGACAACTTATCATACAACTTCTCTCTTCTTCGAGAGTAGACCGAAATATCTTATCTGTGACATTAGTAAAGTCTATGCAACTCATAGTCACCATGGTTTGTCCGAAATGCCGTATTTATCAATATCCTAGTCTCTAATTCTCAACTGGTGACAATCAAACCATAAATCATTCTAGAAGAGACTACCGACCCTTGCAACTAATCGAGTAGATCATCTAACAGTGGTGAGGGATACTTGTTCTTCATTGTTATCTTGTTCGGCTCATTGTAATCGATGTACAAACGGAGATAACCGTCTCTCTATTTGCAAACTGGAGTCCTCCATAACCACTTCAAATCAAGAGTTCAAGATAGCATTCGGAGTTCTCCATAACATTTCACTAAACCTAATGAACTCTTTTCAATAAGTTCTTACAATTTCTCCTTTTCTCACTTCCACAACTCATGTCTCTTCACAAGTGTCATTCTATACAGCGCCTTGGATATCGGAGGTGCTTCAAACTCAACCTTAGTGGTAAAATCCACGTTCTGATGTATTGTAATCCATGATATCTTGGTTTTTGTCTTCCCTTATTTCGTCTCATAACAAAAGACCGAAACAACCTTGTCTTAACATTTGACATGTAGTCATGGTATTAATGATCTCCCTCGGTCTGTTGCGGTGATGTCCATCAAACCCGTGTATTTCTCCATCTTTAGCTACAATGTTGACCGTCCTCTTTCAAATATTCGTCTTTTCTTGAATTGGAAAGATTTGCTTGCGTCCTCTGACTCTTGTGTTCTTATATAAGTATTCTTTTAACTTAATCCCATTTTCCCTCCTAAATGGCACGATTGTAAAAATCTTCTAAGATTTCTCACTTATGTGCCACCATAAGGGTCCAATCGGTAGGACTTTACCGTGTTGCAAAACAATTGACCTTATCTTCTTCACCTTCCGCGACATCCCAACATATGGGAGGAGCTCTTCGTATTCTACATGAGCTTTCACCATAGACATGCTTTCTTCAAGTAGAAATTATACTTCACTTTCCTTTTGTAAAGTCAACCCGACGGTAGAGGTTCTAACCTCAATCTTCCATATACTTTTTGTACATCTCTTGTCGACATCAAAATTCAAAACTTCGATCTTCTCTTACTCTTGTTGGCCACCTTATGCATCTCTCGGCATTCCATGAACACTTCACAATTGTACCGGTATGCCCCGTGGAAAATGTTAGAAGAAACTCCCCAACCAAAACCACTAAAATATCAAACTCATTACATCTTCAGGTACTAACATCATAACTCTAAGCTTGTACCGTTGCCCTAATCTAGGTCCTCTCTTTCACACCATAGCCACCATGGCTATTTTGTGTGAGTTTGAAACATCTAACTCAGCTTTACTCGCAAAACATAACCTCCATTTCATTAGAACGAACATACTATGCATCCGCTTTACGCACAAGAACAAAAGAAGCCTCACTTTCCTCTTGGTTCTTCTAGTTTCCTTCGCCCCAATCGTACTTTAAAAGTTTGATCCGTGTCATTCCCCATATGTCAATCTCATGACCTTAGAAAGCCGCACACGATCATTACAATCACTCCTCGGGAGGTCTGATACATTCACTCGCTTTGATCCCATGCAATGTTACTTGATTAAGATAATTGTACTTAGTTGGCATACTTCCTCACTACTTACCATTGACATTGATCCACCACGAATACTTTTAAGCTCTTGTTGTCGATTCTCTACATGCCCATAATCTTGTTTACTCATCCCCTCTACACACAACAGTAGACAACTCGCACATGTGCGTTCTTAGTTGTTACTGCTTAACTTGTATTTGACCTTCTCTGAAGTCAACGACTTATTATTCTACTACACTTCTCATGTTACCATTCTCATGAAGGCTACCCTCCTCGGGGTACTTTACCTTAAACTCCGTTAATTCTTTCTTCATTCTATGCTTCCTCTTCTTTATAAGGTAACTATATCTTCTTTGCCTTGTTGTTTCATATAACTCCCTTTCATAGACTTAACTATTCTTCCTTGATGTCTTTCAAGAGCACCTTCCCAAATATTGTAGCCCTAGCTAACATCCATTCGCATTCCTCTTGGTTGGTATCTTAAGTCTCTCGATCAAAGCTCTTCGTTTCGTCTTTCATCTTCTTGGGGTCATCATTTATACACAGTTCCTCCTTCTTGGCGTTTCTTAGCATTATCATCATAATTGAAATCGGTCAACTCCACGTGAATCCCCACCATGTCCTTCTTCTCATAACTCTAGTAATGTTGAAACTTTACTTTTTGGTACCTCGTAAGCTTAACTTACGGTATCTTAAATCTTTAGAAATAGTTCGATCACTCTTCTCATCTTGACTCCAATGCTTAGGAGCGCCTAAGAAAACTTCACATCTTAATGGGATATCACCTTTAACCTTGCTAGAATGTAATCATCTCGTCCTCGATTTACATCTTTAGTTGTCCACGCTTCTTCTCGAAGAACTTAAGTTCGTTCTTTCTTGGTCTCGTCGTCGTTCGATCATGACCTCTTTAGAACCGCTTCTACACTTTAATGTTGCTCCCTTTTTCCTGTATTGCTCCCATCTTGATCCCCCTTAAGTCGTCTCGAGTTTTCTTTTACTTGGTTGTCCTTTGTTTACAACATCTCTACTCCTCCTCTTCGATGTCCTTTTATAGGAATCCGAGAAACACCATGGTGTTCGTCAACACGAAACGCTCAACTGAATACTTGAGCATACTCCTCCACGTATGAATGATATCCTTAGCCAACAACGTCGTCTTAAAGGTGATGATATCTTTCCGTCGTCCTAACTATAAGGTCTCATACTATATATTACTATATATATATATAAGAGCCCGTATATAAGCATATATATGTCCTATGTCCACATAACTACTAATATATCACATCCGGAAATCCAATACAACAATACAAGGTCCAAACATGTATTATAGTCCACATATATTCACTATACATATAAATCAAGTCATCATGCAACTACAATCCACATATATTATACATACCTACATATCTACATATATATATACAAATCCAATAAACTAAGCTGCCGAGATCCGCGGAAGAAGTGGTGGTCCGTACATTCTACCCCGACTCATGCATGTGATTTTGAAAACGAAAAGTCAAAACCCGTGTGGGTTCTGTTTATTCCTCATTCGGCCTTTAGAAGATTGCGAGTGTCATTGTTGTCAACCTAGGGCTCTGATACCACTTTTGTAACACCCCGAATCCGCGGGATATCGGGATGCTACGGGCGAGACCTCACAATGGGTCTCGACCCTTAGCTTGACAACAATTTCACCGGACCTTTCCAACATGGCACAAATAAAGGCAAAAACGTAAATCATTTTTAATGCAAATGATGAGAAACCCAAAAGAATGTAACAACAACTTCAACCGAGGTACAACTCAAACCAAACGCCAAACAAGCGGCACACGAAACGTAATAACCGAAAGACAAAACACATGACAACTCCAACTCAAAACCCTTCCTAAAATGTACGGACCCCGACTGCCCACCCTTCCGGATCTCTCGGAGCATGCCTAACCTGCAAGGCAAACTACAACATTCGGTATAAAACCGTTAGCTCACATTCGAAGCATTAGAATTAATGGGAAAGGCACAATTACAAGTAAATCATCATAGTCACCCAACATACTCAAAAGCACACAAATCCGGTTTATTATCTTTATTATTATTAAGTCGTATCCCGTTTTAGTTCAACTTCTTTTGTAACACGAGAATCCTCCGAAACTCGCCTCAGTCCCTTCTTCCGGCAATGGAACGGTCGGATGCCTCCGACCGTCTAACCAGCACGGGCCAGTCGCCGAGATCCCCCTAGCTCTCACGGGGAGCCAGGTAGTGATGTCACCGCCCGTTATCATACACTTGGGCCAAATAATATAAAGGTCGGTAATCCTATTTCCGGTTTAGTTGTTATAAACAGTAAAATAATAAACACACACCACCCAACACACAATAATGCTAATACAAAGAATACGAGCTAAGTAAGTCCGGAGACTTACCTCGTCCCCAAAGCTAAACCGATCAACAAAAGCTCTCAACTTCCCGCAAGAAGATACTCAACTCCTGACCAAAACAAGGCACACAATCAATATCTATCTCTCATGCTAGAAGTCCTTAGACTTCTAGCCCAAATGACCTCTGTAAGGTCATACAACTCACATGTTAGGATAACACGTTCCTAGTCTCGACAATCTCAACAAGATCATACAACCATAATCTCAATCCTCATAAGCTCACAAGATCAACCCAAACACTCAACGCCCTACAATTCTCACAAGATAACATCAACACCTCGAGTCTTAAGACATTTCAAAAATCCTCAAACACTCACTTAAGGTCCAAAGCCACTACTTGGCATTTCCACTAAGTTATTTTAGATCCAACCTAGCATGATACTAATGCTAAACATAACTAGATCGAGGGAGAAGGTAACTCACATGACGTCAAAAGACGGATATCGAACTTGGACTCTTTAGGCCTTTATCGGGGCGCTTCCGGACCTAAAACCAAAGCTAAGCAAATTTAGCTAATACGCTAAATTTGAACGGAAGATTTAATATATATAAATCTAAGGAAGACTTGCTTTCAAAACCAAGGTTAAAAATCACTAAAACATTTTTCCGGAAAATTTATACAATCTTGTAAATGTGGGTTATAACCCGCAAATAAAACTTTGGGCCATAATCCAAAATTTATCCAACAAAGGGCTCAATTGCTAAAATGTGAAAACTGAGTCACAAGCTGTAATAATAAATATGGCCAATATATGTAATTAACTTTCTGCAGTGGCATAAGTGTAAACTTCCAAAACTGTGGGTCAAAACTGCAATAGAAACATATGGGGCACAATATGTAATTATAGCAAAAGAGAGGGGGCCCGATTTAATTAACCCTGAAGGGTTTTTAACGCACATCAGCACTTGCTGGGGAAGGTGGACATCAATGGCGGCGGACGGCAGGGCAAGCAACTCGGGGCAGCGGCCTGCGGCTTCGATCCGACCGGGAGAAGGAGCGGCGGCTTCAGTTCCGGCGGCGACAGAGGCACGACAGTTGGGCTCCCTCGTCGGTAGCATTGGCGGTGTTCCAATCCGATTCAGGAGGTGAGTGAAGCGAGGAGGGGGCATGACGGCGAGGATAGCGATGGAAGGCGGTAGACCCCCATCTCCGGCGACAGTGGCGGCGGCCAAGATGGCGCCCCTCTCCAGTAGTTGCAGTGGTGTTTCTCGATGAAGCGTTTCTCCCTGGCGGCTATGGCTGCAACTCCTCTGTTTCCTCAATCCAAGTTCGATGGTGGAGGGTAGAGGAGGGTCTGCTTTGTTCCTAGCGGCGTCGAGGGACAACGCAGGTCTGTCAGGTGCCGGAGAGAGAGATAGGAGCCGATGAAGGTGAGGTTGAACAGATGAGTGAGAAGAGGGGAGTGTAGAGACAAAGAGATGGAGAGGAGAGGAAGGGATTGCTTGCAAGTGAGGAAAGGGGTGAGAGGCTGGGACGGTGAGAGGGTAGAGGCAGAGTGAAGGGAGGCCGAAGGGTCGGTAACAGTGAGCTGCAGGCGAGTGGTCTGTCATTGGTCCGCAGGGAAGGGAAGGGCGAGGGGTCTTGAGCTGAGTAGGGCTGCAGCTCTGAGAGACATCTCTTTCACATATCGAGGAGAGAGAAGGGCCAATTAGGCCAAAAAGAGGGTTGAGAAACAAAACAAGAGAAATAGGAAAAAAAAATTAAATAAAGGAACTATGAAACCAAAATGAATAAGATATAAACTTCCAAACTCATAAAAACTCGGAACGAAATTTTCGGATAGGAAAACTTCCAAACTTTTCGTAAAATAGAATACGGAATATATATATATATATATATATATATATATATAAACTCATAAAAAAATTAATTCACAAAGTGAAAATACTCGTAAAAATTATTTAAGTCATTTAACGTATCGATAAAATCCGAGAAACTACAAAACGCAAACGCTCCAAAATTTGGGGCGTTACAAGTTGAGTGATCCGGAAGTAGTGGTCAGCCGGGTCTCCGTACTCCTTAGAATGGGGTTGGGATATTTCCTTTGTTGTTCTTTCATCTTGTTAAGACAGTTAGTATGTTTTGTTGTTTAAGTAATATAGGTTGTTAGACGTTGTTCCATTCATCCCTTTAAAATACTATTTTATGAATTTCGGTTTTTCTTATTGTGTCTTGTTGCAAGATCCTAGTAATATTGTTGTCCAACTGAGGTCGGGACCCATTGTGAGGTCCTAACCAGTAATGCTCCGAGTTCTGAGAATTCGGGGTGTTACAACATGGTATCAGAGCTCTAGGTTGGCAACAATGGCACTTGAAATCTTCTGAAAGACCGAATAAGTACTTAAGCAGAACCCGAAAAGGGATCTGAGTTTTAAAAAGGGCTTTTGGTTTTCAAATGCATGCATAGTCTGGTTGGGAATAGAAAGTACGGCTAACCACCACTACTACCGCGGATCTCAGTATGCTTAGTATGGACTTTAGGTTGTTACTCTCTTTGGACTTATTATCTTGATTATAATGATAGGTGATGTAGATAAGCATATGCCGAAGATTAGTAGAATTTATAGTTATAATATGCCCTTAACGGAGATAACAAAATGAGATCCTCATTCAGTTGACACACCTAAGTATAATTGAAGGGTTTCAACGTAAGAATAAGTATGCTCAGTTTATGAGCATTAAGGTAGGCGAACGTCCGGACAACTCCTTCGAACTTGTTAAGGAACGTCGAGACGGAAAAGTGAAGACTAAAAGACAACACCAACGACGATGACAAGAAGGGAATCCCGAGTCAACTCAATAGGACCAAATGAAGAAAATACAGGAGTGTAGTTCCGGAAAAGTGTTTGATGACCGACAAATGTACAAATTGGAAGAGACAACCCATAGGTTCTTTCAAGTGTAGTGTAAAGCAGCGTTACAAACAAAGCGGATACCTTCATAAACACACATGGGCATGAAAGTCAAGGTGAAATATAGTAGCGATCCAGACAAGAAGCATTGAATCTAAGCTTACTGACGGACCAGAAGGTGAAAGTTTGAGGCTAGAAGCAGAGCGAAAGATGATCACTCTCGACAAGCTACTTGCCACCACAATCAAAATGGGAAACCGAGACAATCATAAGCGTAGGAGTCAAGATGAGATACATTGTCCATCCCGATACGAAGAATTAAAGAGCCGGAAAAAAAAAAAAAGCTTAAGCGTTGCCAGAAAGGGGAAAGGTAGATTTCACCAACATGGAAGTGGAGTGATCTCGTAGAACACACAAGAATTTCCACATAGACCGTGATACAACAATGATCGGCTTCTATAAAGGTGGCATTACAAAGCAACACCCAAGGAAGAAGAGTGTGTGAGAAGAGTATTGGTGAACTCGAGGGCCCCAATAACTTCTCATTCACAAAGGGATTTAAGCTTACAACACTACAAGTTCATAATAGAGAACCGTAAATAGACGATAACTCAGGTAAAAGAATCACGGAGATGTACCTACAAGCTATCCTAGAAGGATTGATAAGTCTGTCGAGGGAAGAAGAATGATAAAACTGGACTCGTAAGAGTATAACGATCTTACAAAAGTGTAGATTGTAGAAAGGGCTAAAGAAGTATAAACAGAGAGACTGGAGGAGATATATTTCACCAAGTATATCAAGCCTCAAAAGAGATGGAAGAAAAGTAAGTCTATGATGTTGTAGAAGGTCAACTACATCCTACTTGGTGACAACTTAGAAGTTGCATGTGCGGTTTAACCGGTGATGATTGGTTGACAGATAAGGAGAATAACCACAAGGTACTAAAACCCTTGAAAGTCACATTGAATTAGTCCAAAACAATGACGCTAATTAAGAATTTAGAAAGAAGATTTAGACGGTCGGCAATGACCCTTATATCAGTAATGGTATAAAGAGAATTTCTGTGAGAAGTTGCTCACTTACTGGCTAAGGAAAAGTTTTACTGATCACAGTTAGTAAAGACGAATTCGTGTAAGAAGAACTAGAGGAGTAAGAGGAAGCAAATGATTTGACCAAATCTTGCGTCAGTCCAGACAGAGGGTACTTAACATTTCACACCCATAAGATTGAAGGCGCTCTTTCATAAAGGCAGCACAAACATAGGAAGTATAATTTAATGCCATGGTAAAATATCTTATCGAGTTGTGGAGCGATTGTAGTTGGAATTTACATATTTGCTGGGACAAACCTTAGAAAGAGTAGAGTTGAATGATTGAAGGTTATTATAAGGATCCATATTACCCCAATAAGATGATTACCAAAAGATGTTTATATAAGAGTTTCCAGAGAAATGGTAGCACTTCAATAACCAATATGGATAACCGGTCTTAGGTGGACGGAGGAATAGTTATGGAACCGCATACAAATGGTATACCTTGAAGTTTTCTCTCGCCTGATGAAAGGAGAATTTATAAAAGCACCAACTCTAATCGACATCATTCATGAAGGATAGTACGAAGAAGCTTAAAGAGATTTAACTATCCTACGGGAGTTAAGGATTTAAAGAAGGTAAAACAACGTGAGTATAAGAACAAGATAATGAATGCGGGTCGAAAAATTTGATTTTTGGAGAAAACCATATACATTTGATGTCTCTAATACAAAAGGGTACTGGTAAATGTTTAATGATCGGACCGATAACACGATGATTGGTAAAGGGTAAACCAAACAGATAAGGTAACCAATGAGAAGGAAAGTCATGTATCAAAAGACAGGACTGGCTAGAATAAATGAAGTATTGAGATGATGATGCCTTTATGGGATCTATACAAGAGTACAACGTAACTGAAGTTCCAACATGGAATGGGTGATAATGATCAACGCTCAGTTAGAGATTGATTCAAAGAAGGAAAATGTTATAAGTTGAGTCATCTAGAAGAAGAGTTTACAAGGGAAACATGAGAGAGCACCTTGTGGTTGGTATTCTTGTCGATGTAGACTTGTTACCACACCTTGAGAATTTGGAGCTAATTAGAGAACTCCATGACCAGATGATAAATAGGTCACGATAAGGACTTGTAGGTCAACGTGATGTACCCTAAGTTTGGAGGTCAAAAGAATTGGGGAAAGATAACCACATTGAATAGTCCTCACGAGTAGTAAGTCGAGTTCCGAGACATAAGAAATTCTCGGGATTTCTAAAGACGCACATCCCAGTTCTTCAAAGGAGATGTGACCGATGAGTTATTTTACCGAGGAGTTATCTAGACCGATTGTGAAATTCCATGGGTCGAGTACCATAGTTTCGACAAATATAGACGGTTATCCCGAGGTTTTAGACAACCCATATTCATGGCTAGAACATAAGCCTTCTCTTTACTCAAGTGAACCATCTTTAGACTGACGGGTGGTGTGAGAGGATCTTGTTATTGTTAAAAGGAAAGTTACAGGGAAAGAAGTAAATCATCTGTACTCACAGAGAACACCATTAGGATTAATGGGGGCAACATATTGATCAGAGTAGCGCATCGGAAGCGTGGTGAGCCCATAACCCACAAAACATGAAACTCAATGCTAAGTTAACTAGGACCTCCAGTTAAGGAACTATAGATCGATATGAAATCTCCACATGGAGTGTGATTTGTAGGTTATAGCAAGTTGACATCTTGACCAAGGACAAGTGATATGTCATGAATGGAGAGACGGTCCAACTAAATCATATTAAGAAAATGGTCTTACAAAGAGCAATAGGCACTTAGTAAAGTGCTAGGATATGTCTAAGATCATTGTTTCAGAATTTATGGTGGGGACCCCGGGAAGGTCAAAAGCAAGTGAGCTCAACAAAAGGAATAGAGTTTTTACAAGTTATTTCGGTAAAATCACCAAGAAAGTTGGAAGTGAGTTTAGAATGGCAATCGTGGACATCTTCGAGCGGATTGAGGAGTCATCTATCGACTAGCACTCCTAACCATATTGGAGGGTGTCCACCCAGGGTCTTTCATGTATCCCAGTTGAGAGAGTATATACCGGACCCGAGACACGTCATCAGCCATGAGGATCTGATAGTTGAGCCCGACCACTCTTTTGTGGAGTACCCAGTAGCTGTCCTGGAACGCAGTACTAGACGTGTGAGTTCCAAGGAGATACCGATGTTGAGGATCTAGTGGTCTAGACGAGGAGCCGAAGAGGCCACCTGGAAGACAGAGGAGAGCATTAGATGTAGTTATCCCGAGTTCTTTGCGGAGTTAGCCGCTACTTCCGTACCGACGAGTTAATACTCGGATGTTGTTTTGTTTGACCTTTATGATTTTAACTTAGATTGTGTGTTTTTATTCTCTTTTATGTATTGTCTGATTATGACGACTGAGTAGTTGCATGCTAAGAAACTAGATTAAAAATTTAGTTAGACCAAGTTATACAAATCTTTTATGGAAGTCGTTGATTAGATACCTTATTCTAAGTTTCAGGATGAAACTTATTTTAAGGGGGCTATTGCCCTGTAATAACCGGAAAATTTAATTCCGTTTAGTCCGAGTCAAACCGGTTTTTCGACCCGATGACCTTTCCTAATTCTACCTAGGGTTGTACTAAAACATATTATATCATTTTATGTACTCTTTTAGTCACATAAAATGATGAATTTTATCAAACCGTAATCTAAGTCATAACGACGTCTTTTGACGAGACCATGACAATCTTTTGACGAAGCCATGATGAGACCATGACGACGTTTGACGAGTTTAAGATGAAGCCGTGAAAATTTGTTGACAAGGCCAGGACAAGGCCTTGACAACCTTCAGCCCACCCCTCTTTCCTTGTTTTGGCCCACCTCCTCATGCTTCAGACTTGCCTCAGCCCAGGCCTGCTCGTGCCTCCAACCAGCTCAGATTGCAGCAGCCTCCTTCGCCTGACACAATCGCTCGCAGCCCAGGAAGAAGGCGGGCCTGTAGCATCCACTCCTCGCAGCCCAAAAAGCCCAAGCGTTGAAGTGAAGTACGTTAATCTCCACGTCAGGGGCCAGCCGTTACATGCCTCCTCATTCATCCCTCTTAACTGCACCGTATATTTCCTATCGTGAGGATCACCACAATCACAGCCCCGTATCTCGCTCTTTCCAATCTCGCTCATCGTCCCATCGTCAACTACTCGGAACACCCTCTGCACGCTACATCGGAACGGGTACACCGCCAGCCTCATCCATCTCGCAATAACGTGACGAGTTCCAATCTTACCTGCGGGTCTATAGGGAACAGAGGTGAGTCCTTCCCTTCGTTCTTCCATCTGTACTCCCTATTCCTCCCTTCTGCACTACCTTGCTGCTGAACGGGGACGCTTCTATGCAGACAATCAAGGCCAACCGGCTATAGACGCCCACTGCAGACCCTCCTGGAACGGCACTACACTCCCTCAGTAAACAGGTTAGTCCGAAGGTGACCCATTCTCTCCTCCACGAGCACTCTTCTATAACAATGATAGTGAGTGGTGACTAGTGTTGTGGCAGTACATCCAGTACACCAGGGATCCCTCTAGCGTGAACCCGAAACTCCCTCACCACCTCGTTTACCGACCAGCAACCAAGGGGCTCGGAACACCACCCCTACTACCGGTAAGCTTCTCTGCGTATTCCTTAGTGTTACTGAGACACTGGTGCAGGGTAGAATAGGCAGGCTTGGTTCCAAAGTCTGTGTATGTGCTTGGTATAGACTTAGAACAATAGGGCAATGTAGCTGTGGCTAGGTATCGAACCTAGGATGTGTGAGAATGGAGAGTTCTCCAAAATAGCTGGCAGTGAGTGTCGAACTAGAGATCTCTTGCATATGCCCATTTCCAGAATTTTAGTTGTACTCATAAGCTGACCTTTTGGAGGATAAGTTTCGATGCCTTAAAATGAACATCCACCGTTGAATTTTTAATATGTTGTAGATTGAAATACATAGTTTACTGTGTTATATTTTGAGAGAAAGTTAACGGTCGGATTGAGACTTACGAGGTCTTGAAGTAGAGTAGTGGGGCTGTTTTTGCAAAAGAGGAAGAAAAATGACTAAGTGTAGAAATGTTAATTTTACCCCAACTTAGAATTTCATGGGAGATTTTTTGGTTAAGTATTTTAGAGAGATCTTGGCACATATATTTAGTAGGTATATCATAGAAGAATTAGGAAGTATATCCTAAAATTTTGATCTTTCATTAGAACCTTGGATCTTAATCCAAAGTCGGACCTTAACGACTTTTTATGAAAAACTAGATTTTTGTGTAACTCTTATAAATCCTCACTAAACCTTTGTATGAGAACTAGATTTAGGACATAGGTCCTAGAATAGAATTTTAGGACTAAATGATAGACTTCCCGGAGTTTCGGAATCAGGGACAAAGTGGTCGTTTTAACCTAATAAAACCTTTTTCGTAAATTCCTTCCACGAGTTTGTAAAGCTTAGAAGTTTATAACTTCTAAGAGTGTGAAATGTAATTTTTGATCCACATGACTTGTTTGACAAGTGATTGAGTTACTAAGGTTGCAGACCGAGTTGAGACTTTTGAGATTTGTGAATTGATTCACGTAAGTCCTTGCGACTTACTTAGCTGGTTTCTAGATATTAGTTGTGTGATAATGGTCGTGTATGTGCAATGTTTGTTATAATAAAAATAACAACTTGTTAGGACGACCGTGGTTATTATGTTTTAAGGCCCAAGTGTATGTATAACGGGCCGTGACATCACTGCCCAGCTCTGCCAGGAGACTGGGAGGTTCTCTATACCCAGACCATACAGGTACACGGTGAGATGCATCGGATCCACTCCTGATGGTTACACGGGGGCGGAGGCGAGGTTTGGGAATCCCTCGTGTCACAAAATAAGTATCATTAGTAAGAGTGAATGACTTGAATGAAGATAATAAATTGATTGTTTGAAAGCATGATGAGTGTTTACTTTTGCTATGTGTGTGTGTGCTATTATTATTCTACTAATGTTTAGATAACTAGCTAATGGTTGTTCTGTTGTGTTTTTTTTTTAGATTTATCTCAGGTTAGAGAAGTAGTTGAGTGATCCGGAAGTAGTGATCAGCCGGGTCTCCGTACTCCTTAGAATGGGGTTGGGATATTTCCTTTGTTGTTCTTTCATCTTGTTAAGACAGTTAGTATGTTTTGTTGTTTAAGTAATATAGGTTGTTAGACGTTGTTCCATTCATCCCTTTAAAATACTATTTTATGAATTTCGGTTTTTCTTATTGTGTCTTGTTGCAAGATCCTAGTAATATTATTGTCCAACTGAGGTCGGGACCCATTGTGAGGTCCTAACCAGTAATGCTCCGAGTTTTGAGAATTCGGGGTGTTACATGCCCTTATTGCTTTTGACTACTCTACTTGAGTGTTTTTCGCAGGATCCTTCCTTAGGTTTATGCGAAGTACTCATACTGGAAAGGAAATCGTTCCTTACGATCCCAAACCAGAAAATATTTACAAGTGAAGATTAAGAGAAGCTAAGATGGCCAATCAAGACGATCGCGATCTTGAAGCCGAATTGAAGGAGGCATTGGAACAGCTACGCCTCAATAGAGAAGAGTTGCAGCGAGAGAGAGAAGAGACTCGCACCAGAACATAAGGAATTGAAGCAGATATGGCCGCTCTAAGGGCCCAGTTTCTGCCTCGACCGATCCCAGATCCTCGACCGAGGCAAGACCCAGTTCATGTTGCCCCGGCCGATGTACACCTACCACCTCGGATGCCTATCCGAGATGTTCTTTTTGCTGGAGATCCACAAACCCTAGGACAGAGGATGGACCCTAATCAACAAGTCAGGCATCCAGGAGTCAACCTAGGTGACCCAGCTGAGCATGATTATGAACTTCGACCGCAAGTTCTAACTATGATCCGACAATGTCAATTTGGAGGTTTGGAGAGAGAGTCTCCGCATCAGCATTTGCAAAACTATGAGATTCTGATGGAGACCTTGAGATCTTCAAGATTTGAGAACAAAAACTACAAGTTGAGGCCTTTCTATTTCTCTTTGAAAGACAAGGCGCTTGCTTGGTATCAATCTCTTACGGCTAGAAAAATCAACACTTGGGAAGAGATGACGGCGGAGTTTCTAACTAAGTTCTTTCCTCCCGCTAAGACCACTGAAATGAGGGGAAAAATCAATGCTTTTATTATGAAGGACAATGAGAGTTTGTCCAAGTCATGGGAGAGATTCAAGGATATTCTATTGGATTGCCCACATCATGGGATTCCAAAGATCGAATTGCTGGAGATTTACTTCAAGGGGTTGGATGGAGCTACTCAATTCAATCTCCAACTACTTTCAGCCGGCACATTCATGGACATGCAAATAGATGAAGCTTGGGATTTCGTTAAAAAGCAAGCTTTACATATGGAGAAGTACTCCCATCAAGGAACTGAAAATGGAGCAAGGAGAGTTAGCTTCCAAGACACATCATCAAATGGAGCTCAACTCACCTCACTTAGCAATGAAGTAAAGGCATTGAAGGAGCTTTTAGTTGCTCAAACGAAGAAGGAGCAAGATTGAGGATATCAAGGAAGAAACAACTACCAAGGGCCGCGGACAACAATTACAACAACTATAGAAACTCCAACAGCAACAGTTGGAGATCTAATTAACAAAATCCCGGTAACCCATATTCTCATGCTAATAATGCTTTAACCCTCCCCCCCCCCCCCCACCCCTCTTCTTCTTCTACTCCATTGAGAAGCCAGGAGTCTGGATCGAGTTCGTCCCAGCCAGAGAAAAGGGATGCAGTGCTGGAGGCAATTTTGATCAAGCTCAATGCTATGGAGATATCAATGACTTCATTTTCAAAAGCACAAAAAGCCTTAGAGCAACAATTCTTTAACAAGGCGAATAAAGCGCCGAGAGATCCAGGGAAGCTCCCAGCAAGGACAGAGAGCAACACTAAGGGACAGATTATGGCAATAACGACACGAAGTGGACTGAAAACTACAGATCCAGTACCTCGGTCGAACCACAACCAGACGAACACTTCGGTCGAGGTGCCAACCGAGGTGCAGCCTCAGAAAGCGAAGGATAAATCTGAAGTCCATGCTCCACCTCCTGCTTATAAACCACAACTTCCATTCCCTTAGTCAAGGGCGAGGGCACATCTAGACAAGCATTTCGGTAAGTTTCTATACCTTATGAATAAATTACACATTAACATCCCTTTCCTTGATTCCATTCTAGGGATGCCCGCCTATGGGAAGTTCTTGAAAGAGATTCTATCAAGGAAGAGGAAGCTGCAAGATTTTGGTGAAGTAAGGATGACATCTAAGTCCTCGGAGCTCATTCAAATCATGAAGGAGAAGATGCCACCAAAATTGAGAGATCCCGGTTCATTTTGCATTCGCATCCAAGTTGGGGATGTAACTTATGAT
Source organism: Fagopyrum homotropicum (assembly GCA_033239125.1). Taxonomy (NCBI): domain Eukaryota; kingdom Viridiplantae; phylum Streptophyta; class Magnoliopsida; order Caryophyllales; family Polygonaceae; genus Fagopyrum; species Fagopyrum homotropicum. The sequence goes on from BSWB01000003.1 coordinate 120,430,579, forward strand.
GCATTGTGTGATCTAGGAGCCAGCGTGAGCATCATTCCGCTAGAGCTATGTGAGAAAATCGGACTTGGAGAGCCCAAGCCGGTGAAGATAAGGTTATACATGGCGGATCGCTCCATTACCCATCCCGTGAGCATTTTGGAATACGTTCCCGTCAAGTTAGGTAATTTCTATTTACCTATAGACTTTGTTGTACTTGACATTCCCGCATATTATCCCGTTCCTATCATTATCGGGAGACCATTTCAAGCAACTTCGGGTTGCAATGTGGATTGTAAGAACGCTAAGTTGAAATTCAACATTGGTGGAGATCATGTGGAGTTTGGATTGCTTGCTGCAATGAAAGGAGAGCCGTTGGAAGATGACATCTTCAACATCTATGATGAAGAAGAATCAAGAGAATTGGTGAGCTCTATCCTTATTAATGACCCTCTTGAAAGAGTTCTTAGTTTTAGTTTAATGGAGGAAGGTATAGATGTTTCTTGTGATGCAGATATACGGAGCTTAAAAGCATTGGAAGCAAATCCAGGAGCTAAGATTGAGAAACTAATCCAAGAGAAGAAGAGCAATTTAGGTTTCGGTCCCAGTTCTAGTACCTCGACCGAGGCACTTTCTAGACCAAGCGAGGTGTTCTTATCTAAAGAACATCTTGGTCACTCACCTCGAACACTGACCGAGACAGCAAGTGAGATGTTGTCAACTGAGGACAACAAACTTCCTGATTCTTTTTCTGAGAGTCATTTACAGTTGGTGGAGCACTGGCTCCGCCAAGTTTTTGATGGTTAAGAGCCTTGGTATGCTGATATTGTCAATTACCTTGTTTGCCAAGAAATACCGCCCGGATTGGCGTACGCTCAAAGGAAGAAGTTCTTCAAGGATGTACGTCAATACTACTGGAATGAACCTCTACTGTTTAAGAGAGGTCCGGATGGGATGCTTCGACGATGCATTCCGGAGGATGAAGTTGCTAGTGTTATACGGCATTGCCACTTGCTTCCATGTGGAGGACATGCTAGCGCTCACAAAACGTGCGCTAAGGTATTACGTTCTGGTTTCTTTTGGCCTACATTATTTAAGGATGTGCAAACGTTTGTTGTTTCTTGTGATGCATGCAAAAGAACAGGAAACTTGTCTAGAAGGAACGAGATGCCACTCAATAATATTCAGGAGGTTGAGATTTTCGATGTATGGGGAGTCGATTTCATGGGACCTTTCCCATCATCCGCAGGGAACCTCTACATTCTCCTAGATGTTGATTACGTCTCTAGATGGGTAGAAGCCATCGCCTCCCCCACTAATGACGCCATGGTGATTGTAAAGTTCTTCAATCGGACTATCTTTCAACGTTTCGGGACACCACGCATCATCATCAGCGATGGAGGGACACATTTCATCAACCGGAAGTTTAAAGCACTTCTATCGAAGTATGGGGTAACCCACAAGGTAGCAACCCCTTATCACCCTCAAACTAGTGGGCAGTTCAAGATCTCGAATAGAGAAATCAAAGCAATTCTGGAGAAGACCGTCTCTATGACGAGGAAGGATTGGTCCATGAAGTTGGGCGATGCTCTTTGGGCTTATAAGACCGCATTCAAGACTCCCATTGGTACCACACCTTAAAATTTGGTATATGAGAAGTCTTGTCATCTACCCGTTGAACTAGAGCACAAGGCATATTGGGCAATCAAGTGGTTGAATTCCGATATCAAGGAAGCCGGAGAGAAGAGACTATTGGACATCAATGAGTTGGAGGAGTTGCGCTTACACGCTTATGAGCATGCAAAGATCTACAAGGAAAGAACGAAGAGATGGCATGACAAGCATATCATTCCTAAGGAATTCAAAGAAGGAGATCTAGTTCTACTCTTAAACTCCCGCCTCCGCCTCTTTCCAAGTAAGTTGAAATCTAGATGGACAGGACCTTATGTTCGCTCCAAACGGTGAGTGCAAGCTTTAAATTTATAACCCTAGACTTAAGCTTAAAACAAGGATGCGAACCCGCAGTGTACGGGTCAATCGTAGTAAAAAGCAAGAAATTCCAGGGGTCGATCACAGGGACTCGGTGAAACAAAGTCGATAACGGTAAGCTTCGTAAATACTAACCACAAAGAGCAATTAACACAATCAAAGATGAATAAGAAGTCAATAAAGCAAACATGCAATTCTAGGGATTAAAGCTTCTAGTTGTGGTTCCAACTCAAGATCTAAAGATAAGCGGACAAAGCTGAGATTTTTGCAAGGGGAAGGTGTTACTAAAGTGGACTAGATCACCGGGTAAGTCTCACTACTCACTAATCCTAAACCGTAACTCCTATTACCGGGTAAGTCTCAAGGAATCAAGATAAAGAACTATAACCTCAAACTAACACACCATCTAAGGGAATAGAATCAACCTTTACCGGGTAAGTCTCAGGCTAACTCACAAAGATGGGATAAAAGCACACTCAAACCCCAATAAAGGATAAACCTTTATTACCTACACTTATGATCGTTGGTACACAAACTAAGGAATTACCGGGTAAGTCTCATCCTAAGCTTGCTTTGAACCAGGAAAGGTGTAATAAGAATAGGATTTGGCAAACTCTAACACTTAACTCTCAGTTTAGGATCAGATAAGCCACCTCGGTCAGCCAAATTCCACCCCGGCCGAGATGTTCATCGACTGAGCGAGATGCTTAGGGTTAAGGTTAAAGACTCGAACTTTCAGGGTCCTACTGGAATCTAAGACTATTCTATCATTGTTTTTCCCACAACCTTCAGCCAATCACCCTAGAATCACATAAGGAAATTTGCCACTCATCATCATTATGAAAGTATTAAATATATGGGAAGAAGGTGAATATTTGAACAAGAAGAATTTAATGAAAAAGACTTCAATAATTGAATCAAATATCACAACAAAAGCGTTCCTTGGATCACAATCCAATAAGACAAGACAACGAGGAAGGGAATTAAAGACAATCTTACAAAACCCTCCAAAAAGCTATAAAAGCTATGATCTTCAATCTTCCTTCAACCTTCAAAAAGGTTCTTCAAAACTCCCAACTGGAGTATGGTTGCAGCGATGTATGTTGGATCTTGCAGCCTTCAATGGTGTATAACGTGCTAAGCGGGATGTATGCGAGCTTTCCTCGTAAGCAAGATGATGGATTTGTGGAAATTCAACCCTTTTTATAGGAAAATAATCCTCCAAAGATAAAATATCTTAGAAAGATCTTCTCCCATAAAAATAGGTAAAATATAAGATCTTCTTCCTTCCAGGAGCCAAGCCCAAAAATATAAGATCACCTTCCAAAGATAAAAGATCTCAGCCAAGAATAAAATATTCTCGCCGCGTCCTAGGTGTTCGCCTCGGTCGAGTCGGCGTCTCTGGATCACCTCGGTCGAGATGAATCTCTGGTCAACCGAGGTGAGTCATAACTGAATGTGAAATCTCTCAAAACTGGTCCAAAGTGAATCTTTAATCCATGGCTATGCTTCCTGGATGGTTCCTTATGTTCCTCAACGTAGCTCCAATGACTCCATAGCTCCTTTTAGATGCAAAACGTGTCATTTTACCTACAATTACAGCAAAACTAGGTGTAGACCTCGATTCCCGCAAAGGTAGATGAAATGGTAATATAATAACATAATATACATGCAATCATGCAGATTATGAAAGATAAAACGTCCAAACAAACCCCAAAATATAGACTATATTTCATGCTATCAAAATACCCCATACTTAGCCCTTGCTTGTCCCCAAGCAAGTTCCGCATATAGAAGACAAGATAGAATGGATTAATAGTCATGAAAATCAACGAAAAGTCTTTCAAAAACATTTTTATGGTGTGTTACAATCATGGATCACTCTAAGAGAATACTTCATGGAATTTAAAATCCAAATATGATCAAAACATTTTATAAATATAGGAAAGTTGTTCATCTTTGCATAAAATCATAGAATGCATAATAAGTCATAGTTATCAAAATTAATCATGATTAATCCAGTTTAAACCACTAAGTCAATCAACAAGCTCAAGGACTTCCCAAAAGAAAAGGTCAAGAAACGTGTAGGGTAGGGATGTATGTAAGGTAATGTGGTGCTAGAATCCGGGAAAAGGATGAACTTCACTTTCACTTTGACTTGCAACATCTTCCACCAATAAGCTTTGCTTATTTCACACTTTTCTTTTTACTTTACTTTTTTTTTGGGATGCATGGACAGAGGTGCACAATAACCGAAGCCTAGGAAATCAGCAATCATCAATTTCTTGAGATGCATCAAACCCTTGATGCACATACCATGACCCGTTAGGAATATCGCTCAATCCGACTTTGGCAAGACACAAACACCCGGCTATGTGAATGGTGCCGAGTTACTCATCTTCATGATTGACTTCCCCAAACCTAAAATTACTTTCTAGCACTTTCACTTCCAGCCAACTTCTCAATTTTACTTCACTTGCTTTCACCGCTTCGCTTGCTTCCAAATTCCCGGATAGGTTAAGGGAGGCAAAATGTATATGAGGGGCTAAGCATGATCAAGAAGAAGAAGAAGAAGAGAATGAATTGCCTTGGTCTTTCCAGGAAGAAAGTGAGAGAACTCATCTTATGGTGTCAACCTTCAAATTCAACATAATTTGGATAAAAACAAAGTATTAAACATGTCAATAATTCCAAACAAAGCATTTAACAACTTAAACATATTATAAAACCTTTCAAACACATAAAGAATTTAAAACCAGTCAGTAAACAAGATCTTCACTGAGATCATATCCATATAAGTAACACAAAAATCGTTTTCGAAAACTCTCAGTTAACCCACCTCGGTCGAGATGTTCTTGGTCCAACCGAGGTGAAACGCCTCGTTTGGCCAAGACTGACTCGGTCGAGGTCAAAAAAAAATTTTTTAAAACCATTTTTTTTCAGTTTCGACGTTTTTCTCAATCAAATAACATGTAAATATGCATGCAATCTCAGATAAACATATAAATGCAGAAGTGAAGCATAAATATAAAATATCCGATCAAATAATCATCGAAGTCATCGAATAAGTACATCAAATCGTCATCAAATAAGTACAACAAATACCCCATACTTGGGACACACTGTCCCAGTGGGTCAATATAAGTCTAGAGATAAGAGTACTCACCGGATAAAAAGCTGAACTACATAAAATATAATAAAGAAAATCCTGCAGCTCATCAATAGTCGCGATCCGGTGGTGGTGGTGGTGGCACGTATGGATACTGAGTCGGGTCGAACGGATAACCCATGACGCGCTCGAACTGAAGCTGGGCCATAATATGCTGATAATGTTGCCTCTCTTGCATCTCGCGGATATCCAGCGACAATGCAGCATATGAATCAATAACCTGATCCGTCAGGTCATCGATCCATCTATGGGCAGCTGGATCTCTCACTTCGCGCCTCCTGCATCTAGCAGGCCTAACTGGAGAAGTCTCAGCTGGTGCAGGCTCAGTCTCATCATCATCATCCAGATCTATGATCGGCGGCGCGCTCGTCCCTGCAGTATCTGTCCCTGTATCCATCGGGACTCCACCATCTCTCTCATCCATTGTATCCTCGTCATCAGCCTCCTCCTCCTCATCCTCAGCTGGGGCAGCTGCTGCCCCCCTGTAATCCTCCATCAGTGGAGCCCAGGCGGTCTGCCAATAGTGTGGATCGTAAACGGTGAACTGGGCAGACCATCGGATCCCCTGTGGCGCAGTCAGCTCCCACGGCATAGCCACATACGGAGTGGTCAGACCTCGGGGAACTAGAATCCTCCGAGTGATCATCTCCTGCAATCCAAGCGGCTTCGGAGCCGCCACCATCGTACAAGCAATGAGGTCCATGTCATGAAAAGCAGCTATGTGGGTGACAAGCCCTCCGCAGCAGATGTCTCCCTTCGCTTTGGCCTTGATCTTGTGCAGGTCCTCTACCAAGATCAAGCCAAAGTCCGGGAAACCCCCCGTAACCATACAGTACAGACTGAAAAGCTTGCCCTGTCGGATCTTCTGGGGCGTCTCAGTACGCGCCAGAAGTGTCTCGCTGAATATCCTATGGGCTAACCTAAAGGCTAGGTGGAAGATGACCTTCTCCTTGGAATCTCCAGGGCGCCATCTATTTGCATGCTCAGTAATATGGGCAATCTGCCCCCAGAACTCCCTAGCTACAGATCGGGAAGGGAAGTCAGTGGCAGTGGGCTCAGAAAAGCCGAAAATCTCTCTCCAAATCTCGAGCGGCACTAAGAAGTTCCGGTTCATCAACCGGTACTTCACATATTGCTCTGTGGGATGGTAGGAAAAGGAGCTAACGAACTCTAGGGTCGGCTCCAAGTAGGCTGGGGCTCGGATCTCAATAAACTGATCCAGCCCAACTGTGGTAATCATCCTCCTAAGGTCTCCATCTACCCCTAAGCAATCAAAAGCTGACACATCCAGGAAACGTGGTGCAATCACTGGACGGCCACCTATACGCTCATAATCTACCCGGCATCTCTCGTGGATCACCGGGAGGTAAGGTCGGGAAGAAGAGGAAGGAGGGGAGGGTGAGGATCTATCTCTGAGGGCGAGGCGACGTTCGGAACTCATTTTCTCTCAGCTATTGTCAGATCACCTTGGTCACTGACAACACTCAGGAATCACCTCGGCCGAGGCGCAGTTCGACTGGACCGAGGCGTAAATAGTTTGCGATTCAACTCTCAGAAATCCAGTTCTTTTCCCCCAAAAATCACTACAATTGCTTCCTATGGGGTACTTAAGCCTTTTCTCAGCAGATTCAAGGGCAACCAAAGCCCAAATCGAAACGAATGAACGAGTTAGGGTTTCGACTGTTTTTACCTCGTTTCGGTCGATTCGTTCGATTTCTTCGCATATCTGTACTTGCAAATGGATCCCCTATCCTTCAATCGCAGTTTGGAAGCGGAAATCTTCGAAAACGAGCAAGATTTGAGGAAGCGAGGTGAGAAGGCGCCGCGGTCGAGTCGAAGAGGGTAAAAAAAAGTGAAAAAGAAATTTTTCCCCTTTTTATACTGTTCTTGGAACTGTTGTCACCTCGGTCGAGATGGTCTCGACTGGACCGAGGTGGTACGGACCGAGGTGGTTCTGCAGAAACCCTAGTCGCCTCGGTTGCTCAAGAATCAACTCGGTCGAGGTGGCCTCGACTGGACCGAGGTGTCTCAGTCAAACTTCGTCTTCTCGAATTCTCGAACTTCTGTACTTCCAGTTATGCTCCTTCCTTAGATGTCTCCTGTTATCTGTCTAGGACGCCAAAAACAAACAAAACAAAGCAAAAGCAAACTATCTATGCTAGACTAGAAAACGGGAAAAGAAAAACAATACCTTGGGTTGCCTCCCAAGAAGCGCTTGGTTTAAGGTCGCTAGCTGGACCATAGTGCGTCTCAAATGAGGTATATTGGTGCAACCTCCTCAACCGGAGTCTCCGGTTGGTACTTCTTAAGTCTATGAGCGTTGACCTTGAAGCTTCCGCTAGTTTCGCCCCATATCTCAACTGCACCATGAGGAAAAACATGTTTCACAACATAAGGTCCGGTCCATCTTGATTTTAACTTACCTGGAAAAAGGCGGAGGCGGGAGTTGAAGAGTAGAACTAAGTCTTCTTCGTTAAGCTCCTTTGGAATGATACGCTTGTCATGCCATCTCTTCGTCCTTTCCTTATAGATTTTGGCATTCTCATAGGCGTTCAAACGCAGCTCTTCCAGCTCGTTGAGTTCCAATAGTCGCTTCTCGCCGGCCTCCTTAATGTCGAAGTTCAACCATTTGATCGCCCAATACGCCTTGTGTTCCAATTCAACGGGCAAATGGCAAGACTTCCCATATACCAAATTATAAGGGGTGGTACCTATGGGAGTCTTAATTGCGGTCCTGTACGCCCCAAGAGCATCGTCCAATTTTATGGACCAATCCTTCCTCGTTCTAAAGACGGTCTTCTCCAAAATTGCTTTGATTTCTCTATTCGAGATCTCGACCTGTCCACTAGTTTGAGGGTGATAAGCAGTTGATACCTTGTGGGTTACCCCATACTTCGATAGAAGTGCCTTGAACTTCCGGTTGATGAAATGCGTTCCTCCATCGCTGATGATGATGCGCGGAGTTCCAAACCGTGGAAAGATGGTTCTGTTCAAGAATTTCACAACCACCTTGGCGTCGTTAGTGGGAGAAGCAATGGCTTCAACCCATCTAGAGACGTAATCAACCGCAAGAAGGATATAGAGGTTTCCCCCGGAGGATGGGAAAGGTCCCATGAAGTCAATCCCCCATACATCAAAGATTTCCACCTCTTGGATGTTATTAAGTGGCATTTCGTTCCTCCTTGATAAATTTCCTGTTCTTTGGCATGCATCACAAGAGACAACAAAAGCTTGTACATCCTTAAATAATGTAGGCCAAAAGAAACCGGAACGCAATACCTTAGCGCATGTTTTATCGGTGCTAGCATGTCCTCCACAAGGAAGTGAATGGCAATGCCTTATGACGCTATTAACTTCATCTTCAGGAATGCATCTTCGAAGCATCCCATCTGGCCCGCGCTTGAATAGTAGTGGCTCGTCCCAATAGTAATGTCGTACTTCCTTGAAGAATCTCTTCTTTTGAGAGTACGTCAATCCGGGCGGTGTTTCCTGGCAAACAAGATAATTCACAATATCAGCATACCAAGGTCCGTTTTTATCAGAAAGTTGGTGGATGGAATGTTCCACCAACTGAGGATGAATGTCAGAGAAGTGAGTAAGAAGATTATTATTCTCAATAGTCTCAGTTGACATCATCTCGCCATCGACCTCGGTCGAGGCGCAGAGGCGTTGACCGAGATGTTCTTCAGTCGCTTCCCTCAGTCCAGAAAGTGCCTCGGTCGAGGTACTGCAACTGGAACCGAGACTGGAGATCTTCGTCTCCTGGATTAGCCTCTCAGTTTTTGCTCCTGGATCCTCTTCCAGTGTCTTTAAGCTCCGTATATCTGCATCACAAGAAGCATCTATACCTTCCTCCATTAAACTGAAGCTAATAACTCTTTCGAGTGGATCGTTAATAAGGATAGAGCTCACCAATTCTCTTTATTCTTCTTCATCGTAGATGTTGAAGATATCATCAGTTAGCTGATCCCCTTTCATGGCTGCAAGTAGTGCGAACTCCACCTCATCGCCACCAATGTTGAATTTCAACTTGGCGTTCTTGCAATCCACATTGCAACCCGAAGTTGCTAGAAATGGCCTCCCAAGAATAATAGGAACAGGATAATCTGCGGGAATGTCAAGTACAACAAAATCTATAGGTAGATAGAAGTTACCTAACTTGACCAGAACGTCCTCCAAGATGCCCACGGGATGGGTGATGGAGCAATCCGCCATATAAAGTCGAATCTTGACCGGCTTGGGCTCTCCAAGTCCGATCTTCATACATAGCTCCAGCGGGATGATGCTCACGCTGGCTCCTAGGTCACAAAGGGCTTCACAAGTGACATCCCAACTTGAATGGGAATGCTAAATGAGCCGGGATCTCTTAATTTAGGTGGCATATTTTCCTTCATGATCTTGATAAGCTCCAAGGATTTAGATGTCATCCTAACTTCACCAAAGTCTTCCAGTTTCCTTTTCCTTGATAGGATCTCCTTTAAGAACTTCTCATAGGCGGGCATTCCTAGAATAGCATCAAGGAAAGGAATGTTAATATGCAGTTTATTCATCAAGTCAAGGAACTTACCAAAGTGCTTGTCTAGATGTGCTCTGGCCCTTGATTGGGGGAATGGAAGTGGTGGTTTGTATGCATGAGGTGGGATATAAGTTTCAGTTGTCCCCCCTGCTTTCTGTTGCTCCGCCTCGGGTGGTATCTCGGTCGAGGTGTTCTTCGACTGGATCTGGACCGAGGTGGTCTGCGTCGAACGAGGCACTGGATCTGCAGTTTTGAGTCCACTCCTCGTCGTTATGGCCATGCACTGGCCCTTAGGGTTGCTTTCCGTCTTTGCTGGAAGCTTCCCTGGATCTCTTGGCGCTTCATTCGCCCTACTTGCAAGTTGTTGTTCGAAGGACTTTTGGGCCCTCGAAAACGAAGTCATAGAAGTCTCCATAGCACTAAGCTTGATCAAGATAGCCTCCAGAACTGCGTCTTTCTTTTCCGGCTGAGACGAACTTGATCCTTGCCCCTGGCTCTTTAATGGAGTAGAAGAAGAAGAAGGGGAAGAGAGGAAAGGGTTAGAGGAATTATTAGAGTTGGAGTTAGAATAATTGTTACCAAGATTCTGGTTGTTTTGATTGTTTGTCCTCCAATTGTTGCTATTGGACCCTCTGTTGTTGTTGTTGTTGTAGTTGTTGTTCCGGGAACCGTTGTTGTTGTTACGGTATCCATTGTTGTTGTTCCTTTGTCCTTGCTCTTCCTTCTTGGTTTGAGCAACCAAGAGTTCCTTCAATTGCTTCACGTCATTCTTCAAGGACGTGAGTTGATTGTTGTTGGATTGAATCTCTTGAAAGTTGACTCTTTTAACTCCACCTTCAGCTCCTTGGTGGGTGTACTTCTCCATATGCAAGGCTTGCTTCTCAATGAAGTCCCAAGCCTCGTCAATCGCTATGTCCATGAAGGTACCGGCGAAGAGTAGTTGGAGATTGAACTGGGTGCTTCCGTCCAGTCCTTTGAAGTAGATCTCCAACAACTCGATTTTTGGAATCCCATGATGTGGGCAATCCAAAAGGATGTCCTTGAACCGCTCCCATGACTTGGACAAGCTCTCCTTGTCCTTCATAATGAAAGCATTGATCTTCCCTCTCATTTCAGCTGTCTTTGAGGGGGGAAAGAATTTGATCAAGAATTCCGTCGTCATCTCCTCCCATGTGTTGATTTTTCCTGGAGGAAGAGATTGATACCAAGTAAGAGCTCTATCTTTTAAAGAAAAGTAAAAAGGTCTTAGCTTGTAGTTGTTATTTTCAATTCTGGAAGGTCGCAAGGTTTCCATCAAGATCTCGTAGTTTTGAAGATGTTGATGTGGTGATTCCTTCTCCATCCCTCCGAATTGGCATTGGCGAATCATGGATAGAACTTGCGGTCGAAGATCGTAGTCATGGTCCGTTGGATCTCCTAGGTTGACTCTTGGACGCCTCAGTTGTTGATTAGGGTCCATCCTTTGACCTAGGGTTTGTGGGATTCCTGCAAGAAGAACATCTCGGATTGGCATCCGAGGTGGATGTATCTCGGCCGGGGCGTTTGGTACTGGGACCTGCCTCGGTCGAGGGTCAGCAACTGGAACTTGCCTCGGTCCAGCATCGGGAACTGGGTTGTCCCTCGGTCGAAGTAGAATCTGGTCTCGTATGACGGCCATTTCTGCTTCGATTGCTTCAGTTTTGGTGCGAGTTTCTTCCTTCTCTCGCCTTAGTTCTTCCTTGCTGAGGCGTAGCAGCTCTAACGCCTCTTTCAATTTGGCCTCAAGATCGCGGTTGTCTTGTTGGGCCATCTTCGCTTCTCTTAAGCGTCGCTTGTATGTCTTTTCTAGTTCGGGATCGTAAGGAACGATTTCCTTCCCGGTGCGGGTTCTTCGCATATATCTAAGAAAGAACCTGCAAAAGTCACTCAAGTAGAGTGGTTAGATGACACGGGGGCAAGTGCCCCAAGAGCAAACCGTACCGGCTCGGTCTAGACCAAGTCCCCGGCAACGGCGCCAAAAACTTGTTCGCTCCAAACGGTGAGTGCAAGCTTTAAATTTATAACCCTAGACTTAAGCTTAAAACAAGGATGCGAACCCGCAGTGTACGGGTCAATCGTAGTAAAAAGCAAGAAATTCTAGGGGTCGATCACAGGGACTCGGTGAAACAAAGTCGATAACGGTAAGCTTCGTAAATACTAACCACAAAGAGCAATTAACACAACAAAGATGAATAAGAAGTCAATAAAGCAAACATGCAATTCTAGGGATTAAAGCTTCTAGTTGTGGTTCCAACTCAAGATCTAAAGATAAGCGGACAAAGCTGAGATTTTTGCAAGGGGAAGGTGTTACTAAAGTGGACTAGATCACCGGGTAAGTCTCACTACTCACTAATCCTAAACCGTAACTCCTATTACCGGGTAAGTCTCAAGGAATCAAGATAAAGAACTATAAACTCAAACTAACACACCATCTAAGGGAATAGAATCAACCTTTACCGGGTAAGTCTCAGGCTAACTCACAAAGATGGGATAAAAGCACACTCAAACCCCAATAAAGGATAAACCTTTATTACCTACACTTATGATCGTTGGTACACAAACTAAGGAATTACCGGGTAAGTCTCATCCTAAGCTTGCTTTGAACCAGGAAAGGTGTAATAAGAATAGGATTTGGCAAACTCTAACACTTAACTCTCAGTTTAGGATCAGATAAGCCACCTCGGTCAGCCAAATTCCACCCCGGCCGAGATGTTCATCGACTGAGCGAGATGCTTAGGGTTAAGGTTAAAGACTCGAACTTTCAGGGTCCTACTGGAATCTAAGACTATTCTATCATTGTTTTCCCACAACCTTCAGCCAATCACCCTAGAATCACACAAGGAAATTAGCCACTCATCATCATTATGAAAGTATTAAATATATGGGAAGAAGGTGAATATTTGAACAAGAAGAATTTAATGAAAAAGACTTCAATAACTGATCAAATATCACAACAAAAGCGTTCCTTGGATCACAATCCAATAAGACAAGACAACGAGGAAGGGAATTAAAGACAATCTTACAAAACCCTCCAAAAAGCTATAAAAGCTATGATCTTCAATCTTCCTTCAACCTTCAAAAAGGTTCTTCAAAACTCCCAACTGGAGTATGGTTGCAGCGATGTATGCTGGATCTTGCAGCCTTCAATGGTGTATAACGTGCTAAGCGGGATGTATGCGAGCTTTCCTCGTAAGCAAGATGATATTTTTGTGGAAATCCAACCCTTTTTATAGGAAAATAACCCTCCAAAGATAAAATATCTTAGAAAGATCTTCTCCCATAAAAATAGGTAAAATATAAGATCTTCTTCCTTCCAGGAGCCAAGCCCAAAAATATAAGATCACCTTCCAAAGATAAAAGATCTCAGCCAAGAATAAAATATTCTCGCCGCGTCCTAGGTGTTCGCCTCGGTCGAGTCGGCGTCTCTGGATCACCTCGGTCGAGATGAATCTCTGGTCAACCGAGGTGAGTCATAACTGAATGTGAAATCTCTCAAAACTGGTCCAAAGTGAATCTTTAATCCATGGCTATGCTTCCTGGATGGTTCCTTATGTTCCTCAACGTAGCTCCAATGACTCCATAGCTCCTTTTAGATGCAAAACGTGCCATTTTACCTACAATTACAGCAAAACTAGGTGTAGACCTCGATTCCCGCAAAGGTAGATGAAATGGTAATATAATCACATAATATACATGCAATCATGCAGATTATGAAAGATAAAACGTCCAAACAAACCCCAAAATATAGATTATAATTCATGCTATCACCTTACGTTGTGAAAAATGTTTTTCCCTATGGTGTAGTTGAGATTTGGGGTGAAACAAGAGGGAGCTTTAAGGTCAACGGTCATAGGCTGAAGAAGTACCGACAGGAAGTCCAAGTTGAGGAGATTGCACCGCTATACCTTGTTTGAGGATGATGTATGGTCCAGCTAGCGACCTTAAATCAAGCACTTTTTGAGAGGCAACCCAAGGTATTGCTTTCTTTTCCCTTTATCTAGCTTAGTTTTAGATAGTTTGCTTTGCTTTACTTTTGGCGTCCTCTAGACAGAAACCAAGTACTTTCTAAGGAAGGATTACAACTAAGGACCTACACTAGAAGGACAGAAGTTCGAGAAATTGAGAAGACGGATTTGACTAAGACACATCTCGGTTGATGTCACAACACCTCGACCGAGATGTTCTTGGGGCTACCGAGGCGACTAGGTCTGACATCAAGTCAGACACCTTGGTCCGGTCGGGACCACCTCGACCTAGGTGAAATCAAAATCAGAGAAGGGTATAAAAGGCGAGACGGTTTTTCTCTCTCTCCTCATTTTCCCTCCCACAGCTAACCTCGACCGCGGCGGTGCCCTAACCTCAAATCTTCTATTCTCGCTCGTTTCTTGCGATTTTTTGTTCGATTACACCGGAGGAAGTAAGAGGATTGGTTTTCAAGCATCAAACAGCGAGAAAAACGCTTCGAATCTGCAGAATCTGGGTATTTCGTTCGAAAACTCTAACTCTTTTTCTTCTACTGATTTAGGACAGATCTGGCTTTGGTCGCCACTGTCTCTTGTTGGAAAAGATATAAGTACCCCTTAGGAAGCAATTAGTAGTGATTTGGGGAAAAATATCTTACAAATTTGAGAGTTGCGATCGAACAGCCCTTCGCCTCGGTCCAATCGGCTGTATCTCGGCCGAGGTGATTGTTAGAGCAACCGAGGTGTTCTTTTGTTAGAAATCATGAGCAGTAGATCTGATCGCCAGTTGGTCTTGAGAGACAAACCCACTAGTTCTTCTCCTTCTTCTACAGCTCAGCTTACGATTCCGGTGATCCATGAGCGTCACCAGGCCGGCTTTGATCGTATTTGCGGGCGTCCTATTGTTGCCCCGCGTTTTTTGGACGTTGCTTCCTTTGAGTGCCTCCACGTGGCGGAGGACTTGAGGAAGATGATATCCATGGTGGGACTGGAGGATTTTATGGAGGATCGAGCGCCGGCTTACTTAGAGCCGACTATGGAGTTTGTGAGTTCTGTCACTCACGTGCCGGAGCGCAGGAGCATCAAGTACCGGTTACTGAACCGGAACTAGATCGTACCCATGGACCAGTTCAGATAGATTTTTGGCTTCCTTACCCCGACAGTGACTGATTATCCTTCCCAAGCCGTAGCTCGAGATTTTTGGGGCGAGATAGCCCATGTGGTTAAGCACAGTGATAGGTGGAGACCCGGAGATTCCAAGGAGCGCATCATTTTCCACCTCGCCTTCCGTCTAGCTCACAGGATATTCAGCGAGACTCTTTTGGTGCGTACTGAGACGCCCCAGAAGGTCCGACAAGGGGAGCTTTTGAGTATGTTTTGTATGATGGCAGGTGGAGTGCCTGATTTTGTTGGCATGCTAGCTGAGGACTTGCACAAGATAAAGGGTAAGTCCAAGGGAGATATATGTTGTGGAGGCTTGGTGACCCACATTGCTTCAACTATGGGTCTAGATCTGACTACTTGTACATTGGTTGCGGGTGCAAAGCCGTTGGGACTTTAGGAGATGATCACGAGGCGTATTCTCGTCCCTCGTGGTCTTAGCACGCCTTACGTTGCTATGCCATGGGAGACGATGGCTCCAAAGGGCATTTTATGGTCATCTCAGTTCTTCGTCTTTGACCGACAGTATTGGTCCGCCACCTGGTTTCCTTATATGCAAGATGCTAGAGATGCTATTGCTGATGATGAGGAAGAGTTTGATGGAGGAGCTGCTATGGAGAGCGGTACTGATACCGGCGGTCCCAGTATACCAGTTGTTGACATTGATGACGAGGCGACAGAGGAGGAGACAGCACCACCACCACCACCACCACCTCAACGCAGGTCTCGCCGCAAATTCAGAGATACCGAGGTACACCAGAGGATTGATGACCTCACTGATCAGATGATCGATGCTTACGCTGCCTTGACCGTTGACATCCATGAGCATTTTGAGGACCAGCGTCGAGGTATTGAGGATTGGACGCAGCAGATGTTGGAGAGCCAGCACTACACTAGACGTATGATGGAGATTCAACACCAGCAGATGATGGGCTATCCCTTTGATCCACCCTAGCATCCCTACATTCCACATCCACCACCATCGCCACCAGCTGACGAGGATTAGAGCTACATGGATTTTCTTTCTTTATTTATTATGCAGTTCAGCTAGGTCCGGTGAGTATTATGATTCCTTAGACTTATATTTGACCCATTGGGACAATATGTCCCAAGTATGGGGTATTTGGATGTAATTATGTGACCTTATGTGTATGCTTGTATGACTCTACCGGATATTATTGTTTTATCTTGCTCTATATGCTTATCTGTCATTACATGCATACATACAGGTTTTTGTTTGAGAAAAACGTCAAAAACTGGTTTGAAAAAAAAAATTTATTGACCTCGACCGGGATGTTCTTGATTGGACGAGGTAGACACCTCGGATTACGTCAGAACACCTCGACCGAGGTGGATTCTTAATTGAGAGTTTTTCGAAACGTTTTGTGCTTCTTCTCTGGATATGACCTCAATGATGATTCTGATTGCAGATTGGTTTTGAAATCTTTATATGCTCGAAAGGTTTTATGATATGTTTAAGTTGTAAAATGTTTTGTTTAAAGTTTTAGCATGTTTAGTACTTTGTTTTTATCAAAATTATGTTGGATTTGAAGATTGACACCACATGATGAGTTCTATCACATTCTTCCTGAGATGATTAAGGCAATTCATTCTCTTCTCTTCTTCTTCTTGATCATGCTTTAGCCCCTCATATACATATTTTCCCCCCTTTACCTATCTGGGAATTTGGAAGCAAGCAAAGAAAAGCAAGTGAAAGTGAAGCTGAGATCTTGGCTGAAAGTGTTAGAAAGAAACAAATAGGTTTGGGGAAGTCAATCATGATGATGAGTAACTCGGCATCATTCACATAACTAGGTGTTTGTGTCTTGCAAAGTCGGATTGAGCGATATTCCTAACGGGTCATGGTATGTGCATCAAGGGTTTGAGGTATCTCGAGAAATTGATGATTGCTGATCTCCTAGGCTTCGGTTATTGTGCACATCAGTCCATGCATCCCAAAAAGTAAAGTAAAGTAAAAATAAGCAAAGCTTATTGGTGGAAGATGTTGTGATTCAAAGAAAGTGAAGTAAGATCCTTTTCCCGGATTCTAGTACCACATACACTATATACATCCCACCCTAACACGTTTCTTGACCTCTTTTGGAAGCCCTTTAGACCTCGAGCTTGTTGATTGACTTGATGGTTTAAACTGGATTATACATGATTAATTTCAATAAATATGATTTATTATGCATTCTATGATTTTATGCAAAGATGAGCACATTTCCTATATTTATAAAATGTTTTGATCATGTCTTGATTTTATTTGCCGTGAAGCATTCTCTTAGAGTGATCTATGAGTGGAGCACACCACCAAAAATGTTTTGAAATGTTTTTCATTGATCTTTTCTGACTTATAATCCATTCTATCGTGTATCTAAAATTTGGAACTTGCTTGGGGACAAGCAAGGGACAAGTATGGGGTATTTTGATAGCATGTATTATAGTCTATACTTTTGGGCTAGTTTAGACGTTTTATCTTCATAAATCTGCATGTATGGATGTATATTCTTGATTATATTGTTGTTTTGTCTACCTTTGCGGGGATCGTCTACACCTAATTTCGTTGTAATTGTAGGTAAAATGGCACGTTTTGGACCAAAATGGAGCTAAGGAAGCTAAGGAGTCATTGGAGCTACATTCTGGAGCTTTAAAAAAATCTCAAGAAGTGTGGAAATGATTAAGAAGATTGACTTTGGACCAGATTCGAGAGATTTCACGTTCAATTGAGATTCACATCGGTCAGCTACAGTACCACCTCGACCGAGGTGATCTTGAGGAGCGTCCCGACCGAGGCGAACACCCTGTCACCGGCGAGATCTTTATTTTTGGCTGAGATCTTTTATTTTTGGAAGGAAGATATCTTATATTTTTTGCTGGATTTCTGGAAGGAAGATATTATATTTGGCTGATTTATTTTAAGAGATAGAGATATATTTTATAGGAAATTATCTTTTTAAGATAGTTTACCTTTGGAAGATAATTCTCCTATATAAAGGGTTGGATTTTCCACAAGTTCAACCATGCTTGGAGCATCCAACAATTGAGGGATTTTTTGGAGTTTTGAAGGAAGTTTGAAGGAAATATTGAAGGAATGAAGTTCAAGGAAGGAAGGAATCATAGTTGGAGTTGGCTTTTGAAGGAGTTTGTAAGATCTTCTTAGATTTTCTTTTGGTTTGTTATCTTTGTTGACTTGTGATTGAGGAACGCTTTTTGTTACTTGTTTGATTCAGTTATTGAGACCTTTTTCTTAAGGTTTTCTTGTTCGAATATTGATTCCCTTCCTATTAATTTGATTATTGTTATCATGATGATTGTTGGCTAAGTTTCTTATGCGATTCTAGGGTGATTGGTTGAAAGTTGTGGAAAAGACGATGATAGAATGATTTTAATCCCAGCAGGACCCTAAAAGCTCAAGTCTTTACCTTAACCGTAGAACACCTCGGTCAGTTATTGAACATCTCGGCTGGGGTGGAATATAACTGAACGAGGTGAACCTTTCCTGAACCTTATCTGAGTTAAGTGTTTAAGTTTGCCAAATCCTATCCTTGTCATACCTTTCCTGGTTCAACGCAAGCCTAGGATGAGACTTACCCGGTAATTCCTTTGTTTGTTTACCCAAGATCATGAGTGTAGGTAATAAAGGTTTATCCTTTATTGAGGGTTGTGTGTGCCTTCATCCCATCTTTGTGAGTTAGCCTGAGACTTACCCGGTAAAGGTTGATTTTATTCCCTTGGGTGGTGTGTTGGTTTGAGATTATAGTTCCTTTCCTTAGTACCTTAAGACTTACCCGGTAATAGGAGCTTTGGTTTGGGATAGTGAGTAGTGAGACTTCCCGGTAATCTATTCCCACCTTAGAAACACCTTCCCTTTGCAAACCTCAACTTTGTCCGCGTTATCCTTTGAGATCTTGAGTCAGAACCACAACTAGATTCTTTAATCCCTAGAATCCGCATTCCCTTTATCTGACTTTATATCATCTTTGATTGCTTTAATTCGTAGTTATTTGCAATATTTGACAACCTGATTCCGTGCTTTGTTTCACCATTGTCCCTGTGTTCGACCCTTGGAATTCTTGCTTTTATTACAATTGATCCATACACTGCGGGTTCGCATATTGTTCAAACATACTTCTTGGGTTATAAATTTTAAAGCTTGCACACACCTTTTGGAGTGAACAAAAGGTTCTAGCAGATTATGTATTTTGTACTTGTCTCATCGAGCTTACAATGTCGCTATTGTTTGCTAGTTGTTTGTTTGAGGCATAGTTTTCTAGTGGTTATTTTGAGATCCAAGGGTCTTTTCACATTTTGATTGTTTGACCATCTCCTACTCTCCATATGAAACCTTTCTCAAATTCTGGACGTAAGCTCATTAGTCTTTTCCACTATAGGAGGTTATTTTTTCCTATTTTGTAGGACCATAGTCGATTACCTTTTAAATATTTCTTCTCCACTATTTAAACTCAAATATTGTCTAGTTCCACCACGATTTTCCATATATAATAGTTTCATTCGTAGTGTTTTATCCACGTCTTTTGCTTTTCTTATTCTCACTCCCCCTGCTTTCTTTGGTTTGTAGATTTTGTCTAAGCTAATTAGCGGGTAAAAAAATGGGTCTTTATTCCAGAAGAATAGTCTATTGATCTCGTCAAGTTCCTTATATATAGATGTTGAGAGCATAAAACTTTGAATGATAAAATTCAGCTTTGCACTGAGGTTTGCTTTGATCAACACTGTTCTCCCTTCCTGGGAAAGGATGTTGCTATTCATTTGATTAATTGGCGTATAGAATTTGCAATGGCATCATCAAAAATGGACTTGTTTACTCGTCAAACCATCATCTTTACGGACAAACAATATGGTATAATTGAGTTGTACTTGTGAGAAAACTTCATATTATTTATAAATAACCTTTAAAAAGTATTACATATTTTATTTTAATTAAGTTTTCGTATTTTGTTAAATTAGTGTAGCGGTATCAAAAGAATAATTTATTATAAATTGGGTAGTTTTGGTAAAAATATTTTGTGGTTGAATCATGTATTATAAAAAAATAATTGTAAGATTAACTTTGAGGTCGCTACGTCAACAAGTTGAGCAAAGTGTAGTATACTTTAGTTAACTAGTGTGGACGCGCGTGCGTATAAACGTACAATTTATCATTAAATGATCGAAAGGAAATATTATTACATTGAAATCAATCCGAATTAATATGTACAACATAGTCTTGTTCCCCACACAAAAAAATTGTACTACATAATTAAGCCAAAAGATGTAGGAAGTGCAATTTGTATTATCTCTTATCCCAATTCAGCCATTTTGAAGACGTCTTTGTAAATTTAGTACACGGCTCGCTGAACATATCAATTTCATTAGCTGTAGTAAATAAGCATGCATTTATGTACATGATGTCTTTGAAAAGCACGGAGAAAGAAATGATCTTGCTCGGGGATTCTTGTAGAGCTCCTTGCTGATCCTCCATGGATTCAAAACTCATGCAACGCAATCACTGTACAAAAATCAAATAAGAAATTAGGAAACAAGCTATCATTTATGCATGACAATTAAGTTATTTATAGATTCTTCTTTCCAACCTCTCAGATAGTTCTAATTTCACTTTAATACAACCTCTTTATTTGGTCCTCTTTATATCAACTCTTTTTTTGTATCATATATGCAACCATAGTTATTCATCCACCACTTGGGCTATTCATTATTGTGGTTCGAGCTTTGTGCTTTCCTTTAGCACTCGGTTGTTTTTTCAGATTTCCTGTTTATAATTCTCAAGTCTATTCAGTTGGATGTAAATTCAAAAAACTAATTCTGATTCTTGGCAAATAATCTTGATTATAGATTCAGGTATTAAAGAAGATGAGGGAGACAAAAAAAATGATAAAAAAAAGGTGAGAAATCCAAGTTTAGACATCCCATTAGAGTATAAACTTTATATTCAATGCAGACAAAAATAGTAGACAAAGTAGACAAAAAAAAAGATGTGAAACTTGAGCACAACAAACAAATAACCATCATATATCAGTACAGACGAAAATGAAACACGACTGAATTAATAAAAAGAGGAAGATAAGTAGTAGACAATGCAGGAGGTCAAAAATAAGGGTAAGAAAACGAAAGAACCAACTCACCAGGCGAAGCAGGTTGGGAAGACAACGACAATCGGGTGGCGTAATGAAGACAATAGCGGGTCGTTAATGATGATATAGGCGTGGTGAAAAAATGATGGCTCCCAAGTAGATCTTCCATGGGGAAATCGTTGGCGCAACATCATTAAAGCATCATGTAGCTTAACAATGAGATTCTGTATGAACCTCTTATGTATATCCTGAGATGGTAACAATTCAAATACATATAACTTTGTAAGATGAAACCATGCACAATCAAAGCTATTAGGAGGAAGAATTAGGGTAATTCAGATCAGTCGAAAGAGGATTTTGCTTAGATTCAAATCAAAAAAATTCGTTGGGGCAAGATCCACTTGGGAAAATGATGGAACAACAAGCAATGACAAAAACTGAGCATGCAGAGGATACACTTGAAGAACAATTGAATGCTATAGATCTTCGCGCTTTTAGCCCTTTCTCTGGACAAAAATTGCTCAATGCCAGAACCATAGCATATTGATTGAAACCTATATAAAGAGACACTTCGGTTTTGGCTATTAGTTTTGCAGAAACTTTAGACGGAAGCTCCATTTTATCAAAAGGGGATATTTTTCATGTCGTCAATAGTGGTTTCGGGCTGAACCTGTGACTTGGAGTCCTCTTTGTTTCCAGTCCTTCAAGCATTTGTTCAGATCTTTTTCAATGCGTGCGCAATTGTGCACTCTCCCTCCAAACGCAGCCAACTCAACCACCGCATAGCTGAACCACAAATGAATCAGTTTTAGGTTTAATTGGAAGATTGTGAAGTCAAAGAAAAATATCCTCTATTTCAAGTATTGTGCTCCCCTTTATGGAGCAATAAACAACACAAAATACCGGCAGAAAAAATATTTGAAAGTAAATCAAGCAAATAGGGAAGAGTTGTGCTTACAATTTCCTAATGAGTTGCCAAAGCAAACTTAACTCCTATGATCTCCCCATCCAAAGTGTCAGTGCTTTCCTCCATTTACTCGTTTTGAAATTAAAAAAAAAAACTACAAGAACAACAATGGGAATGAAACCAAATATCAATTATCATTCTCAGCTGTACAAGATCACACTAAACGCGGAATGAAAATACTGAGCATTCAGGGGGAAATCTTCAAATCACCTAAAGCATCACATTCATGCAGAAAACTGAAGAAAAAAAACGAAACACTAAAATACATGATTAAATTACCATGCACTACCAAAATCAAAATTGCCAAAACTATTCAGTCTATTCCACATAATTGTCAATTGGATTTTTGAAAGAAAATATTGAAAAAAATTGCAGGGTGAGAGGATGAACAGGTGTGCTTAGATAGGCAAATATAAGAAGAGTCAGAAATTTAGGGAACTGTAACTCAATTCCTTTAGATCCGCCGGTGCCGAGAGTAGTGTGTCCCTGCAGCAATACTAAGTATTGAGCAAATGCAGAAAATGATTCTTGTTGTATTCAGTAACAGAATTACATCATATATATAGAGTTGTATGCTATGCTATGCTGGGCTATTTTGTATGGGCTTTTTGGGCCTATTATCCCCCCTCGAGCCAAGCGAGTGAAGCTGGAGCTTGGAACGAAGTATTGTGAAGCGGGCTGTCGACAAGGGCTTTGTCAGGATGTCTGCAATTTGATCTCTTGTGGAGAGGAAGGCAACTCGAAGAGATATGTTCTGGACCTTCTCTCGAACAAAATGGTAGTCAATGGATATATGTTTGATGCGATGATGAAGTACAGGATTCATGGCAAGGTAGGTGGCACCGAGATTGTCACACCAGAGGAGGGGAGAGTCTTGTAATGTGACACCCAATTCACGCAGCAGTGTTTGAATCCATAAGGCTTCACAAGTAGCATGGGCCAATGCTCGATATTCCGCTTCAGTGGAAGACCTTGCCACAGTTTCTTGCTTTTTGGACTGCCATGAAATTAGGTTGGAGCCAAGATAGACATAGTAAGCGCTAGTGGAACGTCTGTCATGATTATCCCCAGCCCAATTTGAGTCGGAGAAAACAGAAAGAACCATGCTCGATGTGGAAGAGAGCTGGAGCTGAAGGTGAGATGTTGAGTTCAGATAACGTAAAATTCGTTTGACCGCTTGCCAGTCTCCCTGAGTGGGTGAGTGCATTGCTTGACACACTCGATTGACTACAAATGCAATGTCTGGACGTGTGAACGCCAAGTATTGGAGACTACCAACTGTACTTCTGTAAAGAGTAGTGTCAGGAAATGGGTCATCAACTGTAGGAGATGAATGCAGGGAGGTGGCCATCGGTGTAGCCACTGCTTTGGCTTGTTGCATATTGGTTTTATGAACCAGTTCTTTGATGTATTGTGACTGAGAGAGATGAAATCCATGGGAATCACGAGTCACCTGAATGCCCAGAAAGTAGTGCAGGGGCCCCAAATCTTTAACAGGGAAGGAGAGTGCTAGAGATTTGATGAATTTGCCGGCCAGAGTATCAGACGAGGCAATAACTAGCAAGTCATCCACATACACTAGGATGAATACAGACTGATCACCTTGACGATAAGAAAAGAGAGATGTATCTGCAAGAGAAGGTGTGAATCCAAGTGACAGAAGAGTGTCACTTAGCTTCCCAAACCAGACTCTAGGAGCCTGTTTGAGGCCATATAAAGATTTACGAAGTTTGCAAACATGAGTGGGAAACTGAGAGTGAGTGAAACCTGTGGGTTGGTGAACAAAAACATCCTCAGTCAGATCCCCGTGGAGGAAGGCGTTTTGTATGTCAAGTTGCCTGACGGACCAGCACTGGGTAGAGGCAATGGAGAGGAGAAGTCTGATTGTGGTGGGTTTGGCTACGGGACTGAAGGTTTCGGAGTAATCGATGCCCTGAAGCTGGTGGTAACCTTTGGCAACCAAACGTGCTTTCCGGCATTCAATAGACCCATCAACGTGCCTCTTTGTTTTAAAAACCCACTTCACACCCAGTATATTGGAGGATGGAGGAGGGGTGACAAGAGTCCAAGTATGGGTTTGAATCAGGGCATTGAATTTCTTACTCATGACATCTCTCCATTCTGGAAACTTGTAGGCTTCAGTGTAAGAGGAAGGTTCATCAGGTATTGTGGTGGTGAGAGAGCAGGAATGTAAATTGGGAGGCCATGGTATAGTACCATCTTTGCGAACGAGGGGTTTTTGGATGTTGTTTCGCAGACGAGTCTGCATGGGATGTATTGGTTGTGGTGGGCTTGGTGAGGAAGTTGAATGAGTGAAGGAGTGTTCAGAATGGGCCGGCCCAGGGGAAAGAGCATCAGGTGCAGATGAGGCGAAAGGTGATGTAGGTAATGGGCCAGGCGTTGGTGAAGGAATGGGCTCCAGTGGAGCAAAAATGGGCAGAGGGATGTGGCTATTTGTGGTTATGGGTTTAGGCATAGATTGAGAGGAGGAGAAAGGAAAATGTGTTTCATGAAATAGCACATCTCTAGATATGTAAAATTTTTGTTTGACCCAATCATAGCATATATATCCCTTGTGATTAGTTGCGTAACCAAGAAAAATAGTTGGTGTAGATCTAAAATTAAGCTTGTGTTTGTTGTAGGGACGTAAGTTGGGAAAGGTAAGACAACCGAATACTTTGAGAGAATCATACGGAGGTGTAGTATGAAAAAGAACTTCAAAGGGACTTTTATTTTGAAGGAGGGGTGTAGGTGTGTGATTTATGAGATAGGTTGATGTTTGAAAGGCAAAATCCCAATAGATGAGTGGTAGAGATGAATGTTTGAGTAGGGTGAGACCCATGTCGACAATGCGACGGTGACGAGTTTCGACACTTCCATTTTGTTGATGTGAATAGGGACATGTGAGTCGATGATGAATCTCAAGGTTTTGAAGGAAGGGAAAAATGGGCTTAAATTCGGTTCCACCATCCGTTTGAATGGCTTTAATGGTGGAGCATAGTTGGTTGGTAACTAGTTTAATGAAGTTTGTTAGGATTGGAGTCACTTGAGACTTGGTAGCCATTGGAAACAACCATATGAACTTGGACCAATCATCAACAATGGAAATATAATACCGATTGTCCTTTAAGGAAGTCAAAAGGGTTGGGCCCCATACATCAACAAAAAGAAGTTGTAATGGTAAGGTGGATATTGTGGATGAAGCTGGATGGGGCAAGGCATGGGCCTTGGGGTTGATCAGATGACGATTGACAAACTGTAAGGTAACACGTTTAGATGGATGTCCCAGGCGGTAATGCCATAGGTTTGTTGGTGTGGTAGACGGTGGTGAAGTGGTGGTAAGGAGGGCGGTGTTGGTCGTCGGAAACTTGTACAAGCCACCATCAACGAGTCCCCGAAGCAGAGGAGTTTTTGTCTTGGCATCCTTCAAAACAAAATAATGAGCATGGAATTCAAAAAAGACGTTATTATCTCGACAAAACTGGTTAACGGAAAGAAGATTTTTCGAAATTGAAGGTGTATGAAGAATATTGGGAAGAAGAAATGTTCGATTCGAGATAGAAAAGGATGAAGAACCATGATTGACTATGGGAATAGTCGAGCCATCACCAAGGAAGACATAGTTTGTACCATCATAGGGCATGGAATCAAAGCATAGGTTTGCAATGTTTGGAGTATAGTGGTTTGTTGCTCCAGTATCTGGGTACCATTGGTTTGTGGTGGTGTTGTGAGCTTGCATGGAAGGAGGTGGAGCAGCCTGATAGGCCTGATCGAACCTATGCCAACACACTAGAGCGGTATGGCCTGGTTTGAAGCAGACCTGGCAAGTTGGACGGGGGTTAGATTGTCCAGTGAAGTTGGATGGAGTACCACGTCCTCCTGGAGAGTGCTGGTTATAGGAACGAGTTGAGTTCGAAGAGCCTCGTCCCTGAGAAGAACCTTGAGATTGACCTCTGCCTTGATTTGTATTGGATGAACGGCCTCTATTGCGGCTGGAGTTGTTGGTTCTGGTGTAGTTTGCTTCTGTAGTGGTGTTGTTTGCTGACATGGGAGGTGTGGGAAGGATGGAGGTCGACTGTTGGGAGAGACGAGCCTCATGAACGAGCAGGTATGATAGAATCTGATTAGGTGAGGGTAAAAGAGGTTGGGTAGAGAGGGATGTGACGATTGAGTCATATTCAGTGCCCAAACCAGCGAGAAGGTAAGTGGTGAATTCAGGATCAGAAACAGAGTGACCAGCAGCAGTGAGGCTAGAGACTAGATGCTTGGCTTTATGATAGTAAGTATGAATGGAAAGATCACCTTTCTTCAAGGAGGCTAGCTGGAGGCGAGCATGGACTACCTGTGCGTTTGAGCGAGCAGCAAAGGCTTCCTGAAGGAGATTCCAAATCTGAAATGAAGAGGAGCACTCAAGAACTTGAACAAGAACTTCTTCTGTGAGGCTGGCCATAAAAATAGCCATTACAAGTTGGTCCTTGGAGATCCAGGATGGATGGGCTGGATTTGTAACACCATTGATAGATGAGGATGGACATGGATTTGAGCCATCCACAAAGCAGTACAGATTTTGAGCACGAAGAAGGGAAGAAATCTAGGCCTTCCATAAAGGAAAATTGGTCTGATTAAGCTTGATGGTTACAAGATTTGCTAGAGATGGAAGAGAAAATGAGGGAGGTGGGACTGGTGTATTTTGTTGAGAAAATGTGAAGCTTTCTGCATCCTCTGTTTGAGAAGAGGTGGCAGGCATGATGAAGGATCAAGGTGTTGGACGTTTGTCCTACAGCTCTGATACCATACTGAGTATTGAGCAAATGCAGAAAATGATTCTTGTTGTATTCAGTAACAGAATTACATCATATATATAGAGTTGTATACTATGCTATGCTGGGCTATTTTGTATGGGCTCTTTGGGCCTATTAAGCAACCACATAGAATCGACAATGTTAGTTGTTTTCATCTCTCCCTTGCTAGTGTTGTTAGTTTTACTTAGGATTGTTTGAAACAAATCGTGAGTTTCATATCTGTATATTTTTAGAGATTAAATAGAATCAAAGGAAGATTGGGTAAATAAAGTCTCACTTGCCATTTCAATTTAACGGCATGCAAATGACAAAGAGGAAGAAAGAAGAAACAATTGAAACTCTGCAATTCCTTGGTTTGAGGTAGACCCAAATACCAAAAACTTATGGAATCCCATGCAATTGAAACTCTGCAAGTCTCACTTGCACTTTGATCTGCAAAACCTAACATCGTCGAATCCCATGAATTGGAAAATAACAAGCAATCGAGATCGATTTTGAATCAAATTTCGAACGAAAATGAAAATCATCGAAGAACAGAGAGAGAGAGCTCACCGGAGATCGATCTTAAAATTAGCGATTGGCGATGGTTGTGCCCTGTAGTATGTAAGCGAAGTTGTTTTGTCAAAGGTGAGGAAGCCAGCGCACAAAGACCTTACTCGTGGATTGAATCATTGAGCTCAGGCTTGCGGTTCTTCGTCCACTGAATTAAGAAACAAAACAATTGAAAGCGGTACTAATGGGTTTTATGAGGAAAATCATATTTGTGGAACGGTATCTTCTCTTGACAATCGAAGAAGAAGAATGGAAGGTGATGATCACGCCAGAAATGCGTCCACGAGAAGAAAAGGGAGACGGAGAAGAAGATGGGGTAGACACGTAGATGGTAACGTGTTGAAGCAGGAAGAGATATTAGCTCCACAAAACACGTATTAACAGAGGAAGAGAAGATGACACGTAGCTAGACCCAAAATAATTTGGGCTTTTGTCAAACAAAATGGGTCGTAATATGAGCCCTAAAATCTGCACAATCTTAAAACGTAATATCTATAAATTATTAAGGGCAAATTTGGAAAATGCAAGTTGTAAGGGTTAAAATGGAAATTCCCTATTTATTTAGGGAACTCCCACTTTTATTATAGTAAGGATAAGGATATATACAAACCGTCAACATATTGCCCTCACATATTAGTAGATCAATGAACCACATAGCACATTAAACTAGTAAAAAAAACATTATACCCAATTTTAGACAAAATGTCGAGAAATGTATGTTTTGTCTAGTTTCAGCCCTTCAATTTATATAAACCCTCAAACCGTCAACTTACTCGATAAACGATGTGAGATAATTAGATATCAGATTTTGTAAAATTAGTATAGCGATATCAAACGAATGATTTATTTTAGTTTGGATAGTTTTAGTAAAAAAATTATGGATTAATTAGGTATTTAAAAAAGTTTTGACATTGTCACATCAACAAGTTGTAGTCCACTTTAGTTAATATACATACAAATCATCAACATATTGACCTCACACATCATTAGATCAAAAAAGAATTTGGTCAAATGTACCCCTTTTATTTCCTTTTGTTTTGTGTACCCTTTTAATTTTTACCACTTTAATTAATGGTAGGTAAAAGTAAATAACCCCTCTTTTTAAAAAAAACAGATATGATTTTTCTTTTGTTACGTAAAAGAAATTGTTGAATGCGTATTTTATTTTTTTGTTTTGCCCTTTTTATTTTTTTTAATTTTCTGGTATGACTTTTTCGTATGAATTTTTGGTATGAGTTTCTGGTATGAATTTCATACCAGAAATTCATACCAGAAACCATACTAGAAATTCATACCAGAAAATTCATACTAGGAAAACTCATACCAGAAAAAACTCATATTAGAATATCATACCAAAAATTCATACCAAAAATTCATTCCAGAAAATTCATACCAGAAATTCATACAAAAAATTCATACCAAAAAATTTATACCAGAAAATTCATACTAGAAACTTTTGGTATAAACTCTAACCCTAATTTATGATATGAAGTCTAGCCCTAATTCATACCAGAAATTTATATCTCCTATGCTATGTTAGCCCTTTCTGTAACCTATAACCCTAATTTATGCCAGAAATATCTGGTATGAACTCTAACCCTTATTTATGTTATGAACTCTAACCCTAATTCTTACCAGAAATTTCTTTCTGCTATGTTATGCTAGCCCTTCTATAGCCTCTTCCCTAGCCCTTGGAACTAGTTGTTGTCTTTCTTTTGTCCCTTTCCCCTTCTCTGTTTTCCTTGCATCCAAGTTGCAGCCTCATGCTCAACCCCTCTCTCCATCCTCTCTTCTTCAGGTATGAAAATCATACTAGAATTTTCTGGTATTAAATTCATGCCATAAATTTTTAGTAAGAAATTTATACCATAAATTCATACTAGAAATTTCTGATATAAAATTCATACCAGAATCGACTCATTGTTGAGAGTTAATTTCACTGAAATCCTACAGTTAACTCAAAGCAGCAAACTCTCAAAACCCTAAACATCGAGTACCCAAAACCAACAAACTCAATGAAATTGATTGCGGAGAGGGAATCAAGGTGGCGACTTGATTCGTGCTTGGAATCGATTTCGACTTCTTCTTCATCTTCTGATTGATCTCCTTCATCTTCTTCATATGCACCGTCTTGCGAATGACCCGGAGGGAGAGAAAACAAAGCGTCAAAGATGATTGAGGAAGGAGGGAGGGGTGGGAGGAGAACCAACGGAGGGGGTGTCGGAGATTGCCGTGGGGTGGAAGTAAGAGAGGGCAGCAGTGCTGGCTCCTCTAGCGGTGTTAAGAGAGAGGCGGTCCTTCAGGCTCCTTCCTAGCGGAAGGCAATGGCGAGGCGAAGAGAAGAGAGAAGGAGGGAGTTGATGACTTTTAGGGTTTGTGTTTGAACGCTAAAAAAAACGGGGCACGTTTACTAAACGAGTTTATGGCATGGACCTACTTAATTGAACAAATATTGTAAAAGGCCTACTTAGCAAACTTGGCGTAGATCAATGACTCGATATGATACGTATGTCGATGACCCACATATCAGTGGATCAATAACACCATATATGATTACGTAGGTCAATGAATCACATATCAGTAAGTCAATGCCCCACACCTCATATATTAAATTAATAGAGAAATGTAGGATTTGTGTATCCTTCAACCCTTATATTTATACAAACTCTCAAACCGACAACTTACTCTAATAAACAAAGTGAGATAATTAGGTATCATATTTTGTTAAAGTGGTCTAGCGGTATCGAAAAAATAATTTATTTAATTTGGTTAGTTTGTAAAGATAATTTTTATGACTCAATATAAAAAATAATCATTGCAAGTTCGCCACCTGAGCAAAGTGTAGTCCAATTAATATATAGAAGCATAACATATTGACCTCACATATCAATATGTCAATTACCCAACATATAGTACGTAGGTTAATTTCCCACATATTAATAGGTCAATGGCATTACATATTAGTAGGTCAATAATCTCACGTAGTCAGTAAGTCAATGACATCACATATCAATACGTTAATGACTCCACCAGCTAAAAACATCCATCTAAAAAACCCAACCCCAAAATAACAACGTGTTGGACATGCCTCCCATTTTCACATATCAACGCCTAAACCTCATCCACACATTTCCCAATACAAAAGTAATCATTCATATAGAAAAAAAAATAAAAGAAATGAAGTCTCAATCCCTTCTCTAAAATTCGATATTCTCTTTCTAGAGTCTTTTAACTTTGTTTGGTGGTGATCGGGGATCCTCCACGTCTCTTTCACTTTCTTTGGCCGGAATGGTGAATTTCTCTCGTTCATGTCCTCCTTCACACTTGGTTTTGTTTGCCCATCTCAATCGTATATCTCCGAAGCTTTCCCAAAACTAGCATGGCTTCCATAGCTATGAAAGCACTAAAAGTTGTAACTTGCAACTGTTTTCACCAAATCTCATTACCCTTCTTAAAAGCTTTAAAAGATCCAAGTACCCTATGTTGAAAAGATTTCAAAATCTCTTTCTCAAACTCATAAGTTATATACTCTATATTATATTACATGTTATACTTGCTATAAGTTGTTGTACCTTTCTATCAAATATAAAACTATGCCCTCACTTTTCTATCTATTGACAACCTGATTACTCTAATAACTCAAACTCTTTAACAACCATAGAAAGTTATAAACATATCACTCAATAACCTACCCCCTAACTCTAAGAAACATCAACCTAATCAATCTTTCTTTTTCGTGATGTCCGATACATCTTACAACTCTTTCCTTTTGTTACAAATATTTCTTCGAACAACAAAAAACCAACACAAATTTGCCTACCAACACGATTTTAGAGAAATGCAGTATTATTTCCGGTTTTACAAAAGTAATAAATCCACCTACAAATTATAAGACAATAATTTTTGTAGAAAAATGAATGTTTTCACTTTCATATCAAATATTACACTAATAAAAACAAAAACTATACATGATCTTATACAAAAGCTGAGAAATGTATGATATATCTAACTTTCAACCCTTCTATTTGTACAAACTTTCAAACCGTCAACTTACTCGATAATCGATGTGAGATAATAAATTAGGTATCATTTCAAATCAACGTAAATTTTTTTTTCTAACATAATCAAATCTTTCATTTATTATGTTTTAATTAAAAAAGATTTGATGACTTAGTAAAAAGAATATTGTGAAAAAATTATGAGAGCACCGCGTCATCATTAATGTTGTCATAAGATGTATAGCTTTTACCTATTTCCCCTTGATGAACAATGTAAAAATTCTCAATTTAATTCAAAACTCTATCTCTAGTTACTTTAAATTAATTTCTCATTTTGTTAGAGAAAAAAGTTAAAACGTGAAAAAATTTACTTAACATTTTCTTTACATATTAAAATTATGATACATGTATGAGGAGAATTGATTTAATCGTATTCTAGGTTTGAGTTATTATAGTGCTTTAATCATTTTGTGTTGGGTCATGTAGTTTTTGGATTAGGTTACTTCGAGTTAGCAAGTCATTTCGGCTCGGATTACTTTTGATTATCATATTAACTTACTTTATATTATCCAAATAGTTTGGCTTGGTTATCTCGGTAGGTTATCAGGTCATGTATGATTACTTCGGGTCGGTTTATTCGAGCTAACAAGTTGTTTCAGGCCGGGTTACTACATGTCATTTCGGTTGAGTTACTTCGGACTATCAGGTCGTTTCAGTCCTTCGATCGTTGTTGGATATTTTACTTGGGTTTAATCGGACCCGAGACATTTTTGGTTTCAGATTTTATATATATATATATATATATATATATATATATATATATATATATATATATATATATATATATTTCAGGTTAAACCGGTTTTAAACGGACCGTTCCGGATATTTTTTCTCAAAATTGTCGGGTCAAGTCGGTGTCACGGCCGGGTCAAGTTTTGCAAGCGAAAGAGCCGACCATAAGATTCAAATTCTAAGCTTAAGGTTGTGTTTTGTAGGGGGATCAGTATTATTTAGGAGATTGATCAAGATGAGTTTTATTAAGAATTAAATGTTATGATGGAGTTATTAAGGATTTTTTTTTATTTTAAAACAATCTATATTAGGTTGTTTGGTATGAAGTTTTTTGATGAGTTTAATTAATACGAATTTAGAAATCTACCCTTAATTTAGGCCACTGTTATTTAGCGCATTTTTTTACTAACAACGCACATTTGTCCGTAACGGACAAAAGTGTGTTATTTAGTATTTTTATTAAAGTTGTCCGTCACGGACAAATGTCATCTGTCCGTGACGGACGAAGTGAATATTACCACTTACTAGTATGTTATATATTTAGGTATGTCCGTCACGGACAAAGTGCATCTGTCCGTCACGGACACCTTGTCCGTGACGGACAAATCTTCTTTATCCGTCACGGACAACTCACATGCATTAAAACTTGAGATTTACAACATATATTTGTATCTTTTAAATCAACCAATATTGTGTAATATCTATTATATACACCTTTAATAAATTAATGAGTTTATTTTACTTTAGTAACATTTTCATCAAATTTTAATTTAATAACATCTTTGAATGAACATAACGAGTTATAACGAACATAATGACATAAAAATATCAACTTAACGTTATTGAGAGGATTATAAATTCCTTTCAAACAAAATTACGTTATTGAAAGCCATATAAAGTTTCAAGAAATAAACGTTACTTTTGTTCAAAGTTTTACGATTTCATAACGAACATATCTTGTTTCAAGAAATAAACGTTTCTTTCGTTCAAAATTTATAGATTTCGTAACGAACATATAAATGTTCAATAAATAAAATGTTACTATCATTCAAAGTTTTAAGGTTTGATATCAAACATATAAAGTTTCAAGAAATAAACGTAATTTCCTATCATACATATCTACGATCAAAACAAAGTTATGTTATTGAAAGGATTTAAACTTTCTTTTACGAAAGACAATCAAATCAAAGACATTTTATTCAAAGGATTATCACTTTCTTTCAACAAAGAAATCAAACTTACTTACAAACATAACAATTACAAAGGAATCAAAGTTTCAATATCAATGTTACGTTTTTAAACGTGACGTTGAACTTCAAACATAAATACGATCAATTCAAAATAACGTTATTGAAAAGATTTAAATTTTATGTTAACAAAAGACAATCAAATCAAATCTTTGTTATTCAAAGGATTACAAATTTTTTTTCAAACAAACCAAATTTTAGTACTTTAATCAAAAAATAGTCATATTACAAATATTCACTTTGTCCGTCACGGACAAAGGCCTTTTGTCCGTGACGAACAATGCCCATTTGTCCGTGACGGACAATGCCCATTTGTCCGTGACGGACAAAGGTCATTTGTCCGTGACGGACAAATGGGCATTACTTAGTAAAAACAAATGCGCTAAATAGCCTGGACGTTCCTTACTTTTTTACACACAAACATAATTAATGACAAAGGATAAACTATACCGCCAAAACAATCAACTCTAATGAGTTTGATCTATTTTATTTTACTGCACTGTTGTAGTGTTTTGCACACATGACATAATAGGCTAATGAAGATCCCTCGTACTTGTGTGATGGACACACAAAATTAGCGTACACTAGTACATGCACCAAAAAAAAAAATCATCAACGGCCTTGAATATCTGATTTTGTAACATCATTAACTAGATAAATGCTTCCAAGTTCAGATGAGCGGGATTGAGTATGGAGATCGAATGCATGCTTCTTTGGATGAGGAAGTGACATTTTTTCAGTATTGCTTAACATGAGAACCACAATCTACATCATCGGGTTGTCATTTGCATGGTCTTGAACGCACTATAGTCCAACATTGATACAGCTTAGAACTTCAATAATTGATTACAACTCTAGCATTGATTCATCAATCAACTCAAATCCTCTACCTTCATTCCACAACTGCCATGGTTGGAACATGTGAAATTTTTGCTTAGCAATTGATTTATCATGTATCTTTATAACATGTTCAAAATTAGTGAAAAGTGAAAGTATATACATTAAGACTTTGAACTTGATCACTGTATGAAAAGCTACTAATTTTTTTTCTCACTGACAATCTCCAACGCCAACACCCTGAAACTAAATACGTCAGATTTCTATTAGTTTGATATATTTTCACAATTTTTAACTGACAAAGGATAAACAATACAACCAAAAAAGACAGTGGCTTACGTGTTGCTATTCTTTGAGTTTGATATAATTTCACAATTTTTAGCTGTCAAACATTTTCTATAACACATGTTCTAATAGAGACATTGCATGCTTCTCTTCGAAAACGGGAGTAGAAACGACAATTTAGCGATGCTATAGTATGTGAAAAAATCACCTCTAATGAAAATCACAAATTCTAATGACAACAAGGAGTAGAATCAACAATTTAGGCTGCAACTCTTTGAAAATGAGAGTTCTCAGAAGTGGAGAGAACACTCAATTGAAACAGAGAACAATAGACAAAGATGAAGCATACCTCGCCTCCGATGACCTCGTCGGTAATTAGAACCAATTTGCCCGTCGCTCTTCTCTTCTCCCTCTCGGTTCGTTGGAGGAATCATGGTAGTAAAGAATAACGAATGTTCTACCTGCTCTATTTCTCCCACTGTCGTTTTATTTATAAGGGTACTAACTATTAAATTATAATTGAGAAAAAGAGATTAATCTCCATTAATCATCTCCCAAATTTTTTTTTTTTGTGGATACGAAATTATTTTTTTTCTCATTTTTAAATTTATTTAATTTTTCTATAACATCTATGTAATTCCAAAACCAAAAAATATCCACAAAATTCATCTCCCAAATTTAAAATTTAGCCGAAAATAACCTCCATTGATCACGTGCCAAACTCACCTTAAACCCTCGCCCTCTGGCATCCTCGTGTTGTGAAGTGCTCATTTGTTGCTCAGACGGCCAGGCCGATAAGCGCGCGGGTTGAGGCTGAGCCAAATGCTCGAATTCAACTCGGATGCAATCAATGGCAGCCTCACAATCCAAAACCCTCAGTCTGATATTCCGTGCCGCCACCCGCAAAACCACCAGCATCGTCTCAAAACCCACAAGCACCATCACAAAACCCACCAAATCCGTTGCTCGGTCCACCACCAAGTCTACCAAGCTTGCTTCTTCATCGTCCAGTGCTTCTTATGCTGATGTTTCTGATTCTGAACCTCTCAATCATTCTTATGACGAAGTTTGCGGGTCTGTTTTTGAGAAGGATCAGTCGTCCAACGGCAGGACGACGCTAAGCGAATTGGTTTCATACCACTTGAGCGGCTTGGGTCCAGAGCCTTCACAAGGCGTGCTTCAAGGTTCCGGTCTCATCCTTTGCTTCTCTTTTGTTTTACAATCATAAAATCATTGTTATTTCCATGCATTGTTTCTTCAATATTTATCATTTGCAGTTTAGCTTTAGGAAGTTCATAGGACAGTACTTGCCCTAAATCAACGTCTTAGAGCGATAGAAGTAGCGGTTGGAGATGAGAAAATGTGTAAATTGTGTGTCTTTTGGCATGGCAGGTGGTTAGTGTATTTGTTTGGGTGTTTGCAGCTGTCATTCCATTTGACTAGAAGCTTAGAGGAAGAGGTTTATAACATCTACCTAATCATGAGCTTCATTTCTTTTCTTGTTTCGGAGTCTTTTGTGGACAAGGTTGCACGACGAGAACTAGTGTTCACAATTGCTCTTTTTAGTGTTAAGAATCTTCATAAAACGTTCCCGGATTACTGGAAATCAGTGTTTAGGTTGATCACTCGAAGATTGAGAGGCAGTTGTGACGAGAAGAGTGAGAGAGTTGCAACGAAGACTTATGCTGGAGAGAGGAAATGGGGTTTAACAAAGCCCCCTCCTCCTATATATGTGAAAAGCCTCAACACTTAGCTTGAAATGGAAGCTTTATAATGCCACTGCCTATTTTATTGACATATTATTTCAAATTATACTCGTTTTGAAATTGTATTTTGTGGCGAATGCAGATGAGCATGTTGAGTTTTCAGATAAACCACTAGTGAGACAGGTCTCCTCAACTATTTCTGGTATAAGATTCATCTTTTATCTTTTAAAAACTTTTTAATGTTCAATTAGTTGCCTTGCAGGATTGTCTAGGTGTTCTTAATCTTAGCCTAGTATTCAATCACTGAAGTAGTTGAGATACCGCAAAATAATATATTTTAATCTCACTATTATATAGTTCATATTTTACCTTGTATTCTTGTTGGGCATGCCATTTCCTTGTTTTAGAGAGGTTTGTTATTTTTTGAAACGATAGCATATCAAATGCTTAGAAGTACCAAACAGAGTTGGCATAGAAATATGAAGGTATAATGCTCTTATCAATTTGACAGCCATCCAGTTTGTCATGAACTATAATTCATTGTGTATAGGAATCACGATTTCATGTCTGATTATGTAGACAGCCAAAGCTGTCCCTCTCACTTCCCAATTGTTCAATAGAGCCACATCTGTCAATTTGAATCCTTTTTTGAACTATAATTAGTGTCACTTTCTAGGGCCTTGTAAATAAGGTGAAACACTATGCCCAGTGGCCCCAGTGTCATTTGATTCCTTGAGTGTGTGCTGAAGACACACATCAGGCGTAACTCTCATTGAAGTAAGAGTCAAAAAGTAAAAAGGAACAATGGTTATCGGTATGTGGAGGAGACTGACTTCTACTGAAGTTAGGGAAAGGATCCAGACTCCAATACCTAGTTGACTACATCAGGAGCTTGACTTTTAGCTAATCTGCTTGCCATGGTTATTCTAGGATAATGTATTTGAATCTCTTGCACGAGAAGTAAAGTTTCCAATGTTGAAAAACATATGTCAATTATATCAAGTAGTGCAGTTACTTCAACTACTGCTTCTTAACCATGTAAACTAAATTATCATTAACCTGGAAAAACAACTGCACTAGAGTCATTATGCCTCTAAGTCTATTCTAAATCCACATAATTCTACTCTTTAAATTACTGATCATTTAATGGAAGATATGATCATTGTACCTGTACATTTATTATCATTTTATTTAAACAAATTAGCAAAAAGCTAAGCATTAAGAAGTTTGTAGTAGAGTTCACTTAATAGAGTTATTGCTTGTATAGGCTTGGCTAAACAAGGATGAATATGGATGAAAAAGCCTTATTTTGATTAATAATGCCAAGTAGGGTATAGTACTTTAGGCGGTTTGTTACAAGGTGCTCCATTAGCTTAGTGGATTTTCTTGGTGAGATCAAAGTAAGATATGAACTGCATTGAGGTGCTGAAAGCTAATGATTCACCTTTGTTAATAGAACATTCACTAATCCTTTTACAAAATTGCCCCCTTCATTAAATTTGTCATGTATATTGATGGAAAAATGATCCATGTTCCTTCTAGATTGATTTGCGTTCTCCACAAAAGTCAATCCCATGCAAATGTATGTGCATGGAAAAAATGATTGCAGGTAGACCTCTTCAAACCCTGGGCTTTGACCAAAAGTCAAGCCCTTTTATCCGGGCCGATCCCGGCTGCTGGGCCTGGACTCTGGAGTGGAGTACGAGCCCGCCCCATGGGCACCCCTTTTTTTTAAAAAAAATTATATTAATATTTTTAATATAAATTTATTTAAAAATATAATTTATATTTAAGTTATCTTATGCAATATATATAATTATGTTAAATATTTTATAATTATACATAATATTATAATTATATCTCATAATTTATGTTATTTAAACTATAATATATATTTATTTGATTTTAAATCCGCGGAAGCAGCCCAGCCGGGCTTTATGGCTTGGCTGGATCTGACCCGGATTTGTCCCATGTCCATTCCCGCCCGTTTTTATGGGCTGATTGCACGGACTTGATGAGGTCTATTTGCAGGCTACC
Source organism: Fagopyrum homotropicum (assembly GCA_033239125.1). Lineage (NCBI taxonomy): Eukaryota > Viridiplantae > Streptophyta > Magnoliopsida > Caryophyllales > Polygonaceae > Fagopyrum > Fagopyrum homotropicum. The sequence goes on from BSWB01000003.1 coordinate 120,468,688, forward strand.
TAATGTGAACCAAGGTGTGAACCCTGGACTCCAATCGTGTTGACCTAATCTTTGGAATGAGAGTGATCCAACTCTCTTGAAGTGATCCTAAATCTCATCAACATAAGGTTAGTCTAAGCTAGGATATTCTAAACCGGCACATAACAAGGATATAAGGTATGTTCCTTAGCCCGTGTAATTGTTTCCTATCCCTGGGCAATACTCAGGAACTATGGGCTAAAATCAGGAACAAGACTCAGGAGTTGCTCGAGAGTTCTCTTTCTAGTGTACTTAAGACAACTCACATAAGAATACTAAGAGAGATGCAAAATCCAAACACTCAACGACAAAACAGAACTTGGGTTTTGGAAGCTAGATCAATAAAAGACACTAAGGGTGTGTTCGGCGTGTATTATTATGTAGCTTTTGTTTAGATTTTTTTATATTTTGAAAGCTTGTGTTGTTTGACATCTAGAGATTATTTACAAGATTAGCTTTTTGTGGAGTTTATTGGGTAGGTTATTTGCCATTTTTTAAAGTCTTTGAATGATAGCTTTTGGGAGATTTTTAGTAGATTATCAAATTTGTTTACAACTTTTGCCCCCAAAAACATGTTTAATTTTTGTACATGTTTTGTCGTTTTGATAATTTGGTAAATTCACTCTAAAATCTATAAATCTACTTTTACCAACACCAATTAGTTTTTTATTTAGATTTACATGTTTTACAAAAACTTTCCAAAAAACTACACAATCAACTACACAAAAAGCTTCAACTATCCAAAAAGCTCGCCATACCGAAGAAGGCCTAAGACTTTGAATTATTATACCGCTTCAATATGAGAATTACGATGAATATGAGTCCCTATTTTTAGTACAAGCCATGAACAAAAGACTCAATAAATTAATAATAAAAATTATCCATCTAATATCCTAAATTATATCTCAGTCTCATGGAATATATATTTTATTATCTAAGATAAATGTTTAAACTAGGTAAAAATAATAAAAGATGGATCTAACTAAAATCTTGTGAGTTCCCAATTCAAAGAATAAATCGGATGGCCCAAGGAGCATTAAATCCAGGTGCTGGGCTTGATCCTTGGTCCGGTGTGGTCTGATCCAAGCCAAGGAAGGCCGAGCTGGAGCTCAGGCTGGCCCACAGGTGAGGTGCAGGCCTTTGTGGCCTCGTGTGCGGGGGAAGGCCCGCGGAGGGCAATCTGCGCCTGACAAGCAGATTGAACCGTCTAGGCTGTGTGGGTGTTGGAGACGCGCACTCGGCCAGGCTTTTTTGGCCGTGAGAGCTAATATGCAACGACCACTGGGCGGCTGCCTAGTGGGCCTGGGCTGCTGAGCTGTTTCCTTTTAATTATAGCTTTGTTTATCCTGCCAGCCCAGCTTTTACTTGATTGTTTCCAGGATTTGACGCTTCCAATAAATTGTCGAGTTTGTCTTTCCGGATCACATCACTGCAAAGATGAACTGGAAACTTCATTCTGATTTAGCTTAATTGTGAAATGGTTCCTTCAAATAGAATGCAACCTTCAATGATTTATTAGTTTCATGGCAAATTCAACATATAGAGAGCTTTCCTAAAAGAGGAAAGTGCACTTTTTTTGGTGTATGTACCAGAAATTGTGCTCCATTTTCCAAATGGTGTTGATTGTCAGTTATACTTCCCTTGCTGAAGAAATGGTAACTGAATAATGAAGGGGTAGAACATCACGTTTAAGATCTTAAATTTATTGCAAGACATCAAGCAACCTTCTTTTTGTAATAGTTAGCTCTTTACGGGGAAATTGCTACCAGCTGCTTCCTGATTTTTCTGTATGTAGTCAGTTAGCATGTTTGAACTATACGTTTATAACTTGTTGTCCTGCTTTCTGCTACTGTAGGTACCTCGGATTTTTCATGTCTGAGGAAATCTGATTCAGAAGAAGCTAGAACTTCAAATGCTGAAGGCATGCTTTCCACTATGCAAACCTGTATAATAACATCACCTGATGTTACAAAATCTGACTTAGAAGAAGCTAGAAGTTTGAACGCTGAAGGGGTGCTTTCTTCTATGCAAACGTGTATAAGAATAACATCACCTGATGCTCACAATTGTGTTTCACAGCACCGCAAAGAAGTCTCTCGTGAACGAAAACAGAAGTGGATTTTTAAGAATACTCAGACTGTAAAGTTTCAAAACTTAGTTCAGACTTGTGCAACAAGATTTGGAGCAGATGATACTATTAAGATTTTTGGTAGATTAGGTCGAGAGACTGGTTTGAAAGAGTACAAAATGCTTATTGAAATGTGTGTTAAGACTGCCAAGGAAAGTGAAGAAGGTGCTTTGTTAGAGCAGATTTACAGGGCATATACACTTTTCAAATCGATGAAGGAAGAAGGTTTTCATATAGACGAGGAAACATATGGGCCATTTCTCATGTTTCTGATTGAGATGCATATGGTGGACGAGTTCTCTGTCTTCCTTGATATAATCAAAGATGAGAATCCTAGTTCGAACGCGCAGTTAGGTTATTATGAGATGCTGCTTGCTATTGAGGTCAGTGATGAAACCAAGATTCAAGATTTCTGTAATCAAGTTGCTCCTTGTGGTAGTGGAAGGATATCCATATTACAAGGTACATGTTTATTTGACATTTGTGCTCTGAATAGGACATGCTATATTCTTTATTTAATTATCTCCCCAGTAACAGGAGAGGTAAGAGAGAGAGTTTTGCAATTGCTGAACTACCGATTGGCAAACCCTGCGTACACTTGTTGTCAAACTTCTCTAGGAAGTCTCTTTGCTGTGGAATATTACACGAGCTTCACTTAATACATATGCTTGCATCCCTTTTCCTGCAAGATCGTTGGCGAAAATAATTGCAAGTTTTGCTAAGTTTATTGAATTTAGTTTGGCTCAAAATATATTGTAGAGGTCATCGTAGGCCAACCATCTGATTATCTGAATACATGCTCTTCTGATAGTAGCTCAGGAAATGTTTAAGCTACGGTAGATGTGGAACATGCTTTGCAGGATAAATGGAGATTTATGTATGGTCTTGGTTTCTTTTTTACGATCTAATCATGTAATTAGGAAGGAAGAGAGGGGAAGACCAGAATGAGAAAATTTTGAAAGGTCACAAATGGCTTCCCATGTGTGTCTTATGGGTAAAATACCCTTAATATCCATAAAATACCGAAGTGCCTTGTGGCAGAATAACTTGCAAAATGGTAGATTCTCATGCATTTACAATTTCATTTGGGAATACAAGGCATTGAGAAGTGAGATTACTGCTGCTACAAGGTATACATGCTGCAGTTTGCTTTGTGTCCATGCTCACAGTTGTAAGATTAAAGCAGTTGTCTCTCTGCCACACTGTAACAGTTTTTCTGATTGAAAAGAAATGAAGACACTGTTCTCTTGATCCTACTTTTGTTTATTCATACATAATTACATATCATACTTTTATTACAGGAAGGGTTGTTGGCTTAGTTCTTGGTGTGAAAACAAGATGGGTATGCCATTGTCACGTCTATATCTATGAAGTTGAATGATGTATACATTATCGTTGTGCTTTTGGATGCTAAGCCTGTTGTTTTGATTGTTAATCTTGGTAGAATGGACATAAGTGAAAACTTGGCAATTTTATATTCTCATATAGGATATAAAAACTTCTTATGGTGACATCCTCTTCTTATTTGACCAGCAAATTTCATTTATTTTTCCACTGTGTGCTTGATCATGCGCTTGTATATCTGGCAGTTATCGCGGTGCCATATTTTATACCTTTTTTTGATACATAGAGTATAAAATCTTCATTTGGTGGCATCCTGATCTTATTTTACCAGTAGCTTCCATTTATCTTTCCACTGTGTGCTTGATCACGGGCTTGTATATCTGGAAGTTATCATGGGTACTATTTTTGTACCTTTTTTAGGCCAGGATGAGTATTTGAAGCTGATATAAGCTGTACTTGTAACTTCATTTGACGAGGATATCTGTGTTTCAGATTCTTTTTTTGTCATTTCCCCCTGTTTCCTTCTGTTTGTAACATTCCTACTTCAATCATCTATATTAAGCGGGATTTTTTTGTATTCTAGAACTTCTGTGTTGGTAGAATTCATGTTACCGTGAGGAGGAGTTGACTGAGCTCTTTGAGTTCTTGGTTAGCTTTATCAAATTACAACAAACATAGATAGAACTTGTATCATTTGAGAAATATGTTCTTTTTCATTAATAAATCTGTCCCACCTTCTAGGAGGTTGTCAACATGTCCCACATCTAGGTGGTTATTCAAGACAATTTGGAGCTTCGGTACATCATTGGTCTTGCTTGTAGCATCCAGATATCTTTGACTTCTGTCCCTTGCTTATCCCATTGCTATTGGCTGCTTATGGTTGCTACTTCAGTTAATAATGCTGATTTGTATAATCGTTCTTATTGCAGAAAATTACTTGATTGCACTTTGTGAAAAAGATAGGATGAAGGAACTTTTGGAAGTCCTGGAAAGGATTAATGTAACTCAAGTTTCATCAGTGGAAAAGCTGTCTTGTATCTTCAGTTCCTTAGGGAGGCTATCATTGGAGTTGTTTGCATTAAGGGTCATTTCAGAGTTGAAAGAATGTGGTATGCCTTGTTTCATTTCCCATTCTTTACTATATTCAATCTAAATTCGAGCATAATAGCTCTTCTCAGCATGGTGAATTGGTGATTTGTGTGCAAATCTAACAAGCATCATAGCTAGACAAGGGTCCTATAGACGGGCCTATCATAGGTTCATTAGACTACTTGTATGTGGTAGTGGTAGATTCTAATAGTGTAGTACCGCCATTTCAATCCTTTCGAAATCAATATTTAAATTTACAATGACAAAAGCCAAAATTGGATTTTTGTTTGATGGAGGTATGCCATGATATGTAATATCCTTTCTCCATTGTTGTGAAGATTTTACAACTTTTGAGGAAGTCTTTAGACTTAAGATATGGTATAATTGATGAACCACAGCCATTCCCTCCAACCTGCTAATTGCAATTTACGCTTCTTTAAGTATTGTCTAATCTGTCTGCTCATTGCCGATACTTTCCTGATCATAATGCTTCTTATGCTTTAAGGTTTTAATTTTAAATCTTCCATAGTTTTATCCCCACTCTGGTAACACCCAGCAAACACACTATCGTTTATGCTTGTAATAAGCTAAAGTGCAGAACTTCAGCAAACTACTCTGTATATCTCTGACCTGGCTTAAAGTGTCCCTTGGCCTTGCTAGATTTGCATTGGTATGTTTTGACATTTGTATATCTTTCGTGCTATTTTTTTTTATTCGTATGTTCTCCTCCTTGTTGGTGAGATCTTCACAGTGGGTGTATGAACTCTTGTGATAGTTATGTATTGTATTATTAGCATTGTCTTACACCACCAATGTGTGTAATTTGTTTTTGCAGATGAGAGAGCTCAGAGTGTATCCATACTCATATTAAATTATGCTACAAGCATCCCAAATTTAACAGTAAGGAACCTCTCATGAATGGTCATAAAAAATTCCTTGTGGTTTAAATTTGAATGACATGTAATTATTTTGATTGCATCTATTATCGGCTGATCTGCTACTTTTTGTCAATTCTTGTAAGAAGCTAGGTCCATACCACTCTTTTCTTTTTTACCGATCATATGACATTTCATCTATACAGTGCGCTTCATGACGTGCTTGGGCTGTTTTACGAGCATTGGCATGCTCAAGCTCGGCTCGTTTATAAACAAGCTGAGCCTAATTTTATACGAGCTTTAAAGTGTTTTCATATTTGGCTTGTTTAGAAAATGAATGAGCTCGAGTCGAAATTTTTTTGAGCTGAGCCTGAGTAACTTGGCTAATATAACGCCCCTATAGTGTTCTTTTAGCTGAACAAGCCGACTGAGCATTGACATGCTCAAATTCGGCTCGTTTATAAATGAGCCAAAATTTATACGAGCTTTAAAATGTGTTCATATTCGGCTCGTTCAAAAAATGAAAGAGCTCGAGCCGAGTTTTTTACGAGCACGAGTAGCCCATCTCATATAACAACCCTACTCAAAAGGAACAAATTCAAAAGCAAAATTGTATAGGATTATTTTATAGAAAGTGCCCAAACAGCACCTTTACAATGCAGCAAGGACTCTGCAAAACAAAATTTAAACAAAAAGATTTTTGTCAGGTAACACTATCTGTAGTGCAGTTAATGGTATTGGAAAAGGGTAAATCTGGAAAAATGTTGATACTATCTGTTGCTAATCCTTATCAATTCTCTGGGCATCTTTTAACAAGAGCAATCTGTGTATCTTATTGTTAAGACTGTGTTTGTAAGTGATTGCTTGGATATTGTTTTTATTGCCTTCTGACTCTCGAAATCTGTATTCTGAAGGTTGAGGAGGTTGTTTTAAAATTCAAAAGCATGCATGCAGAATCAGAGCTACTGCCTTCAAGTTTGTCATATGAGAAGCTTATAAAGTTTTGTTGCAACTCACTCGAGGTATATGTATTATGGTACTTCAAGGCTAACATCTATTTATGTCACTCCTTACTTCTCTTCCAAGTTCGAAGCTATCTTGTTTACATTTTGCTTGGGTTATTTGTTATCTCAAGTTTTGCTGTATTAGCTTTGGTAACTTTTGTTACACTCTGGTATGTGTATAGTTGCATCTAGTTTAAAAAATACACAAAAGTGATACCAATATGGGGAAACACATTCAGGACAATATGGCCATAGCCTGCTATGACCATAATTGGATACCATGTTGGCATGGGAAATGCCATAGTAAAGGAACTTCCGTAAGTCCCAATTGTTATGGTAGCTTTGCCATTGTGACAGCTGTTTTCTCTATCCTCACTCTTATCCTTTTCTCTTCTTCGTAGTATCTTTTTATTCCCTTGGCGCTTTGTCTATTCTACAGTCTGAAATACGATTACGTCTCTCAGCATGCTTGCAGATGAAGTATAATAGTTGCCATTTTTTGAACCTAGGTGCATGAAGCTTTAAATGTTGCGAATCAGATGTTCGAAGCAGGATTGGCTTCATCGGTAGAAACAATCAATTCTATCCTACATTCATGCGAGGAAAATGGTGAATATCATTTGGTATGTGTTTATCCCTCTCTTGGACAAATTTCAGATTATGGTGGAGTATTTTCTTATCTAGTCTTTGATATTGCAGCTGTTACAGTTGCATTGTGCATGATCAATTTTGGCTAAGTTTTTGTTAAAATGATCTGCTGAAGATGGATTATATTTGTAGTGTTAGTACATTATGCGAGATGATGTAACTGGCTTTCTGTTTTTTTCTTCATTATATTGTTTGCTCACTCTCTAGTGATTACAGTTTGGTTGTTTGCTTCTATAGTAGCAAGGTTGAAGAGGTAAAAAAGTTCAGACCCTTGAGCTGTATATTTTATCCTCTTGCTAGCTTAGTTCATTGCCTGTAGAATGAAAGCTCTGGTGAAGTTTTGGCGGTGTTAGCCAGCATCTATTTGTTGAGGATGATCAGATTGTGGATTTTTTGGGGCGTTTTGTGCAAATGTTCAAGAAAAGGAATGGTATTATATAATAAGAAATTAAGAATTCAAGATCAAGCCATTCCTTCATTTTAAAATTTGTTTAGTTTGTATGATCACATACAGAAAGGCGTGATTTCTGAATTCATAGTCGTTCTTTTGTAGGTTTGCTCAACTGTCAATGTTCTCTGTACTTCGATGATTTATGGTGGTCTTTGTTGCATTATATTTCAATTGCTGCAGCTTGTGCCTGGCTCATGTTTGCTTACTGTTATCCTCATTTCTTTCTTCTTGTAATGTAGGCTCCCTCAATCTATTCAATGCTCCGCCGCTTCAACTGGGCATCCAACAGTGAGACATACAGGAGCTTGATAAGCTTGTTTGTTAGGATGAAAGATGTGTGTGCTTACACATAATATTGCTTGTTTGTTTTTCCAGTTTTTCATAGTCATGCTAGCTAGACTATGTCTATGACAATGAACAAATTTATTTGACATTTCTTTTCTGCCATATCACAGATTCATCGTGCTTATTCCATGTTAGGGGATTTAGAAGAGGTGAATGTCAGTCCCACATCCAGTATGTATACTTACATAATGGCAGGCTTCTATCGAGAGGTAATATTTTCGGCATATATATGCATTTATTATGAATCCTCTCTTGATTTTAGTAATGCATGCTGTGACATAATAGCAAATTTTGTTTTTGCGGTGCTATCTAGATGAAATTCCAATGGTATTGGGTATGCTGATACACCTAATAGATAGGCATGACAAGGATAGTGACTACAATATATTTTGTGGTGATGCATTTTTGTCTGGGGGAGAGCAGGGTACAGTTCATTGAATTTGCAATTGTGTTTTCTCATATTAGTGACTTACTAGTTTATAGCCCGAAGGTGCGGGTTTCTTACTAAAATACTTTTTTCGTGTTACGATTTTTTTTACTATATTATATATGGAGTATTTTTTAAGTGATATGTCATTAGCGTGCACATAAGCGGACTAATGACATGTAAAAATTCAAAAGATTTTATTAGTGATGAATAAATTGATAGATATGTTAAAGATATTTAATTATGTAATTTACCGTTAATTTAAAGGAATAAGTACCCTAGGTAACATAGCCTAATACCTATTAAATCACAGTTGAAAGTATTGAAAACCAAGGTTATGTAAAGCAAAATGTTAGTAAGCAAGAGAGGGAAAGATAAATCAGAAAATTAGCCTAGGTTACATAGCCTAACACCTATAGTATAATCTAAAGACATATCAGAATAATAAAGCATAAAAGTAGACTAGCACTGCCTATAAAACAAAATATAGTGATTCAGAATAGCTAATTCCAACACTCCCCCTCAAGCTGGATTTGTTAAGGATCTTGAAATCTACTGGGCGTGGCTGAGCAGAGCACGGAAACAAGCAGCAAACTTTGTCAGCACTCTGAAGTAGTCAGAGGTCATCAGATGGTGTCTGTGTGTATAACAGAAGGGATTTCAGGCAGCATTGAAGGCCGGGAAATTGGAGAAAAGTGTCAGCAATGAAGGCAGAAGAAACCATAAAAAAGTTTCAGCAATGAAGGCTGGAAAGGGAAATATATTGCTTTTTAAGGATATCATTGAGCAATAAAGGCTGGAAAAGCAAGAGACAATTTTCCAGCAATTAAGGCTGGAAAAACAATTCCTCCTGAGGCACCAATCTCTTTCCTTATCAAATCCTATCATCCTCCCCGATTCCTGTAGATGTTGCAGCTGCGGAAGAAGATTCTTGACTAGAGACATGGTGACAAGGGAATAACAACGTCGAGTTTTTGTAACAATAAAGACTAAGAAATAAGGAGAAAACTAGTACCGAAGGCTGAATATTGGAGCGACAATGAAGCTTGCATGGAGAAAATTTAGGTCAAGGACAAACAGTAATGAGCATGCATGAAGGAAATTTAGGTCAAGGAGATATAGAAAGAAAACCTGTACCACTTAAGGCTGGATATTAGGAGCAACAATGAAGCTTGCATGAAGGATGTTAGAGCATCCATAAAGGAGAGTTATAGGATTTCTTTCTCTAATAATTAAAAAAAAGGAAAAGAAAATAAAGAAAGATGTGTCAGAAATTCAGAGCAAGGTTTCCTGTTTTGCAGGAAGAGTTCTTGTAATAGAGCCTTCTCTCTGAAATTAGGAAATTTGTTACGACAAAATCTGACTTTTTCTGATTTATAGTTATCTTACATCTACTTCACTGGTAGGAAACTCATGAGAAGAAACCTTTGTTTCTCTATTGTGGATGCTCTTAGTAACCAAGAGAGTGAAGATAATACTTCTGTCTATTACAATGGCAAGAGCTAGAGAATGAATCTACCAAATGACGGATTAATTAGAAAAAGTAGCCTAGCTAACATAACCTAATGCCTACATTATAATCTAAAAACATAGCAGAATAATAAAGCCTAAAAGTAGGTTGGCATGGCTTAAGAAACAAAATACAATGGTTCATAATAGCTAGTTCCAACACAAAATAAGTTGCTTGATGCTTGCAGATATTGTGACAAACACAATTCAGAAAGGGAAACTCGTTGGGCTTTTTATATTGGACTGATTTATGACGCATTGAAATTGGGACATTATGGAAATGTGAACTTTTTCAGTCCAAAAAATTATACCTCCTGATCCTAAGATGGAAATCTTCAAGTCCCTAAATCTACCAAAGCTGTAATCTTATTTGTTTTGGCCCTTTTGGGTTCTGTATTAAGCCGCTGTACTAATTTTGATTAACAGAGATTTATTATTGTCAATGGGGCAAAATGTATTTTGTAATTGCAGGATGATATGCAAATGGTGAAGCCTAAGTTTCTGTTCTTAGGATAAGACATTTAGGCCCACTTAATTTGCAGCAAACAGTCGTACTCCTCCTGATTTTTTTTTCTGCTCCTAATCCACAAACTGATGCTGTGCTGCTTAGCCCATACCAGCTACAGTGAGAAATCCTTTAGTACCCATCCCACAAAAAAGTGAGTCCCTGAAGCTGCAAATTATGCCTATAATAGATCTTAAAATCTAAACTACTACCACATTCCTAGCAAAATATAATTTCTCCTGGAAAATTGATGGGATCCCCTTAAAACTACTGTCTTTAGCCGTTTCTGTACTTTTCATGTGTGAGCAGTTATTACAACAACAGAATGCTGCAGATAATAGGGGTTTTGCTTGAATTCGGTTTACTTATGGACTCCCTTTGCACCTATTCGAACATTTGGTCTCTACAGTTTTTGCTATGACATAAGCTTGGTTTGTAAAATACTAAAATTGAACCTTGCAACTTCACTATGATTTGTTTCCTTATACGTCGAGCCATCTAGTTTATCGGTAACACTCTCTCTTATCTTGTTGCAGAAAAATGTTAAGGGGGCCTTGGAAGTGTTTAAACGAATGGAAGCAGCAAATGTAAAACCGGATTCCATAACGTTCAGCTATCTCATTGCAAATTCTGACAGTGAGGAAGATATAACTAAGGTTACTTAATCTATATTTTATTTGAAAGCATAAAGTCCATTTGTTTTTGTGCTACTTGATATCACACGATGCTAGTGTAGATCATTTAACTTGATGCATAAATGCTTAGTTTGTTTATCTTCTCAGGTTCTGTTGTTTCTTTATGATTTCATGTCTAGAATAAAACAGATCTAAATAAGAACTATTCTGCTTTTTTTATTGGAAAAATATGTCATGTCTAGGATTGATGGAGGAGAAGATAGATGGTGGAATTTGGTAAAAAACACGGGTATTGTAGACAAACCTACTGCTTATATCAGTTGCATGCTTGAATATTTCTTTTTCTTGCCTAGAACTGAAATAGTGGAATGCTATATTAGCTTAAGTCTTATCTGAAACATCCTTCGATGAATTCGGTTTTTCTAGAAAAGTGTTAAATAATTTTGAAGAAATTACCAAAATCCATCCGGTAAAAGGGGTCATTTTCAACAAAGCACTGTTCTATCGCTAATTACCGGAAACCACCCGTGAAAGTCTTTCCATTAGCAAGAGACCACTCACATCCATAATCCGTCCAAAGTTTCATTTAATGGGTCCCACTTCTTAATTTAATAATACTTTTCGGTAAAAACAATCTAAACAATAAACTCATATAAAACTTGATACTGTGAACCCGAAAAATATGTGAATTATTGAATAAAACCAAATGAGGTTCATTGTATAACCCTATTTATGATATTTCAAAAATAAATATAAAATTAAAATGGTAATAGGAAAAAAATCAAATTGGAGGTTCTCGAAGAAAGAGTGGATCTTCTCCATTAAAGAATCAGGTCCTTGAAGAAAGAGGCCTCCTCGTCGCCAAACCGTCACCCAACTCATCGAAACAATTAATTCCCAATTGCAAAATCTGATTGTAGATATTGAAGGTACAAAGCTTACATCTACAGTTCATCTTTGAACAAACCCTAATTGTTGAATCTCGTCACATTCTAACCATTTTGTTCAATTTATCGAGGGTTTATGCTAAAAAATATCAATTGATCCCTCCCCTTGAACTTACGTGTGCGATAAATAGGAAGAGAGAAAAGAAGTAATCTACCAGTGTCTAGGTTTGCACATCGTTGGGTTTGGGCTCAGAGATTGAAGAAAGTGGAATTGGAATGGTTTAGGATTAGTTAGAAATAGGTAGGTTTGGGGAAAAGAAAAAAAATCAGTGGGTCTAATACAAGTTCAAATGTAAAATTACTATTGTATTGGGAGTGGGGCCCTTAAAACGGGTTTTTCTAATGGAATGGATGTGGGTTGTCTTTTGCTAACGGAAGGTCTTTTACGGATGGTTTTCGGTTGTTAACGATAGAGTGGGCGGTTTTTCGGTAGTTTCCTCTATAATGTGTGCCTAACAAAATCTCCCAAGTAGTCAGCTACTTAACAAAATATCCAATAACATCAAAGTTGTGCATGATTGCAGCATATGAGAAAATGATTCTAAAGTTTTTAGTTCATTGTGCAAGGACGGGTGGATGTTGTTTATGAGTTAATATCTTGTTGAGAAAGGACTGTTGATTCTCATACATGGTTACTTTGAAGCTCAGGAATAGCATCTCCGTTAATATTTAGTCGATTCGATATTGATGTCCCACCCTCATATAGAGCTCGTATCTTCTTGAGGAAGGGAGATTTTCAATTTCAATTCATGGTGACATATTACATTGAGGCTAGGAATAGCTTCCCAGTTTATATTTAATATATTTGATTGAGATTTGGCACCCTCGTTAAATCTGTTTTAAAAGTGTGGATGACCTGAGCATATTGATTTTTAGTTCAAAATTATTAAACTTGTTTCAAATGCATTATGTATGTTGCATTCAACACGTGTATTGTTCTTTTTTTTTTTTCAACATTACATCCTATCGGACCTATCATTTGCCTCACTAATCGGTTGACCTTTATTTTTTTGATTTACAGTACTATGAGAAATTGAAGTCGAGTGGAATACAACCAACAAAACATATATTTATGTCACTAATAAACGCATATGTTAACTGTGGGAAGTTTGAGGAGGCCAAACAGGTATTCTTAACTTTGATTTGATTTAGGCTTATGAATTCTGATAAACCTGCTACAATTCCTCTTTATAATTGTGGGTGAGGATTGACATCAGTTAGTCCTGGTACCTGGTATGAACTTTTGAGCTCTTAAAGAGAATCGGCATTGCTTGTAGTTGTGGGGTGGATTTGAGAAGTAATGGAACTCAACAGGTTAATGAACATCATCTAGGTTGCTATTTGTTATAATAAGTATTAGTATTTTAACAATATGATTTGGGCTAGTATTAAGGTGTAAAACTGAATGGATCACGGATTGCTTAATGAGCTCTTGGTGCACTAAGTAAGTCCAAATTGGGCTGAAGGCGATTTGCCCAAATTTGATAGATTTAGTGCATGTGAAAAGAAGCTAAGAAGACTCCTGATTTTTGAGGAATGCATGAATCAGAGAATGTTGTTGGAAGGATCTCAAATGATTAAGATTAACTGGTGCTAATTAGTTCGCACATCTTTCCGTCAAGTAAATATTTGTCTTTGGGCTTGAAAAGGTCGGCTATTTTTTGTGTAAATTAACCGACCTCGTGAATTGCATTTAAACTCTTAAAGATACAGCATTCAGAATAAATTATTTGTTGCCGAGGCTTCATTCTCATAAAAAAATCTCTCGAATGCCTACTTTTATTGGTACGTCTGACCTGGCCTTATTCTTCAACAAATAGCAGTTTGTTTAGGCTCTGTGACACTTTAAGGTTTAATTCTATATGGTTGTAATTTTAACTGATGTGTGGACTGATGGTCAATCAGGTTGTCTTCGACAATGGGATAGAAGTGAAAGAAATTAATGAAGTAAAAAGTGCCCTAGTCTCTGCGCTTGCATCACATGGACGCATATACGATGCTCTTGAGGTGTATGAGGACATGAAGCTGTGTGGTTGCAGTCTGGAACCAAAAGCCATTGTAGGGCTAATAGTAAGTATACTCTCTCCCTCTCTTCCTTTGTTTTTTGATGAATGCATTTTTCATTCTTGTTGCTTCTGCTATGTTGCATATTTTGCTAAAACTTATTACGGTTAGATTTTGTGTCCATGTGCTATCCATTTTGCAGGAACATCTTCAGTCTACAGAGAAGTTGAGCACAATGATTCAGTTGGTTTGTCAATTAACTGAGACAGACTATTGGATTGATGGTTCTTGCAGAGTCATTGGATACTGTGTGAGGAATAAGAACTTAAGGTTTGTTGGTGTTAATTTTACCCCCTCAAACAAAAGCGTCCAATCCATTCAGTTTTTCCTAAGCTATCTCTTCCTATTTTCTGCTCCTAGGGCTGCTGTCGAATTGCTTGATGAAGTCATTAATAAGTTTCACGATGATTTTATTGTCGCCGAAAACGTCGTCAATGAGGTATGACTGTTGGTTTTCATACATGTAGTTACCTTATGTTTGTCATTCTTATTTGTAGAACAGTTAAATTTTTTGTATTCCTCGTGAATGTGTAAAGTTCATCTCATATGACATGAAGATTAGTTTACCCTTATGATTACAAATTTTTGTTTGGGTTTGGGTCTATAACATAGTAAAACTACCACAGAGATGGGAGATGTTCATCTCATATGACATGAAGATTTAGTTTGTGCGGCAAATCTGTATTTATTAGATGATATTTTCCGTCCCATCCCTGGGGCAGTTTTCCCACCATTAGACAACAGTTTCATGTAGAGAATTTCAGTACCCTGATCTTTTTTACAAACAAGTTTTAATGGACTCAATCATGTGTACATTTTCTGTTAAAGTAAACCATAGATGGCAAAACTCCTAATTCCTTCAAATTTGAAGGTATGGTCTTCAAAATTTACGTTTCTTACAAAAAGGCCTCCAGTACAAGAATACCATGTAGAATTTCCCTGAATTAATGAAATCATATATTGAGCTGATAAGAGACGTTTGATCCTCTTTTCTACATAGGTATTTTCACATGTCGCGAGTTTAGAGCCTTCAGATGTACAGTTCGGCTTAGACTTGCTTCAAGCTTTAAAAGATGAACTAATGCTTCATCCTACTCGGAGAAGCTTGGATTTTCTACTAAGTACATGTGTTACTGCAAAGGACTCAAAAAGTGCTGCTCTGATTTGGGAGGAATATGGTACAGCTGGACTTCCTCACAACATTTTAGGCTTCTTGAGGCAAGTTTTTTTTGTTTTGAACTTTACTTGCAGCAAACCTTCCTATCCTTCTAATGCCATGTCCATCGATTATTTACCTAGAATAGTAGAATGTCAATCCATCTGCTCAAATTTATCGCAAATGAATGAAGTCTATATCAAGTGATATACAAATTGTTTGAGCTTTACTGTATTATAATACAAATCCAAATTGATTAATCTTAATGGTTTTAGTTTTTTTGTTCAAATTTCCTGTTTTATAGTTATTCCTTTGATTATTTGATCTTCCAGATTCCCATTTCTGGTTTTTAGGCACTTATGCAATCTACTCTCCATGTTCACCATTTTTTATTGTCGTTTAATTAGTATCATTAGTTATCTTCTTTTTCCATTTTTAAAGGAGAAACACCAACAGCTTGTAAGAATACAAAACCGGGGATTCCTTCTTGTGTTAGAGATTCCTTCTATTTCCCGGGATCCTTCTTACAGTCCTAGGAGTGAGATCTTTGCTTCTAGCAGGGTTCAATATAGAAATTTTGAAACGTATTCTTATATATAAATTTGTCATTCTAAAATGTATTGTGGCAATTGTGCTCACATATATACGACACATGAACCAAATTACTGATAATTGTGAGACAGCACATCTGATTGAAAGACATTTTCACTGACATGTGATTTAACCCAGTGGGTCTTTGTGTTGAGACGTTTTTCTTCTTTGCCTACG
Organism: Fagopyrum homotropicum; assembly: GCA_033239125.1. NCBI lineage: Eukaryota > Viridiplantae > Streptophyta > Magnoliopsida > Caryophyllales > Polygonaceae > Fagopyrum > Fagopyrum homotropicum. The sequence goes on from BSWB01000003.1 coordinate 120,484,601, forward strand.
TTGATAAAACATTTGGGATTCACATACAAAACATCGGACTTATTAAGGCACCAAGTCATAGTATCTTTTCATGGTGAGTCACATGTTTAATTCGAGTAATTGACATCTCTGTTTTTAAAATACCTGTGCAGGATGTACCAGGTCTTTCTGGCTTCAGGAGACAAAAAATCTGCTGAAGATATTATAAAAAAAATGCAATCTGACGATCCCCATGTCCACGCCGTTGTCAGAGCATGTCGTGCAGCCTATCCTACACCCAGCAAGTCGAAAAAAAAAGAAAAGAAAAAGAAAAAGAAGTAGAACGGATCAAGTAGAAATTCCATGATTGGTAAAAGGTGAATAATTTCATCACTCTCCCATTGTTGTTGAAACAGATTTACACATCTGTTCTGAGCCATGCCACAATTACCTGTGTTCCAATTTTGCAGGTCGTGTAAATATAATCGACCCTTTCACTCCTAGCCCTATCCCAGATCCCACATCTCACCACTTAGGATGATGCTTATTTTCAAGGGAACCTTTACTCATTCTTGCCTGTACCATCCAAAAAACCCTGTAGTTTTCTCTTCTAGATAAAACATAGCTTTTTGAGAAGCAAGTCTTTAGCATTATGTAGTTTTCCTTCTTCCATTGTTAAAGACACTGTCTTTCACCATTGACCCATGTTCTATAGGCTTAGATACTGAAAAGTCTGTCGGCAGTGCTGACATGCTCACCTGACTGGTGCTATATCAGAGCTAGATAATTGATTGGGTAAACACCTGGCAGTTCGTTACTGTATTCCTTAGGAGAAAAGAGATACACCATGAGTGGCTGATTATAGTCTGGAGGACTGAACCCATGAAATTGATGAAATTGTGCAAAACATGTAACTTGATCAACAGTATTTTGGCTGTAAGAGTTTTAGATTACAGTGAAAGCTTATTGCATTATTTGTTTTGCTATAAATTGTAAAATATCAAACAGTCTGTTTTAGATTACAGTGATATTTCTTTCCTTTTTCTTATTAATGTTATTTCTTTTTCTTTGATGGCACGCTGAGAAACAAAGTTGGGCATTTATGCCTATTTGTTTTGCTATAAATTGTAAAATATCAAACAGTCTGTTTTAGATTACAGTGATATTTCTTTCCTTTTTCTTATTAATGTTATTTCTTTTTCTTTGATGGCACGCTGAGAAACAAAGTTGGGCATTTATGCCTATTGGACCACAACATAGGTTTTATGGAAGGATATAACCAAACATTCCTAATCATAACGCGAAAGTGTAAAGATTGACAACATATTGTTTTTAATTGTGTATTACAAACGACCACAATATAGGTTTTCTGGAAGGATGTAACCAAACATACAATACCCTTTTTTTCCTTTTTTTTTTTATACAAAGGTAAGAGAAACAAGAAGGGTCAACATCTAGAAGTTGACTATCCTATAGCATTGATGAGTTCTAAATGTAACATCATATAGCCTTTAGAATCATGCATTTTCAAATCCAAATAGCTTGTCTATGTTCCGCTCTAGTGTAGAAAGCTCCTCTTTCCATATTCCAGTGTCTACTTTGGTCTATTTCGTGTTTTAGGCATTCAAGACCATTTATGGAGCATAATGGTATGAAAATATCAATGCATGAGGATTGAATCTTCCCCGAACTCGGAGAATACCTGAAAACATCAAGATCGATTGGATATTGAAGAAGCCAAGTTACAACCATTGGAGTTGGATGCCGTTTTATGACGACCTTTAAGAGATTCGACCAGCTTCCTTTTGGAATTTGGCTTTTGTGTCAAATGAAAAGTTGTAGATCTTCAAAAGGGCTTTGAAAGTAGTACTCATGGGTCATGTAGTTCAAACTAGATTTGCGGGAAAGTCGGTTTTACTGAACTGTCAAAAAAGTTGTAAAACAACACTACTTAGACGGCCCCATACGGCATGTTAGACAGCCCCAAACGGCTTGTTAGGCTGTCTCAATTCCATTTCCATGTCGTATGAAATTTTAGTGAGCTACAACTTTTTACTAATTTAATTCCTTGATGGTTTCATATACCGTCTCAATTCGTCACGCTTGCAATGATAATTCGTATCATATCTTTTGATCTTATCTTTGGAAGGATAAATTTTGTAACCCTAGACTCCGATTTATGCTCTATATAAACACGTGTATCAACCCTAGTTTTGCATCTCACCTCATCCATCATCCGATTATCATCTCATCCTATCATCCCCCGCAACCGTCAAGTAGTCCTAGAGTAGATTTCAATTCCCGGTTGAAGGTTCACCTCGTTGTGTTGGAACGAACATTGTGAGTTTGTTTATGTAGTTTCTATATTCAATAAATATTGTTTTACATTCAATAATGTCCGGATAATCTTTCTCTTGATCTAAGGATTGAATGATCCCTATAATGGTTTGATTTATTATTGCATATATGTTTTATGAACTGAGATTGTGATATTGCTTCTTTTCAAAGTACTTCATTTTCATCTTTTATTTACCTTCGATAGAAGTGACGCTTATAAAGGATTTAGATAAAAGAACATGCACTAACCGGCGAGGTATTTTATTGGATTTATTGAAAATAATATTGTTTAAAGGATGATATCTACTTTAAACTTCGAGTATTTCTAACTATCGTAGAAAGTTCCGGTCTTTGTACTTTTTCTAGCTTGCGCTAACCGGCGAGGATTTTCTTGATATTTTCTGAATTTCTAAGTTCTTGATGGGTTTTACTATTTACTTGACATAACTGCCGGGTGAGGGCTCAATCAAGTTGGATAACACGGTCTTTATTTGTCTATATCAAATGTTATTTTAGATAGTTACCTAAAATGTTCACATATCAATATTCATGAGTTTCTTATATGCAATCTTACTTCAATTCATTATAGTGGAGATTCATGTTGTCTTAAATCGCCTTCATCCATTATTTGCCTACAACAATCATTGCTCTCCCTTATTTTTCCTTTTATCATAATTACCAAAAGACATATTTTCCTTTTCCTTTTCTTCTTCTTTCCTTCCCTTCACTTAACAGGATTGTCTATTAGCTACATCCAAATCAGACACAATCCCTGTGATTCGACACTCGATATACTACAATTGACCCCGTCATCCTGGCGGGTAGGTTTTAAGACTATCAAGTTTTTGACACCGTTGTCGGGGACTACAAATAGGTTTGGTTGTTTCTTATAGTGGGTTATTCTAGGTTTCTTGTTACTTTTTATCTTTGGTTTCTTTTTTGGATTTTTCGCGCAAGTTTAGATTGTTGAATTCAAAGAGTTCATGATCCAAGCAACGTAGTTCCACTTTGGGCAATCTAATGACCTTAAACAAGTGTTGGATGAGAGATAACTCATGAGTTTGATCATTATTTCCCTTTTCTTTTTCATTTTTCTTAGCTTAGATGCTTTGCTGATATTTTGTGTTATAAGGTAATAATGAAGATCTAAAAGATATGAGTTGTAGGACTTTCATCCACTCCTTCCAGCTTCTTTACATATTTCCTCCCTGTCACCATATGCATTGCATTGCTTTGTGAGTATTTTCTTCTCTTTACTTGATTTCTTTCACATTGAGGACAATGTGTAGCTTAAGTATGGAGTGTTATACTCACATTCGTATCATGTTTCCCTTTCCTTGTCGCACATTTATTTTCATGCCCTTTTCCTTTTCTCGAGTCTTTCCTTGTATTAATGCATTCATTCATGTTGTGGTATTTTTAGGATGTCATGCTAGCAAATCCGAGGCAAGAGTGTCAAGAACTTGTTCACCCAAATCATGCACACAAAGTTTTAAATTTATAACTCGATAAGATATCCTAAACTCCTAACCAACCCGCAGTGTACAGGTCGCAAGTAGAAAGGAAAACATTCCGAGGTCGAACACAAAGACCGCGGTGTGATTCAACCATGCAATGATCAAAGATAGTTCAAGTATAGATCAAGAAGAGAGATAGAAACAAAGAAATGAAAATCATATATTTTGATGGGTTTTGGTGGTGATCAAGAAAAGATCACAATCAAGCAACAATGGTCAACCAAACAACAAAGCAAACACAAGATATAAGATCAATGTATGGAAAGCGGATTCTAGAGATTTGGATGTCCGGTTATGGCATGGACTCAAGCTTCTAATCAATCTAGGACAAGCTGCGTATGTTGGGAAAAAATGTTTCTCTAATGGGATCAATCACCAGGTAGGTCTCATGGTCCACTAATCCCGCACCCAAGGTCCTATTACCGGATAAGTCTTTAGGAACCTAAGGTTGGGAATTCTACACAAACCGGATCACTACCTAGGGGTCAAACCTCTCCTTACAGGGTAAGTCTCGGAAAAGCAAGTCCTAAGCAATAATACTAGCACACTCAATCCAATAGTGGTTGTTGAGGCTCACTACTACCTAATGTTTGCCATCTTCTACACCTAAGAGCGGGAATTTCCGGGTAAGTATCATCCCTCACCTAGTTTACTAACATAGGTCACCCTAATGCTATATTGGGCTCAACAAACACTAGGATTTCAACTCTCAAACTCCCTAACATGAAGATATAACATTATAGGAACAACAACTCACACACTTTGGGTGGATCAAGAACACCTCGGCCGAAATGGTTGAAGAACAGGCCGAGGTTGCAAACTGAGCTAGGTATTTCGAGCAAGAAACTATCATAAGATACATCTAAGTCCAATCTATCATTATCCTAGCCATAACCTTTCATCCATCCCCCTAGAATCACATGCTACTTAGCCAAGAACAACCATCTTAAGAGCAAACATCATAATATCATCACAAATGCATGTCATAGCTAGATAAAGAGATAAGAAGCAATATAAAACAAGAACAAGCTGAATAATAAGTTTAGAATGAGCTTACAACCATCCAAAGGTAGCTTCAAAACGAGCTCAACATTCCCTACAACTTTCCTCACTATAAGACTCTAAAAAACTCACTCAAAAGCTATGAAAATGATGTTCTTCTTTCCTCTTCAATGGAGTCTCCTCTCTTCTCTTCTCCACCCTTTTGATTTCAAACTTAGGAATGTTAGAGAATGGTATTGAATTGGAAGAATCCCTGCAAAAAATGCGTAGGCTGCAACAAGACACTTCTCCTCTATCATGGGAGAGAAAATTGTGGGCTGGAAGAAGAGTGTGTCAAGTGTCGTGGGGGACCAGCGGACGATCTCGGATGGCATAGAAAGCATCTCATCCGAGATGGGTGAGGGTTGGACCGAGATGAAGGGTTGCATGGCTAAAAACATGGCTAAACATAAGCCGGTGCATGGCTCGAACCAACTAAGGTCAATTTCTTCTTCTTTTCTTTATGCTTGCTCCATTGGAACCTTGAATCCGGGCCGTCACGAGGCTTGATCCTTGGATATGATCAATAATGTATGAAAGCTTCCCAAAATACCTACAAAACCCACAAATGCTCGTGTAGACGTCTATTCCGACGATATGACTCGATAAAGCATAAAACTGCTATTTCATCGAAATGAAATAGCTCTTTCACGTCCCGAACACAGGAAAAACCATGCATGAATGAATGTAAAAACTATCTAAAAGAGTGCCTAATCTAGTGTCATAAATCACGTCATCAAAATACCCCATACTTGTCGCTTGCTCGTCCCCGAGCAAGGTCCAAATGTAGGCTATGAGATGGCGTGAGTTATGAATGCGCAAAAAGTGGAAAATCTTTTTGGAATTGTGCTTCATGTCTAGATCACCTTCATAGTTATCCTTCATGGTGAAGACATTTATCTTCCCTCTTAGCTCGGTTGTCTTGGAAGACGGGAAGAACTTTGTCAAGAACTCGGTTGTCATCTCCTCCCAAGTAGCCACTCGTCCTTGTGGTATGAATTGGTACCAAGGCAAGCACTTTACCGCTATGAACTTTAGAGCTTTGTTGGCCAAGTATGGGGTGACTCACAAGGTTGCAACGCCTTATCACCCCCAAACAAGTGGGCAAGTTGAGATCTCCAACCGGGAGATCAAGGGGGATTTTAGAGAAGACGGTGTCAAGGGGGATTGGGCCATGAGGCTTGATGATGCCTTGTGGACATATAGAACCGCCTTCAAGACACCAATCGGAACCACCCCTACAAGTTGGTCTATGGCAAGTCTTGCCACCTCCAGGTTCAAATGAAGCATAGAGCATTTTGGGCCACCAAGTGGTTGAACTTTGACATCAAGGAGGCCGGTGAGAAGAGATTGCTAGATATCAATGCACTTAAGGAGCTTAGACTTGATGCTTACGAGAATGCCCGAATCTACAAGGAAAGAACCAAGCGTTGGCATGACAAGTGCCTCATACCGAAGGAGTTGAGTGAAGGGGACTTGGTCCTTCTCTTCAACTCAAGTCTACGTCTCTTCCCCGTAAAGCTCAAGTCAAGATGGATTGGCCCGTATGTGGTGAGGAAGATCTTTCTTCATGGAGCGGTTGAAATTGGAGGAGATCATTGTGGTAACTTTAAGGTGAACGGGCACCGGTTGAAGAAGTACATTCGGGAAGCCCCGGTTGATGTGTTTGCCTCAATTCACCTTGAGTAGAAGCTCTATAATTTGGTCAAGCTAATGACCTTAAAGAAGCGCTTGGTGGGAGGCAACCCATTGGTAGACATCTTTCCTTTTTCGTTTTGCTTTTGTTTTCGATTTTGCTTTTGTGTGTGTGTTTGCTTTTGTCTTTGATGACAGGATATATATATATATATATATATATATATATATATATATATATATATATATATATATATATATATATATATATATATATATATATATATTGTGATGAGTGTTGATGTTGTTGGAGGCCAATGTGGACCTTATGGATTCATTGGAATGAAGTGCAAGATCAAAGCACTTAGGCATGAGAGAAGCTGGACCACATCTCGACCGAAATGGCGTTGGGTCAACCGAGTTGAGCTCAACAGAGCTTCACCTCGGTTTGGACTTCGATCCAGATGGCTTGGCTTGATGGTTGAGATCTCTCTGCTGAGCCATGTTTGCCTTGGTGTGTGCCCGTACTTCATGGATGCAGCTTGCAATTTCATCTCCACTTGAGTGAATCGAAATACCGACATCCCGACTTTTTACATTGTGAGGACTTCTTTCACTCTCTATTTAACTTTCACAATGGGGATATTGTGGTTCTTAAGTATAGGGTGGGGTTTTCATGATCTTTCGCATGATCGCATCTAGGATAGTTTCATTCTTTGTCACACGTTTCTTTTCATGTTTTGCATTGTATATACATATGTCAAAAATCCAAAAAAATCAAAAATTTTAAAATTTTGCGTCCTTCTAAGTTTAGATATGACCCTAATGATGAATTTTGTTTTGTTGATTGGCTATGGATGGCCTTGTGTGTTGAATTAATACATGCATATGTGGACTTGAATACTTATCTTGAATCCTATGTGTGAATTGTAATGATGATGTTTGTCTTCATTGGATTAAGAATTGATAGTCGAAATTACATGCTAGTTCTTGCACATCATCTAGGAGTGATTAAGGCAATTCATCTCTCTTCTTCTCATCTTGATCATGTTGTTTGAGCACCTCACTTGATTGAAAAATTTGACCTCTTTTGACCCATCCGGGAATAGGAGCATGCTAGTGTGTTGTGTGCAAAAAGCAAGTGTGGGGTGTTGAAGTTGTTAAATGAATGTGGAATGAAGAAGTTGAATGTGTTGTGAAAAGTGTAGAAAAAATATAGGTTTGGGGACTTTGGTTTTGTTGATGAGTAACTCGGCACCATTCACACAATCGGGTGTTTGTGTCTTGTCAAAGTCGGATAAACCGAATGTCCTCATGAGCCTTGGTATGTGTGCCCGGTGTGAGGCACCTCGGAAAAATCCTGAGGACCGCTAATCACCAAGGTTTAGGCTTTTGTACACCAATGTCATTGTCTCAAAAAGTGAATAAAAATGAAAAGAAAAAGAAAAAGAAGTAGAAAAAAATGCACTTTTGTGGATGAGAACAAAAACAAAGTAGTGGTTTAGTTCCTTTTCCGGATTAGCACCACTACCTAATGTTTGTCATCTTCTATACCTAAGAGCGGGAATTACCGGATAAGTCTCATCCCTCACCTAGTTTACTAACATAGGTCACCCTAATGCTAGATTGGGCTCAACAAACACTAGGATTTCAACTATCAAACTCCCTAACATGAAGATATAACATTATAAGAACAATAGCTCACACACCTCGGGTGGATCAAGAACACCTCGGCCGAAATGGTTGAAAAACAGGCCGAGGCTACAAACTGAGCTAGGTATTTCGAGCAAGAAACTATCCTAAGATACATCTAAGTCCAATCTATCATTATCCTAACCATAACCTTTCATCCATCTCCTTAGAATCACATGCTACTTAGCCAAGAACAACCATCTTAAGAGCAAACATCATAATATCATCACAAATGCATGCCATAGCTAGATAAAGAGATAGGAAGCAATATAAAACAAGAACAAGCTGAATAATAAGTTTAGAATGAGCTTACAACCATCCAAAGGTAGCTTCAAAACAAGCTTAACAATCCCTACAACTTTCCTCACTACAAGACTCTCAAAAACTCACTCAAAAGCTATGAAAATGATGTTCTTCTCTCCTCTTCAATGGAGTCTCCTCTCTTCTCTTCTCCACCCTTTTGATTTCAAACTTAGGAATGTTAGAGAATGGTATTGAATTGGAAGAATCCTTGCAACAAATGTGTAGGCGCAACACGACATTTCTCCTCCATCATGGGAGAGAAAATCGTGGGCTGGAAGAAGAGTGTGCCAAGTGTCGTGGGGGACCAACGGACGATCTCGGATAGCCCAGAAAGCATATCGGCCGAGATGGGTGAGGGCTGGACCGAGATGAAGGGTTGCATGTCTAAAAACATGGCTAAACACAAGCCGGTGCATGGCTCGAACCAACTAAGGTCAATTTCTTCTTCTTTTCTTCATGCTTGCTCCATTGGAACCTTTAATCCGGGCCGTGACGAGGCTTGACCCTCAGATATGATCAATAATGTATGAAAGCTCCCCAAAATACCTACAACACCCACAAATGCTCGTGTAGACGTCTATTCCGACGATATGACTCGATAAAGCATAAAACGTCCCGAACATAGGCAAACAATGTAAGCATGTCCACGGGTCATGGGTCCGGGGAGGGTGACCCGGACCCGTGTATCTGGCCGACCCGCCAGGTCGGCGACCCGCCGGGTCACGGGTCAGACCCGGCGGGTCACGGGCTGGCCACGTAAGATTAAAAAAAATAAATAAATAAACTTTAAAAAATTAGAAAATAAATATAACATAAAAATTGAACTTAAACTTAAAAAAGGAGAAGAAAATAAACTAATAAAAAATACTAAAATAGGACTTAAACTTAAAAAAGAATTTTATAAACTAATAAATAGAGGATTTAAACTTAAAAAAATTGGACTTAAACTTAAGTTAAGTTTAAGTCCAATTTTTCTAAGTTTAAGTCCTCTATTTATTAGTTTATAAAATTCTTTTTTAAACTTAAGTTACTTAAGTTTAAGTAATTAAGTCTTAAACTTTAAAAAAAAAAAGGGAAGAATTGGGCTTGAACCGGAATCCCGGTTGCCTACGTATCCTCTCGGGGAGGAGGAATCAAAGCCCACGTAGTTCTCTTACCTTTGTTTATATCCCCGATTGGCCCTTACCTTAGTCGGACTCTCCCGCCGATACATCCGATGGCGTTTGTTGTCGCTCGTCGTCATCTTCGTCGCCTTCCTCCGCCGAGAGGTTGTTCTTTTGTGTTCGCATTTCCGCTTTCCTCCAATCGGCTAGGAGGACTTGTGCCTCCAACGTCTCGGGCAACATGTTTGATCTCGTCGGATCGAGCACCTTTCCACTCCGGCTAAAGGTTTGCTCAACCGCTACCGTTGAGGCGGGAACGGCGAGAATTTGTGCCGCGATCCTTGAGAGGGTAGGGAACCTCATTCTCTCCGGTCGGCTCCACCATTCTAATATGTTGAAATCCTCCTCTTCTTCGTCATTGACAAACTCAAAAGAAATGGTTAGATATTCGTCGAGTTCCGAGTTGGAACTCGACGTGGTTTTTGCCCTTTTCGGGCCAAACAAATCTCTAGCAATTGATTTAAATTTAGATGAACTTGATGATGAAGGACGAGGAGGGGGTTGAGAAGATTGACCTCGATCGGAAACACGATATTGAACCAATAATTCATCAAATAATTTTCTAACATTAGCAATTATGGTAGAAACATGACAATCGGGATGTTGTTCTAAACTTAAAAATTCATAATATTTTTCTAAAAATTGTTTTAAACCATCCATTTTACGTCTAGGGTCTAACACAAATGTAACAAGAAAAACATCGGGAATGGTTGTATAATAAGCTAACCATTTACTTCGCATTGAAAAAATAGCTTGTGAAATATTTTCAATTAAAAGACCTTGTTGAATTGCAAATGCAATATTAATTGCTACATAACAAAATATGTTTGAAGTTGGTGTATAAACATAACTAAAAGTGTTAGTAGCATCATAAAAATGTTTGAAAACCTTCATTACATCTCTTGCTAAAACCCAAGATTCACCGAAAACAAAATCACCGTCAATATGTTGTGCAGCAAAACTACTTAAAAGTTCTCGATATTCATATGATTCGTAAATCATTTTGTAAGTAGAGTTCCATCTTGTACAAACATCTTTTGGAAATTTTTTAGGATAAACGTTATTTTGTTTAC